>OY982573.1:4083445-4684199 GCA_963859945.1 Euplagia quadripunctaria
GTTACTACTTAGTGTCCGCTATTATAACGCTAGATAACGCTTTGTTCTATATGGATGTCGACATACATCTGTGTAGGTATATAAGCCCTATTACTCCATGTAGACAAATTCTAAGGGCTTTATGGGTCTCTAAATAATTATTTATTTATTTATACATTGAATGAGTATATGTAATACGTGATCCAGCGCATTCTGCATTTAAAATACAATTCTGCATAGTAATTACTTGACCAACATGGAACATTTTAAAAGAATACGCGTACATACGCTACTCTCCATTGGGATGCGTGTACATCCACTACTCTCCTCTTTTTTATATTATCTGTAGGGTAAACGAGCAGACGGGTCACCTACCGGGACTACCGTCGCCCATGAACACCTGCAACTCAAGAGTCACAAGTGCGTTGCCGGCCTTTGAGATAGGAGTACGCTCTTTTCTTGAAGGTTTGAAGGTCGTTTCGGTCCGGAAATACCGCAGATGACAATTTGATCCAGAGATTGGTTGTGCGAGGCAAAAAATTTCTGGAGAACCGCACAGTGGTGGATAGCCAATTATCCAGGTGCTGGGGATGAAAGTTTTGTCGCGTTGAACGATGGTAAAACGTTGCGGCCGGTATAAGTCCGAACAATTCCTCGAAGCACTCCCCATGATACATGCGATAGAGAATGCAGAGTGAAGCTACATCTCTACGCAACGCCAATAGTAGAAGAGACGTGGAAGATCGACCTTCACCCATCTGATAATCAGATGAGACATATTTTTTTATCAAATGTCTTTTATTTATAAACATGCCTGCGATAGCTTGCCTATCGAAAAGTGTTCATGGCTATTTTAATTAAATTAATTTTAATCAATTTTTTTTATAACCTTCACTCTTTTGACAACCGAAAAAAAAATTATTTCAACTGAGAGCTTTCAACATAGAAAATATGCCTTGGTGGGCTTTCCTATTTATTTTTGTTCATGGCTACCTGGCAAGCAGGTATGAACAGGTAAATCAATATAGGTAACTACACCGATCTGGTAACCGATAGAAAGCCAGGCTATTGGGGTTCGAACCCGCAACCACTTGATCGCAAGTCCGACGCCTTAGCCATTACGCTACCGCCGCTTATTGTATCGTACTCTTTGTAGAATGACTACAATTATTTTGCCCGCGGCGTTTGATTATCCCGCCCAGTAGTGTAGAGTAGCCCATATCCTTTTCTATACCCCTAATAAAGGGTATGCGAAATTTCATGCTGATCGGTTGAGTAGTTAAGGGGTGAACGTGTTACAAACAAACAAACTCAATTTCGCATTCATAATGCTATCTGTTGGCCGCGACTTCGTACGGGAATGAAATTTGTTCCGGGATAAAAGGTAGCCTATGTGCTATTCCAGACTATAATTTATCTATCTCTGTGGGAAATTTCATCCAGATCCGTTCAGCCGTTTTTGCGTGAAAGAGTAACAAACATCGCTCATACATCATTTATCTATCCTCAGAACTTTCGGCTTTATAAATATTAGTAAGTTATTTAGAAGATGAAAAAGAAGTTATTAAGAGATTATAGTTGTCTATCAGCACTCACACGCAATACTACTATTGTCAGTGGTACGTTGCCAACCCTTTCGACTTTCAATACAAAGGGCGAGGATGACTCCTATTCGTGTGACGCATTATATTAAACACAGTCTAGATTAAAAGGAGTTGTTCGCAATACGACGTTAGGTCAACAGAATGCGCGGCATGATGCACTTAAAATGTGAATAAAATATAAATCTTATTCCATTTAAATAGAGCTGAAAATCGTATGCAAGTAGTATAATCTAGTCCACCGGGCAGCGGCGAACGATCGGTATTTTGTCCGTCGGTCTGAGTTGATCCTAAGACTTAACAGGAAATTTGTGTGTAAAGTTTTAGAATCCAGTAATGTGGTATTCCAATGAATGTGTTAATCACAACATTGATCATAATTAAGAGACCAAACACACTGCATTAAAAATACTTTAAGAGTGGGCTAGACAGTCAACTTCGGCTTTATATAACTTAGAAGCGTGAAATTACTTCACGCACATTGTGAATTTAAGTATTCGACCGTTAAAATAATTTTACAAACAAAGATTGATTGAAATGTTTACGATTCCTTTATTACAGTGATAATATGCATAAAAAATAATTAATATTACATTACATAACTTTTATTATATCGGTATTATATAAGGTCAAAATGATCTGTGGTACAAAAAAAAATCTATAAAATATCACATTTAATATACACATAAAAATAAATTGTTAAATTTTTCACATTTAACAAGAATTTTTTACCAAAATAACAAAAATTATAGTTATTGCGATCGCTTGATAGGAATTAATAATACAAAAAATATTAAATATTAGATCAGAGCTCGACAAAAAAGACATTAAATCTGTGAGGAAGACCTGTAACACAGCCTGTAAACTTGAAACACAAACCAAAAGAAACGAAATAAAACAAGTTTTTACAATATCAGCGAACTGCCTGTTGATATTTCTGTTCCTTTTATAAATAACATAAAAAATATTACATAAAAACAATAAATTCACTAACAAGAAAATTAACTTTGTCACTGCCCATGTTTTATATAAGGGAATAAAATAATCTGTTGTTATTGACAACACACCAATCACTCCTATCGGTATAGTTAATGTCCAAATAAGTAAAGACAGTTTTAAAAAGTTTAATTTTTGCAGAACAAACACTTGAACCACTTTATCGTAGAGATTCTTCGTGAAGACGAACATCCAAGATATTAAAACTGCATCCAATTGAAAATAAAGCGCAATCACAATGTTTTTAAACTGCGCAGTGAACACTTAGTTGTCTAGCAAAAACTATATGAGTGTGTTAACACATCTCGCAACTGTTAACTGAGCGAGAATTTTCTGATCCAGTTTTCTTATTTTAGGTATAAGTATGAAGAGTAAACACTGTGCTATTAAACATATTATTGAGACAATAATCCCAATTAACCACAAGTAGCGTTCGGCTAATTCTATCGAATCAGTTGTAATTGTTTCACATGACGTTGTATTGTTACACATTCTGTAGAAGTGTCTTTTCAAATCAAGACTATAAAACTAACTGAGGAATAAACAAACATATTCCTTCGACGTTTAGTATTGAATAATTTTTAAGGAAAATAATTGTATGAGTAACGGAGTTCAATGATTAAAGTACGTACGCACTATTCACGCTCTATAAGAATAGACACATTTATGGTCTTTGCAGATAATAGATTTAACTTGTGTGAATGTCGAAAAGATGCTCGAATATTTAAATGTCCTTTTCATCAAACATTTCGGTCAAATATTAGACAGTTTTTATTGGAAAAAACTGATTTTGTTAAAATATAGATACTATCTACCCTAGCAGACCTGTATACACCGGATACACCGAATATACTCGGTGTAAATTTGGGGTATATCTACTCAGTGTGGTGTATACGTAGGACAATACGATAGGTATATTTGGTGTTTATTGATCACACACTGAGTATAGAAAAAAAATACACCCAATATACTCGGTGTGAATTTGAATCATATACCGCAAGTTTACACCGAGTATACACTAAATTTTTTTCAGTCTAGATTAGGATAATTTTTTAGAGGCTTACAACTACTAACGTAGACCGAAAAGTGTTTCATAAGTGTGAAACAATACAACTTTATACCTGCAGAAAATTTGATTCAATCTACGAAAATCATTCTTAGATTCTTAAGTTTTTACTTGGGTTATTGGAATTTATGGAGTGATGAAAATTGGTTTTATTTATGAATCATTCTTTTGCCCGCTGTTATTCTAATCGCATATTGTCTACGTGAATCCGTATACGTTCATAAAATTTGTACGAATAGCATAATTTTGCAGCGAAATTGCAAAGGACATATTTTATTCGATTTAAAAAAAAATATATATATAAATATATATATATATATATATATATATATATATATATAGAGGGCATCTCGTTTTAAAAAAAATGTTGATTCGCGTTTTTGCCCAGCACAAATTTATATGCCGTTTTGAATTAGATAAGAAATATATATTTACGAATTTAAATCCAATACATGGTTTGATGGATATGACACAAACTACATTTTTTTCAGAATTACAACGTATGCCTTTGGATAAGGTCTCGAAAATAAGTATGCCGTCAAAATATATAGCATATTAAATCCTGAAATAACCAAGGGTAAAAAAGCATACATGATTTAATTGATTTAAAAATAAATTTTATTATACGAACGCGATAATTGAAAAAAAAAAGTCAGCCCAAGTTTAAACGGATACAGTTACAAATTACTTTCATAATTAATATAAACATTTGGTATACCTACAGCCGCATAGGTACGTAATTCGATGGGCGAAAAATGTTTTTTTTTGCATTTGCGAGGACTGAGTTCAGCCGACCCGACCTATATGCCAATGCTTGTCCGCTGAATTTATTTTTCATAAATTGCATCAAGGCATGAATGGCATACATGATTCGATTGATTAAAAATTATATTTTTTTTTGCGATTTCACATTGCACGCTACATGTCCCGCTCTCACGATCTCGCTTAGATCCATTTTTTAGTTAAATCTACTATATAATCAACAACTTGAAGGGAATACGTGAGACGAGTGATCGATAAAATCTGTCACGAGCTGCCGGTCTGTTAAGATGAAAAGTCATTGTTCGTATACAAATAGATTCTATTCAAAATACAAAACAAAAATATTTAATATTTAACTTCCCTCCTTGCAACAGTGTTTTCTTCTCGCTGCTGTTTCACATAGCTCGTTTAAGAAACTGTAGACCACGACAAATCCATAGAGCTCCAATACTAAAATATAAAAGAAATAAATTACTGATATGAGTAGGTACTATATTCTATGCATTGTGGTCAGGGGCGCAACAACCCTCAAAAAGTAGGGGGTGTCCAAAATATTTTAAAGGTCATCAAAACACGGAGGTATTGACGTATTTCATAATATTGTAAGGCTTACCTACTAAATAATTAGGTATTACGATTAACATTCTTTTTACGGCGAACAACACTTTTAATTACAATGTATTTTGATTCACATTTTATATTAAAACTTTCAGCAGACTCCTCGGCGCATCGTCTTCTGGGTTATGTGGGGATATTTGGATACCCTCGAAAGGGGTGCCAACACGTTTTTGGGGGGCGTCCGGAAACCCTGGACACCCCCCGTTGTTGCGCCCCTGATTATCGTTTGCTCTAGTTCGGGGCGACAGATGTCTTAATGTTTTTTTTTGTATTGTGCCAAAGGGACTCTCATGTTTAACGTCGAATGAAGGTCGAAAGAAGGTAGAAATTTTGCTCCGTCTTCAGTAAATACAAAATGTCAAGCTAACTTGCCATTCATTATATGGAGCTGACTTTGTGATACATGAAGTAACTAAGTAATCTCTATTTAAGTATTAGGGTCAATGCGTACCGTTCTCGGGGACTTCCTTCCTAGGGTATACCCGAGTCCCTTGCAATAGACCCATTTATGTCAGAACACCGTGTGGTTTTAGTCGGTTCGATTCCGACATACCATTTCACCGCCAGCCCCGGTGAGGTGATGACCCGTGGGGGTTACCACATGATACGAAAGAAACGGTCAATGCGTACCGAAGTCGGCGGCTTACCATTTTAAACTTTAAAAGCTATGCCGGGTCGAGGCGCCGCGTGAAAATTCCAAACAATACTATGCATTATCTTATAGAGACTAAGCTTAAAATGGTATAACAGTGAAACTGCCGGCTGTTGCGTTGGCGACCACTGCCACTTTGGTGCGACTTGACCCTATGTCAGTATTTTGAAGTGACTGCCAGAAAACACAGTGACCTTCATTAGCAACCGTGCCTGTTTGTGTAGTTCACAGATATTGTTCGGAGTGTGGCTGAACTTTTTATCCTTTAGTTGTGTGGTTGATAAGTCCCTCGCGTTACAGTTTTTATTTCCTAGTGGTCAAGCTGTTTTTCACTACATATTATAAAACAAAGTCCCCCGCCGCGTCTGTCTGTCTGTCTGTTCGCAATAAACTGAAAAACTACTGAATGGATTTTCATGCGGTTTTCACTAATAGATAGAGTGATTCATGAAGAACGTTTAGGTATATAATTTGTACCCGTACGAAGCCGGTGGGTTGCTAGTAACAAATAAAAAATACAGAAATTACTTACTGATGAGCATAAGAAATATCAAGTACCATCCTTTTGACTCGTCTTGAATAATTGTAATCGATGTGAGCAGAACCACTTCTAAACACCAAGTGATAAACCGACAGACTAGGTAATGTGTTATTTGGGAAATACTCTCCTGAAAAAGAAAACAATTAGATAAAACATCGGCCATTAGGCGACAGCGGTTCCATTTTGCACCGCGACTACTGGTACTATTACGTATTCTGTGCCGCGACTGGAATTATACTGGACCACCGTTTTAATTTATTTTTGGCTAGAACAATGACAAAAGCGGCAAAACAGAAATATTTTTTAATAATTAGATCAGACATCAACCATTGGTGGACAGCGCTCCCATTTATAACTGCAACGTGAATTACCTACACTGGACTATCATTTTATGTAATTTTCTAAATATAAATGCTGCAGGACACAGGTCACTTTCGTAACCTTCATTTTTTATTTTAAATAGATCGCAATAGGATCGTTTATTTTACGCGAGATCAAATTGATACTGGGTAAAGGTACGTTTAAACGGTAAATTTTCACTACAATATGGTCAACTGTAGTCCGGCCATTGCAAAAACATTTTAATTCAAATAATATTTAAAAATACCTATATGTATATCTCGACAATATGTCATAGCTCATTTGTTTGTGGTTTACACGGGCTACAAAGTCAGGAAACAATAGCTGACGAAGTTAGACGACGAGAGAATTAGCAACAAATCACGCTCATGGTAACCTTCATGTCACTTAGAAAGGAATGCTTCGCTACATAACAATAAAGCTATCCGGGCAATATTACCGTATTTTTTATTCCCATGCGATCGTCCTACAAAGTGCTGGCAAAACATAAAAATTCATTGGCCGTACTAAAAATGTGTAACTAAATAAACCATCAAAATATTTTCGTATATAAATTGCAGTGCAGTCTGGTTGTACCTAATTGATAGCAATGTTGCCGGCAACTGTATTACAGCCATACAATGTCGTAAAATAGCCCAGTCCAGGTACTAAAATACCTAAATGTTGGATTACCATGCATTTTTATTTTTGGATAAATATTAACACAATGCGCTGATTAAAAATTTCAATCGGAGATAGATTCGACCGGCAGTCTGGGCAAGTGGGGCGTCATTTTGTTACAAACGATGACAATAACAATTTAACTAAAAAAAAGACTTTTATATTTCGTGTGATATCTCGTTTCCAGTAGGTTTTTCGTCATATGTACCCATAGCTTTTTTGTTCTCCATTAAATTACCTACAAAATGGAACATGCTCAAACTCGCTAGGGGCTTTTGTTTAACAGCAAATGAAGGTCAAAGTTAAAAAAGAGCATTTTCTTCAACATTTAATAACTTTGAAAGGAACGTACGTAGAAGTCTGACACTTTCTGAAATTGTAGCTTGTGATGATATTAAAAAGTGCTATAAATTTCAGCGAGACCGGTTTTAAACTTGAAGTTATTAACGATAATTTTTATTTAGCCTTAATTGCATAATGCACCATTTTTTTTCTAAACTACTATCTAATTAATTGGATTTTTTAAGAAATATTGATTTAAACCGATTTTATTACGACATTTTGAAGTATACTTTTTTACTTCTATAGTCATAAACTCATAAACTTAAATGGTTTTTTGAATTTTCTAAGCTGGTCCGATCAGTTTTAGTAGTTTAGCGTAATATAAACTTTGCCTATCCCATCAGGGATATACACACAGGTTTGAATAAATAAAAATATATAAGATAAAAAACACAGTGTAAATGTACTTACAGACAAAATTCCAACTGCCAATGTAAGGCTGTGTAAGAAAAGCATAGCCTCGACGACAATTATGCTGGTGTAAGACAGATACAAAATGTAATAAAAGTGGGTACAATAATCATCGTCTCGTGTTATTGGTTTAAGACGCACGGCGGCCCCTCGGCCACTCGGGCAGTTTGGTAGAAACTCATTTATACTACTCCATATGAAAAAGATAAAGCAGAATATGGAACGTATCTGAAAAAGAGTTTAGAGTTGTTTAAATACAAGGCGGCCTCGAGCTGAGGGGTTCTAAACAGTTAAGTAATGACTGACGCTCTTGTAATATAACCACTCCAAATGGAACTCTTCTGCTGACAGATACCTTGAGTGGTTGCAAATCGGACCAAGAGCTTCGGAGCTTCTGTCGGTTATAAGGAGGTAAATACTAGTCAAACTGTCGCTCTATCGGATAATCGGACTTTGTGCTAACGAGGACAATCATATAACCACACTAGAACGGTAAGATAAATGTTACCTCGCCTTTTGTTTACTAGGCGGCCAAGTCTGCCAGGGTTCACAGGGATTTCCTTGCAAGGGTAAACTTGAGGCCCTGGTAATAAGGACTGTGCCGGAACACTGTGTGGTTTTAGTCGGTTCGAGTGCGACATACCACCCAACCGCTTAGCCCGGGTGGGGTTCACCCGTGGGGGTTTCCATAGGTTAAAAAAAAAATTAATTGTTACTGCTCTACTGAAGATATTAGGCCTTAACCTATTATCGTAAATTCCCTGCGGAGAACGGGGCTAAAGAACATTTTTGTTATTTGTCAGTCCTTGTCGTGTTTATTAGTTGAAGACACCTAATCATTTTATATTGTGTTGTGTAGGCATAATCATCAGATTCATAAGCGTAAATTGGTATGCAACTTTAATAATATAAAAGGCCTGCAAAACTTGTAACAAATAATTACTAAAGAAAGATTCACATTAGAACGTGCCGGGCGCGAGCCGTCGGACGTACCAACTGGACAACGGACGGACAAGCGACGCATGAGTTGGCCACGAACAGGGCCGAGGGTGGAGTTCGCCGGCTAGCACCCGTCACGGTCTAATGGGAATCAACCTTAAAGCGTTGCCCAGAGCCTCTGACGCTGGGCTGCCATCCGTCCGATTTGTCCTAGTTTACAGGGCGTCCGGGGAACGTCCGGGTGGGGTTCTTAAAGTGTCCAGGTAGGGGACAATTATGATTGTTATATGAATCTTTAACAAGCTAAAAATTTAAATGGGATCGGCCTTTTTTTTTAAGGTGTCCGGGAAAGAATCTCGATTTCATTTATGTGTCCGGATTTTTTTAAGTTTTTGTCAGGCGTCGGCAATTTAAGTGATGCACCCCTACTCTGACGCTTACTGTTTGGGAACACGCTTAATACTTGTGATATTGCGAGCATTTTAATTGGTCTAGTAATCACGTCCCAGCAGCAAGCTTCTTTGCTGCCTTAGTATCAGTAAGTATCAAAACAACTTCATAGTAAGTTTGTAAAGGAAAGAATATTTCAATATAATTAAGTTTGGCAAATCAAGGATATGACCTCTCTGATGAGGAGAGGTTTTAGGCGCCGATAAAACGCTAGCAATACGAATGATACCTTTGTCCTTGGAGATCTGACAACCATGCTCAATACTGTGGGGCTCTCCACACATATGTATGTGTATCTTAAGGTCTCTCGTCTTTGCGTAAAATCCTAGCCACTAGCTTTGGTTGCCGATCTCTAATTCATATTATATTATAGTAGCTATACAATACCCCAGATTATAAATGTAATCCCTAGCGTAAAATTTATGAATAGGAAGATTACCATAGTCCAAAGGCAGATGAGTATGGAGCCCCGTCTCAAAGAATATAGCAATAGAAACGAAACGATAACAGGCAGATTCACGTTAACATTAGCGCCCATGTTACAACAAATATCTTTTCACACAATGTCTTTGATTATTTCATGTTAATTACTGTATAAATTTGTGAACATTTATTTGCGAATTTTCGACCCTTATCTTTTACTGATTAAACTTAATGTCAGGTTTCATTTTGACAAATAAGATAGGGGCATACATTTTGACTCAAAATCAGAGACAAGAATTTTAACCATGGAAGTTACGCATATGAACTTTCTTATTTGGATACGGATTTATGAATAATATTATACCGGTAATAATTAGAAGGTACAATACCTTTTTTGGTTACCCGACGTTTCGATCGAATTGCACCGATCGTGGTCACTCGATTTTTAAGGAATTAAAACGGGACAAAACAGATAGGTAATGATTTGGCATTATTTCTACGTTATAATTTGGTAATAAAATAAAGAAATAGTCCTATAAGCAAAAGTCGGAATAATTATGTTTAAATAAATATATAGGTATGATTTAAAATCTTTAATTTTACACATTCCACGTAATTTTATAAAAAACATGGAGTGCATGGATGCAAAAATAGCTGGAAATTTATACATTCACAACTTGTAAACGGTTAATTTTTTTTTATTGTGACTATATGCTAGTTTAGTCGTAGTGTAGTCATGCCCCTTCACCGATTTAAGTAAGTGTTCCTTTTGTCAAATACACTCAAATTATTCGAAACTTGCATATCAGTGACGGTTACGGTTTCGGATAGATTTTCATTTCGGATATCCGATAGTTTGTAGTAACACCCCTGATTTTGACATACCTGCTGTTATGTAATATTAAGTTAATTCTAAACTGGCTGGAAAAAATTAAAAGGTGAATAAGTATATTATCAGCGTAGCCCTTGGTCAATTAAAAATAATATAACATAAAGACAACAAAAAATACCGGTCATTTTACAAATATTATTGGAGCACGGTTTCATCAGATTGACTCCTCACGAGGCGTACTTTAACACAGTTTTTTTTGTACAGTTTTTTTTAAATCCTATAATTTTTCCTCGCAACTATTGTTCTTCTAAGTCTGTCGGGGGTCCAGGGAGTTCCTTCCTAAGTTATAACTGAACCCTCGGCCATAGATACCCGTGACGGAACACCGTGTGGTTTTTGTCGGTTCGATTCCAACATACCCACTTCGCCGAGTATTAGTTCGGTGCGGTGGTACCCGAGGGGGTTTCCACACGTTAAAAAAAAAAGTAAGAGCGAAAGGTGGCCAATTCCATCCAGATACTCTCAATGGGCCTAAAATTACATTTTACATACTAATGAATATGTAACAGTAGTAATTGAATAACAAAGATTTGCTAATGATGTAACCATTACGCATCACTGTAACATGACAAAGTGTTTACAAATCTACAAGTAAAAAAAAAACAAGCAAACCACCGAACTGTACCTACACACATATTAGGTGTGTATGTATATCGTCACTACTAAGACAAATTAGATACATCAATTACGTAATAAATGTTAGGGGTATAGCCCTCTACATTATGTGTGCGTTCCGAAATACACTGAGACCACTGTAAAGTATGACGTCAATTCAGTTTACTGCGAAGCCGTTCCTTAGTTAGCTATACTGGTTACTGTTTATAACGGAACGCAGTCCAGTATACTGTCAGTTGTCAATGTCAAATCGCATAATAAAAGTGACAGTGTGACAGCACTTTACCTCGAAAGCTCCAGAGGCTCCAGTGCTCACAGTACAAAAATGGCGACGTTTATGACGTCATATATGACGTCATATATTTCCCTACGATACTGCGGTAGTATACTGTAAGTCTATAACGGAACCAATTTCTCTCCAGTACGAGCACTGAATAGTGCTCTCAGTGTATAACGGAACATACCCTAAGTAAAGTTATTTTTTTTTAACCAAGGTATTTATTAAACGTGGTAGGATGTTGCGTCATCACGCCACGTCATACGACACTACAGATTGTCACTAATGTCACCATCAGCTTTGATCAAGTTGAGTGTCGTATGAAAACCAGTCTTTTAGCCTAGTATAAGTAATTATTTTTTAATGTTTAAAGTTGTATGCCTTGTCTTACGAAATAAACTTATTTTCTTTCTTTCTTTTCTTTCTTCTTTCTTTCTTTCTGATTAAATTATAGAATTTATGACTTAAGACATTTAAATGGGAATATAACAACCCTCGCCATAAAAGAATAACAATAATAACTTGACGTATCTTACACACGGCCGTCTGATCCCAAACTAGGCAGAGCCTGTACCATGGTAACCAGACTGCTGATAAACATGCTTATATATTTCTAAACACATACATATTTTAGATAAATTATACCCAGACACAGAACAAATAATCGTGCTCATTACACAATTATTTGTCCTGGGTGGGAATCGAACCCACGACCTTTGGCTCAGCAGTCAGGGTCATTAGCCACTAGACCAACAGGTATCTGCTAAATAAACATACCTAGATCACCTAAATGTGCAAAGTAATATGTACCTGATCACTTCGCGCACTTTTTAAATGGTCATTGATCACCACCAGTGGCACACGTTACAAGCGGCGCAAGGCCCACCCAGACAAGTTTTCTCTTCACGCACACCTTGTCGGACCTTCCCATGGTGGTACAGACCTTCAGAAGGGAAAAGCGCGAACTATAAAACCGCGCATAGACAACACTTTGTTTAACCGCGGTTTTCTAGTCTAGAGGACTGAGGTTCTGGACCAGTCTTCTTCTGGCTTCTATACGAGTAAATACCCGTTAAAGTATTTTTATGGGATACGGGGCAAACGAGCAGACGGATGACCTGATAGTAAGTGACTGCTGCCGGACAGCTGTAACTCAAGGGTTACACGTTACCGGCCTCTAAGGTGGGAACGATACAATAACGGTTTTCTGTGAGGCCGTGGTAGCACTCCGATCGAGCCATATATGCCGAAGCATAGCTGTCCAATGATATGGTATACCTCATAAGTTTCGACTATGACTCTGTAATACTTATGATAACGTGCTTGATGCTATGATAATATACTTATCTCGATATTCTATTTTAAATCTGTATTTTTACTAGTTTACAGGCCTCTTCTCTATAAAAGATGGTTTAGAGTTTAGACCATACGGCCTAGTGCGGTTTTGGGAAACTTCACAAAAGTTTTATAACAAATAGCAGCGCCCCGCGGTTTCACCCGCATAAGTCCCGTCCCCGCTGGAATATCGGGATAAAAAGTAGCCCATGCCTTAATCCAGGTCTCCAGCCATCCAAACTTTCACATTTATAATATTAGTGCCATTATATGTAAAACAGTCGATTGACTGTAATAGAGAAAATTTATAAATATTAAAAACAAAAATATAATTTAAAATTTGTAAAATTTAAAAAAGGCATATTGGAAAATAAGGCATATAGGAAAATCTTCCTACCTATTTTTTTTTACCACCTTTGTTTTTAATTGTCTTAAATTTTAAATTATATTTTTATTATTTTAATATTTATATATTTTTTCTATTACGTGTGACTTTGTACGCTTAGTTGATTTTTTTCATTGTGCTTGCTGTGGTCTCCTGTAAGTGAAGGAGTACACCAACTCAAAACCCCTTGTTGTCAGTTAATGTCATTCATTGTGTATATCTTTTGTTGGAGATCCTAATAATAAATAAATAAATAAATAAGATGTTTTCCTTCACTGTTGAAGCAAGTATCGTAGGCATATTAATTTATGACACTCAAATTCGAACCATCCCTGGTATGAGACGCCAATTGTTAGACCAAACCATTGCTTTTATTTGTGTACAAAAGAAAGTTTAAAAAAACAGAATGAAGAAACGCTTTGACTTGCAATCAAGGCGTTGCATATATTTTTACACGCTTTATATTAGCTTCACTTGTATGTTTGTAACCGACTTTTGGGCGCGATTTTGACCCACTTTAAACGGCCAGATTTCATTCAAATTTTGTACACGTGACAATGCAATAATTCGATTAAATTTTTTATTTTTTTTAGTTGAATTTTCTATAAAAGCGTGTTTATAAGTTTTTTAAACTATAATTTATTTAATAATACGGGTGTGGATCCGTTTCTAACTCAAGCATTTAGCTTAGGGTTTACTAGTAACATGTCACCCACATTACTTCAAAGTAAAAACTTAATAACACTTAGTCCCCTAATCGCATTCAAACTTACGCCACGGGACTAATGAGTCAGTCCAACGGAAGCAACAAATAACAAAAACAATTATATAGCCCTTATCTATCTTAGTCCTGCAAATATTAAAAAAACCATATTTTTATGTGGAATTCCAGAATAATGTCTGGAAAAATATTTTTATTATTGTACTTTTATCACGCATGGGAATAACGATATGAACATTGTTGTAAACAAAGTAAATACATTAGCGAGAACTATTATAGAACTAATTACTGCGTATTCATTAACAATGGGATCATTGATAATGTACGTGTTATCATACTCATTACTTATTAGTTGCAGGAACAGTTTGAGCGTTTGTGATATTGAAACAACAAATGACCTCTAGAAAGAGAGTTATCTACACTATCCGACGCTCGTTAAAACAGCGATTCAGATTTAAAGTATTTATACTTTAATGTATTAAGTTGTAGAGTTAACTAGCAGTTCCCGCGCGGCTTCGCTCGCGTGTACATATTTATATATTTTGCGCGGAACCCTAATTCTTTTTCCAAAATAAAAGTACCCTAAGTTACTCCTTATAACACCAGCTATCTGCCAGTGAAAGTCCCGTGGAAATCAATCCACCCGTTTCAGAGATTAACCGAAACAAACAAACACACAGACAAAAGTTGTAAAAATGTTGTTTTGGTATATGTACCGTAAAAAGCGGTTATTTTAATATTACAAACAGACACTCCAATTTTATTTAATTGTATGTATAGATGTATAGATTATTCAGTAGGAACATATTTTTTCCCAAATGCGAAGAAGTTTACTGTAAGGTCAATTTGGAACATGACCAAAGATACTTGGATACATTTTCTGAAGACATATTCGTTTTTCTTACCCCAATTTACCTTCTTCCTTTGTTCCATCTTAAAACGACTACATTACCAAGGAGGGTTGACGTCAGGTGGGCGTTCGGAAATAAAAAAAAATAAGCCAAAACCCTTCACAATGTTAAAAAAAAAATAGTAAAAGAAATAACTATGTATTTAAGCTACAAATTGCGCCCACCCCAAATACAATTGGGAAGAGGGCAAGCTGATGATGAACAGCCAAATCATTGCGAGTAGACATTTACATTGCGCAGGATTAGAACGTTCGACCCTTAACGCTGAAGTCGGATGCTCGAACTTTTTTTTTATTTTTTTTTTTTATTTTTTATTTATTTATTTATTTCTATACCTCTATCTATTTTACAGGTTATTACCTAATACAATAGATTGGCAATAATGCACAGACAAAGATCAATATTAAATAGACAAACTTAATCTTAATCACACACTTGACACTACACAATACGCAACTCTTATGAATTCGTTCAGTGCACATGAAAAAATATCAATTTCGTTTGATATCGTGTTGAGCACCCGCAGCGCCCGCGTGAGCGGCGCTCGCTTAACAGAACATCGCCATCGTGCACTGACAGATTCAACAATGTGGATTATTCCCTATAAAATAGTATATTGCTATCCCACAGAATTGCGTTATTGATATTTTAGTTATTTTGTGATTGCCGAAAAATATCGATTGATTGATGTGTGCAACATTTTAAACAAAATCGGACATCTTGCAGTGGATGAATTACGCGATATGGGAATTAACACAATGATTTACTTATGAATGTACATACACAAGCCATCAACTTAATTCGTATTAATTACACTAATACCTTGTCGAACCGTCCGTTAGCTCGTTCATAGGAACATATCTACCCATAACATCGCGATAATTCCTTAACCACGAGAAATTTAAAAAAAGGACCTACCTATTTATTCATATAAAAGTATTTTAATTACATTCATAAACATGTATATTGTTTTAAGTAAAGTTAATATTGAGCATTTATGAAAGTTTCAGACAGTTTTTAAGGTTTTTAACCCAATGCATCAGCTTAATTTTTAAATTCCGAATTAAGTTACAGATAAACTTCCTAGTCTAGTAAATCAATGAAAAAAATATTCCTTGTTTACACATAACTCCGGAATTTCATACGGGGAATACAGAACAAGTGCAACAACATCTGGATAAAGCATTAGGTATCAGCCACAATAACAGCAGAGATGTCCGGTGTTGTAGGCGTTTACATTAGATAAATACACTGACAAATGGCCTGAATCACCCAGTAAGACGATACAGTGAGTGAACAGTGTACAGTGTACTCACAACCAAAGCGGTTGTATCTCAAATAATATCAAACAGTTTCAATACAAATATTTTCGAAAATGTATTGCGATTGGCCTTTACTTGGACGATGCTGTTTTTGCATGCCTCTGAGAAGGGGTGTTCTAACATTTGGTTACTTAAATCTTGTAAGTATATTGTTTTCTTTGTACAGCTTTTATTCGGATATCCTAATTAGTGTCCACGGCTATACCGCAATGTTGGTTTTCTACGTATTCTTTTGCGACAAAATTTTTTTCTAATTGTCCCAGTGTTGTTCCGAATTTGGTTCCACATTCAGTTTTGCTTTTAATGTAGTTTAATTCTAAAATTAAGTAACAAAACTAATTTCAACTTAAGTTACTGGCTTACAGGGATTTTAAGTTAAAAGTTTAAATGTTTATACTTAGTATATAATTAAAGAAAGAACTTGACATTGAGTAAATTTAATTATTAGTTAGTTACCATGAAAAGAGATATAGACAGTATTTAACCGACTTGGAAAGATTGAATTCTCAATTCGACTGTAATTTCTGTTATTTCGTAGTATTTTTTTTTTATTAGGGATTAATATTCAAATGGGTTTTATGTCGTGTATTGTATTTGTGACTTTTTATTGAAAAAATATTTAATGTTTTTTAATAATGAATGTTAAACAAAGCCAAAATAACTTTGTTTTGTTACTTTTGTAACTTTCTGGTATGTGGTTGTGGCCTGGCTCTATACTTGTATCAATACTTAAAGGTTACCATTTGCAGATGGGTCATTAATGATTGCAGATAGGTCACGCACTTTGCAATATTGCGGGAAGCTTATTAAAAAAAGAAATTTATATACGCAGTTAAGTCGAGACATTTTTGTCATCAGTAGGAAGTAATAGTTACAAAACAAGCCTTAATAATACCCGAAATAAAATAAACGACTTCATATTAATTATGGCAATTCCTTATCTTTGAAATAACGCATCTGTAGTAAACCTTCTTGTTATTCCTCCTTTTATTCTTATGGTATACATAATCTTATACATATAATACTTTGTATGAGATCTGTAAGAATACTCGCTTTTGTCAAGGGAAGATAATGTCACTCAATGTCTAACAGTTTAATCGATCCGGGAATCGATTCCAGGACTTCGGTCACTCGCAAACATGATCGCAAATGCCATGGACCAACGAGGCAGGCATATACTGATAAATTATATTGTTTTATGTACTGTAATAAAATAAGTCTTAAAGATTGATAAAATAGACACTTTTCATTTTGTTTTTATTTTTTTTATTGTTTTTTTATTGGTTTTATTGGTTTAACTTGTTTCTCTCTTGAGAGATGCCTTCGACGTTGATTTATTATTAACTAAAATATTTTCTCTTGTAGTTCTTCAGTGCATTTATGGTCGGCGTGTACAGTTATTCCGTCCACACAGACTATGGGTTGTTTGCTATTTACCATGGAGCTAACTTCGACATTCCAGCAGAATTTTGTGTGGCAATTTATTGTGTGGAGTTGATCTTCAACGGAATTCTGATTTATGGAGCTCACAAGGTATTTATTTTAGTATAAACAATTGTGATTGTCTTATGTAACAATAAACGGTCTTAAAATATACTTAGTTATTTAATAGGTTATTTTACACAACACTGACTAGACACAAACTAAGCGGGGTCTGTACTATGGGTTCTAAACCCAATCTCAATCTTCTTGGTATTATTTTGTTAAAAATAATATTTGTTTTACTCTTGTTCCTTAGTCTTTAGGGATCAGAATCGGAATGGAGTTACCTACGTTTAATTTCCATTTTCGGTTTATTCTTCCCTCGAAGAATAATTTCATAAGATAGCTTTGAACACTTATTTATCAAATGTTTACCGTCCACGATAAATCAGACAAGTCATAATATTATTTAAATGATAGCGGGTGTAGGAAAGAAAAGATTCATTCAGTAATTTCCTAGAAATTTATTCAAAACAATTCACTGTGTAGATAATATTATAAATACGACTCGGTATCTCAAAGAGCTCAAATCAAATCAATAAAAAACTGACCTTTAATGTAACCTGTAATAAATGGTTTACTTTGACAAGAATTACCATAAAAACTACTCTCGCAGTAAAAAAATACGTAAGTATACGCAGTAATAGAAACGTTTAAATTTGCGCTTGATTGGTGGCGTGCCAATATGCATTCCAATGCAGGCCTTCGCGTTAAACTGTACTACCTGAAGGTATTCCGAATATACACGAAGAATTCAGAGTACGTGAAGAACGAGCTCGACCTCGCCTTTTTTAATATTATGAAAACCTCCCTCCTGTACCAACTCACTGAGTACTGAAATTGTATTCTGGTACATATGCCTGTTCCCGAGGGCTCATATAAAACCTAGAATCCTTGACAGACTTGACTAGATATAAACAGGGTTAACCTACTATCAAAGTCGTGAGCGGTGTCCACTTCAATTTCCTCGACGTGTGAAAGACGAACCTTATTATTTTCGTGAATCTTAGATATATTTTTACCATTGCGAATTATCAGATTTCAAAGAATGTTGACTGGACAACGGACCAAGGATTTTAGTGTCTCACAATAAAGAGTACTCGTCTTATTTTTACTTGTCCAAACTGATAGTATTTTATTTGGTAAATCGGCTTAATTTTTTTTTCTTTTCCAGAAAATAATACTTCACCTGAAGTTATACTACTATTTTTCATTGATGACGGTCGTGGCTACGGTCCTGCTGCAAATTATCGACTTCATTTCTGCCATGTCCTCCAACAGGCTTCATATGTTGTTCGAAATCGGCCCTCTGATGTTTGCCTCGACTTGTAAGTTTAAAATAGGTATTATGTAGCATATTTTGTTTTAGATCTGCACAACATATAATCTGATCTATCACTTCTTTTTCACTACCTCAGAATTTGTTTTGCTTTTTGGTTGGAGTCCTAATGCTTAATTAGTTGCTGGAGCAGTTGATGTGAAAGCCCGTAGCGTATTTTATGTCAGATTGTTGGTTCCTTTAGTTAAATATACTTGTACTTATTCGTCAGTTGCGCTACTATCTTATCTTATCTTATTGTATTCAATAACATTTCTGTCCTTTCTTCTTTATTTTCAAAGCTCTCTTGGTTTACAAAACTTTAGCACTAAGCAAAAATGTCAAAAAAGGCAAGACAAGATAGGTTGTTTGTTTTTGTACATTTGAATTTAAAGAAATCAAAGATCAATCCAATTTTCCTATAGATAACAAATAGCAAAATTAAAATAAGTTACAAGAATCAAAGAAGTATAGCGTTTACGCTACGCTACGCTTGTAATATTTATATTACAAGCAAAAAATTACTGGCCAATGATTACAAATATGCAATTGGTGACGTTGGCGAAATATGTTCAAATGCTGACAATTCCACAAATTAAAATATTTTCCCTAAATAAGCTGTTAATGGCATAACACATGGTTTAACGAAATTATACAAATTCAGACTCACGCTGCAAATACTCAGAGCTGTTTATAGTGATGATTCACCCTTATTATTCTATTGAGTCTCGTCTGCGTGTAGTTTGCGATATAAATCTATGGCCTCTTTAAATTCTTAAGACAAAATTAGCAAGCGTAGAAAATATACTAATATTACTTCATAACGAATTTGCGTTCCTGTTATTTAGTATATTTTCTACACTTGCTAATTTTGTCTTAAGAATTTAAAGAGGCCATAGATTAGATCGCAAACTGCAAGCAGACGAGACTCAATAGAATAATAAGTGTTCTCTAAAATAAGGGATCTCTAAAATACAGGCAAATAAATTAATATTTTTCTAAGCATCTGTCAAATGTTCAATTTATGCAACATAATGTAATTTGTGGAGATAAATAATGCAGATCTGACCAAAATTTGTTTACAGGAATTTTCGTTCTTGGCTTTGAAACTTATCGCCACTGTCTTGAATACAACGCTATCCGCTAACTCTTTAAAACTTATTTTATTGCAGGTATACAAGTCTACCTTATAATACTAGTAAGGAGCCTTATAAGGAAGATGGACATATCCTCAGCACCCAATGTGTATGACAATCCACTACAGCAGTTCGTTTATGATGGCAAAACCGAAACGAACGGAGTGTACGACTCAACTGTAGTTCCCGTGGATGTGTAATTACGACCATCGAAGGTTCTTAACACCATGGACATGTTAGATGACAGTGCTTTGAAAGCCATTTTTGGTATATTTACAAAGTAAAACGGCAGCAAATCGAAACCAAAAAGTAGATTTAAGTAAAAATTTAATTAAATGGTGTAATGATACGCAAGTTCAAATGATGCCGTATACTGATAATAGTTTAATTAAACAAGTAGTGGAAAGAATTTTGTTTAAATATGAAATAAATAATGCAATATCGAGCTGAGTTAAATGGTTCTTTGAAAACTTTAAAGTTATTTTTGTATTTGTTTTGTATCATGTTCTTGACTTTGTGGAACAGAATATATGGCCTAAGTAAAATAAATTTTAATTTCCGGTATGTCATAAAATTGTTCTTATTAATGTATGTATGAAAAGCGTTGCGATAAAAATTGTTTGGATTGGCGTTGAATTTACATACAGAATGTTACAGAAAGGTTTGGTAATTTTTTTTTAGATAGTAGCCCCGTAAATAACGTAAAGCGCTTACAATTTTAGATAAAATCGTGATGTTTAATACCAATTGAAAATAGACAATGCTAATATTTCGAATGATAACTAAAAAAAAAAAATATTATTGACATAAAAAATCATAAGATGGTGTTTGGAAATATGCACTTACACTAGCATTACCGGAGAAAAAAAAATAAAAAACAAACATTTTTTTTTTTAAATAATTTTTTTGCAAGCTAAATCAACTATTTGTCAGCTACAAAAATTTGACCACACTTTTCGGTAACCTGTACTGAATATTGAATCCACATAACGTTAAAAGCAGGATCTAGACGCTGTTATAATTCATTGCTAACGTTTGTCACGTACATGTATACATACCTACTTTAACAATTCTTATGTATGTTTATACAAAAGAATTGTTAAAGTAGGTATGTAAAAAAGGATGATTTCTCGGTCCCTGTCTGTCACGATTTCACTCATTTCATTTTAATATATAACTCTTTAGTTAGCGTGATAATAATTTATAACTTGTTGTAAATAATAATATACTTTAAAATGTAATTTAGCTTTGGAAAATGTATTAACTTCAATGCTAACTTATAACAGTTTACCAAGTTCTGAACAACAAATCCAAAGCCGAAACCAAAGATTTAGTAATTACTTGTGTCTTTTATGTGTATCGGTCGCTCGAATTTCATAAATTAAAATATTTACAGATGTCTCAATTAACGATATTAAAGTCTTGTAATATAAGATCTTCTTTGTGAACTATTTTCACTTGATACTGTAAAACCACCGCGGTTTTAGCTCATTTACGCGGTTTCTTTGCGGATAACGTAGTTTTGTACACCAGAGTCCTATCCGCAACATTTGTATATTGAAATTAATTAATTTTTTATCGCGGTAATAATTAGAAGGTACAATACCTTGTTTGGTTACCCGATGTTTCGATCGAATTGCACCGATCGTGGTCACGGGTAGACTGGTGAGCCTAGCGACGCCTCCGTGAAGTGCGAGTTTCGGCAACTAATCGCACTTGGTCTTCATTATTTTTATTTACGTTCGCACTGTCGGCACTTCGACACACTACACTTACGACGTCCGTTGAGTGTTGTCGAGTAGCGTGTAGTCACTGACCATTGCATTTGCTGATGACAGGATTCCAAGATGTTGACAAGCGGTACCCATCTTCTCTGTTGAAATTGTATTTGTAACTTTTTTTTGGTAAAGTATTGTAAATTAATAGTTATATGAAAAAAAAAAATTTACAGTCCTCATTGTCAGTGGGCATGTCGTTTTATAATTAGATGTAAATAGTGTATTATAATATGTTAATAAGCAATGTGATATGGATTAAATTATGAATATTTTTATGTATTTTGTTTTTATTAAACAGTGTAAAGGAAATACGCCTCTAGTGCAATTTAATATTGTCGATATGACCAATCATTTAACATGTGTCGCATTATGATAAGACGGTTGAAAACCTACTTTTTAGTACGAACATGGACAACCTTCTCTCTGTGATTGTGTGATTCAATTACAAACATAAATTAAAAATAAATTGTATATTGACAAATTATTTAATACTAGTATTCGTCCACTGGTCGAAATTCGACCAAATGCCTTATTATTATTTTGAAAAAAAAAAACCTATAATTTTTTTTTACGATAACACTTAAGCTACAAAATAAAAGAAAATCGGTTACAAACAGAGAAGTAGAAGGTACTAAACCTTCTCTTTGTCTATATACAGGGTGTAAGTGACACCGTACCGAAACCTGAAATAGTGTATCCAGACAATCATTCTGAGTGGAAAATCATTGAAAATTTCTACCGGAAAATTCATAATATTTTTTGTTTTCATTTTTTTTGCTTAAAAGTGACATCACAATGAGTAAACAGAAGCAGCAGAAGAGGTAGCAGAGACATCTTCAACAATCATCAACATATTTCAATCAATTTACACAAAATCTTAACAAATTATACACATAAACCTTCCTCATGAATCACTCTGTCTATTAAAACCGCATGAAAATCCGTTCTGTAGTTTTTCAGTTTATCGCAAACAGACAGACAGATAGACGCAGCGTGGGACTTTGTTTTATAATATGTAGTGATACTATTTCTGTCTGTGAAATCATCACGATCCTTCACTTATGGAAGGTTTTGAGAAGGTGAAATTGGTGAATCGCTAGTATTATTTCAAAGCTTGTTTCATTTCTAGGCAGTGTTTGAAGCCAAACCATCTTAATTGTCTAATGTTCGGTATTAACGTCTATCTTTATATATATTTCTTCTGTGCGTGTGTATGTTTCTGAACTCCTTCTAAACGGCTGGACCGATTTTAATGAAACATTTTGTGTCTTCAGGTGGATTCGAGAATGGTTTAAATTTACAATTGGACCCGGTAGATGGCGCTGCGATAGGGTTCCAGGAATAATGACCGATTTTAATGAAATTTTTTGTGTATCTTTAAGTGGATTCGAGAATGGTTTAGTTTTACAATTGGACCCGGTAGATGGCGCTGCGATAGGTTTCCAGGAATAATATTTTTTAATTTCAGGCAGGACAACGACTGTCGGGCCCGCTAGTGTATGTATAAATTACTAGCAGTTCCTGCTCACTGCTACACTCGTAAGTGTCAAAGTGTGATGATATATGTATCAAAGATATTATATATATCATATAAGCCTATGGGCTAATATCTTTCTGAATGATTTCATAAGAATTATTCAAATCTGTTTGATAGTTTCAGAGAATAACGTGTTTAAACAAACAAACAATTAAGACAAAAAGCTCTTTAGCTTTGTTATCTATATAACTAGCTAACCAGTTCAACTTTGTCCGCGTTTGTATTTTTTTCCGTTTTACGTAGCGTGATGTTATATAGCCTATGATCCTCGATAAATGGGCTATCTAACACAAAAAGAATTTTTCAATTCGAACCAGTAGTTCTTGAGATTAGCGCGTTTAACGCAACAAACAAGCTCTTCAGCTTTATAATATTAGCATAGATAAAGGTAAAGACAAAAGAGTTTACTACCTTTTTCTTCTTTCTTTGTCAACAGATTTTCCTTTTTTCTGTTTAAAAACTATTTTAGATCTTTAGTATTATCAATACAAATAAATAAAATTGAAGTATCTGTTTGTAAAGTCAAAATTTTTGTCTGTATCTGTTTGTTCTGGCTAATCTCCGGAACGGATGGATCAATTTCCACGGGACTTTTACTGGCAGGTAGCTGGTATTATAAAAAGTAACTTAGGCTACTTTTATTTTGGAAAAAGAGTTAATGTGTAAATGTAAACGCGAACGAAGCCGCGCGGAAACTGCTATCAATAAATTAAATTAGAAACAGTTTTTATACCCTGTCTTCGATGGAAAATAAAATTTTGTCGAATTTCGATTTGGCTTAAAACCAGACGACCACTGGCTTAAAACCAGATGACCACTATGGCTTAAAACCAGACAACGTCAGGCGTGGGGTCTACTTTTGTGTCATGTATCGTTTTAAAATAATAATAAGCATCTATTCGAATGCGTAATTATGACGATTTATCTCTACCATCCAGAAGGCAAAACAGATATTCAACCTTGATCAACGTATCAAATTTGATGAAGGCCTGTTTTCCTGACGTCATTGATATCAATTCAATGACTGTTCTACACAGCATAGTAATAAACCGGGTTTTAAAAGTTCTTTAAAAATACGGTATTCTTAATTTATAATTGTTATAGTCCAAAAGTCTAAGACTTTTTAGGTTTAATTCCTACTTAGCATAGTGAGATGTATGATTTACAGATAATTATTCTGAGTTTGTGTTCATTAATTGTATGTGAAAGAAATACTATTAACTCGCAGATTCTTTTTCAATATACTTAGCTATTCAGGAGTTAATTCTTAAGAAGAAAAGAAGAAAAAGGAATAAATATGAATTTAGAACGAAATTTCCGTAATCCAAATTTTGTCTAAGTAGACAAAATCCATGTGTCTATATGTCACCGTAAGATTGTGAAAATATATCCTTAGTTTATAAACATTCTTACGATATTATAAATTGATGAAAAATTATGAATAGCAAAGCAACAAACTATTTACAATATTTACCGCATTATTTCTCAATCCCACTATAATATTATAAATGTGAAAGTTTGGATGGATGGATGGATGTTTGTTACTCTTTCACGCAAAAACCACTGAACCGATTTCGATCGTACATAGATAGCTGGAGACCTGGATTAACGCATAGGCTACTTTTTATCCCGATATTCCCACGGGATCTTGACTTACGCGGGTGAAAACGCGAGGCGCTGCTAGTAATTTATAATCTATCAAGGTCAGTCAGGTTAGCACGCACCTTGCGCTCTGATTCCTAGAACATAAGTAGGTAGTT
Source organism: Euplagia quadripunctaria (assembly GCA_963859945.1). Classification (NCBI taxonomy): domain Eukaryota; kingdom Metazoa; phylum Arthropoda; class Insecta; order Lepidoptera; family Erebidae; genus Euplagia; species Euplagia quadripunctaria. Next base: position 4,108,715 of record OY982573.1, read on the forward strand.
TTCGATTTCTTTATTTTGATTTTTATTTTGTTGTGTGACGTAGTGCGTTTTATTATTAATCTAAAAAATAAATGACACCTGAAAATAAGGATTAACTGTGAATTTTCTTTATTTGACTTTTATGTTTGCTTCATATCTATATGCATGCAGAACGACGATTTGGCGTTGATAGATGATAGAACTATCGAGAAATAAAACGTTAAATTTGGTTTCTTGCAGAGTTCACAATTTTTAATCCCCGACACAAGAGAGATGTTATTCGTTAGTTTATAACATCTAACATCACTAAAATGTTTAGGTACAAACTAACGATGTTCACAATCTTACGGTGACATGACATTTACAGCGTGTAAGTTTGAGCTACGCAAAAAACTTACAATAACCTCTTTTTGTTTATACTTAACATAATACAAAAGTCAGTTCATCATAAAAATGCGAGATTAAGGATTTATAGTTTCATTTGCCGCTACGCAATGTACATGCAACATGCGTAGGTATTCTTTTTGTGCGGTACGCTGAATGACCTTGCGTTAAATGTTTAAATGTTGTTTGATTGATTACATTGCAGTTTTTGGCCATATGATGTATTTATTGCATTTTTTTTCGGTAAAATGTTCTGTTTACTCATTGTGATATTACTATTAAAATTTTCGCAGAAAAAAATTCCAATGATTTTCTACTCAGAATGATGGTCTAAATACACTATTTCAGGATTCGGTACGGTGTCCTTTACACCCTGTATGAGTTTATTAATAAGTGAAGAGAATTCTTTGTGATCCTTTTTAAGTAATTTTTTGCGCACGATGGAATGTCATATTTGGATTACTTAAAGTTTATATGTAGAAGCAGTGCAGAAAGCTACAATTTTTGACTAACATATGTTATAAATTGAAAAATTATGTGAAAACATATATGATAAACATAATTCTTCAATTTCAAACGATAAAAGTTTTGAATGAACATGGTATAGAGTAAAGTAAGTGGTACGGAATGGATTATCACTAGAAGTTACTTTCAAATTCTCTTTCGATTAATTTTTCCTCAGCAATAATTATAGTATAGTGAAACTATAAACACGCTTTAATGGCAAAACGAATTAGAAAGTAAAAAAGAATTCCACTATCTATATTCTGGCTTCATCATCAGATCATAGTTACCAAGCCCAAACTCGAGGGGTTACTGTTAGCCACTGAAGAGTTCTACTATAAACCTCCTGGCTCCATCATAAGATCAGCTACAAGATACCAAATTTTAGTATTGTCATCCAAAATACATATACCTACAAAGTTTCATCATCAATACGACAATTAAAATAATGAGACCTGTGATATTCCCTTGTGCAGTACCCTTGTGTCCAGACTACATGCTCCACTGCACGCGGAACGTTGTTCAGGATCAATCAATCAATCAGCCTATCGTAGTCCACTGCTGGACATAGGCCTCTCCCAATGCACGCCACACCACCCGGTCCTCTGCTTTCCGCTACATTCTTCAGGTCATCATTCCATCTGGCTGGGGAGCGTCCTACCTTCCGTTTACCGTTGCGCGGTCTCCACTCTACGACCTATCTGCTCCAACGCCAACGGTCCTTCGGCATACGTGGCCGGCCCATTGCACTTCAGCATACTTATCTTGCGAGCTATGTCGGTAACTTTGGTTCATTGTCGGATGATAGGATATAATTTCTCCACCCAAAAAAAAGATTTCTCCACCACCCCAAGGTTGACTGGTAGAGAATGCCATCGGCATTAAGTACGCCTTTGTACGGATTGTGCATGAAGATTTAAATAAATAAATAAATAATTCAAATATAACTATTTATCTTCTGGCGTTGTAACGTGTACGAGTACATATACAATTTAGGATCAATTATTTAAACTTATCTTTACAAGAGAAGAGGATGACCAAAGAAAAGATGGATGGACTCTGTGTAAGAAGATATCGTTAGAAAGGGAGTAAGTAGTGATATGGAAGAGTAGAATCCAAGAATAAAATATATTGCGCCCACCCCAAATAAAATGGGGACAAGGGTTGGCACATGATGTTTGGCAACAAATGTGTAATTATCAGTAGTAGGACACTAAACTGTGGACAATATTAATTGATCACTTTGGTATTTACGTACGTATTGTACGGGTCAAAAGGAAATGATAACAAAACGGCTGACATGGTACATATAGCATTACCAATCGTTTATTTTTAACATGGAAATTACGTGTGATGGTAGGGTTGCGTCATGCACCAAATTCTGATATTTCAAGGCCATAATAATTTCTGCCTATGTGGTTATGATGACTGAATGCGGACTAAGCAGAAAGCCATAATTGGCATCCTAATATTGGTGATTTTAAATTTGATTAAGAAAACTTATAATCTGCTCACATCAATCAATTAATCAGCCTATTGTAGCTTACTGCCTAGTTGCCTGTTCAAATACATAGTCTATCCCATGGAGAAGTACAGGCAAGAAACTCCAAGGAAACTCTTTTTCAAAATGTTTTTTAAAAATTACATTGCTTATTAGCGTAAATAAAATGTGAGGACAATGTAACATCCCTATTATTCTAAAATATAAATATATGCGCTAATTACTACTATAAGTACATATTTAAGTAATAGCAGTCCGGAGATGACGTATGCCCCAACCAACGGCACCCGTTCACGGGCATGACGCATACGCCAGCCATCATACAAATCAACCATATTGAAGGGAACCGAACGAGCCGACACATCTATTCCAGCCACCTTCCTCAAGTTGTCAGTCCATATTTACATAGTTTTCATCAAACAGTTTTATGTTTTTCCAAATAAAGCAATTCTTTTGGATAAAAAGTATTTCATACTAACTTTTAAACTTTCGCGTTCCATGATATAATTATGTGTATTTATACGGGAATTAACGCGATCACGAAATAGGTAGGTCACCGTGTGACCACGGCCAGTGCAGCTTGGTCGAAACGTCAAGAAATTCAGAGGTATGTAGTATAGTAGTAGTATTTCGTGATCGCGTTAATTCCCGTAGAAATACATAAAAGTATTAGTGAGGCGTGAGTGTATGAGTTTATGAAGTACGATACCTTTTTTTTTACCTGAGACGTTTCGATCGAGTTGCACCGATTATGGTTTCATGTGGATTGATTACCGCGGACAAATCCCAATTTACACATTTAAAATGTAAAAAAAATCATCCAAATTCATACACACTCTTTTGAGTGTGTTATGTTGTAGACATATAAATATGTTGTTTTCTTAAAATGGGCATAAATCTGGTATTTTTGTTATTCATCCATTTGACCCACAACTCTAGTTATCTGAAAGCAGCCCGTGTAATTAATGACCATCTGTTTTCATTACAAGTAAGTTCGCAGTAAATAAATTGTTATCGAGAACCAGTATAAATACTACATATAATCGCAAGCAGTCGTTCAAACATCATTTCAACTGTTTACAGTCAAAGCGACGCGACGAGCTTAAAATTCGAATCAAAGTAAATTTGTTCAGTGTCTTTCAAGTTTTGTGACTCGTCATTATTAGTTTGATTAATATATTTTTAAGAAGACTAAAACAGGGCGATAAGTCATTCAAGATGCGTACAGAAGTGCCAGTATTGCAAAGATGCTGTTTCTGCTTACCTCTTAGAGGGGGGTTGTTAGCGTGGGGCTATTTGAAATTGGTAAGTACATCTTGTCAATATTTATTTTGTAGCTTTGTTTTCACATAAATCATAAAACAAATTAATAATTGGTTACTTAAGTTCGATTATTTACTTAAAAATCGTGACTAGTTTAAGAGTTATGAGGAAACTAGCAGCGCCCCGCGGTTTCACCCACGTAAGTCTTGATCTCGTGGGAATAATCAGAATAAAAAGCCTATGCGTTAATCCAGGTTTCCAGCTATCTACATACCAAGTTTTATCGCAATCGGTTCAGTGGTTTTTGCGTGAAAGAGTAACAAACATCCATCCATCCAAACTTTCACATTTATGATATTAGTGGGATTAACTTTGTATCGGATAAATCGATGTGCATAAGGTTGACTAATTGAAATTCATTTGAAATGGTAAATGATTTTCATTGCATTTTTTACATACGAAAGCAGAGGCTGCCTTTAATACTTTTTGTATGTTATTGTTTTTTTTTTTAATTATAAACCAAAGGGTACATAGGATATAGATAGATTAGTGATTATTTAGTACAATTACTTTAACACTAAAATGTTTTGAGTTTGATCTCTTAAAAATTTTAACTATTTGGGATTTTTGACTTTTTAGTACCTAATACAGAACAGAATGCATGCAATGAGAAGAGATCGGTACTAATATTATGATTAACGAAGTATTTGCTCTTCTTTCAGACAATAGCTTCTTTAATGCTATGCTATTTGCTATGGATACTACTCCAGTTTATCTTTGAGAACGACCGTATTGATGATTTTGCGCTATTTGCCATAATCCTACTTTTGGTGAAAGCAGATGTTATTTTACATGTCATTTTCATTGTTGGCGGTCATAAGGTTAGTTTTATTTTATTGTAGTTTTAAAGATGATACTTTAGTTCAAGCAACGGTAGCGTAATGGCTAGGGCGAGGTCTTGTGACCAAGAGGTTACTAGCTCGAACGCTACCGAGTACATTATCAACGTGAATCTACTCTTAACTTAAGGATTCAGCTTAGCTGGAGGAGTTAAAGAAAAACCTATGTTACTAGTACGTTTTATAAAAAAAGACAGTGGTATTTACGCTAAACGCGAGATGGAATAAGATAAAAAAAAGTGTTAAAATTCGACAAGCAGCGTTTAGTTCTTTTTTTGCAGAATTTAAAGCTACGTGAAAGTCTATTTTACCGTCTAATTTCCTATTAGTATTGTTATAGTAAATACTTCACTAATAAAGCGAATATCACCTTTAGACAAAGCTGATCTATTGGAAATTAAAATACTTATTATTTAACCTCCTTAATCTTAAATGTGATCTTGTTTTTGTTCTGATGATCCTTCAAATTTTGAAGTCTATCAGATGCCTTTAAGTTAGTGAAAATAGCGTTGAATGATTCCGTGGGTTTTTTTTTTTTCAAGATGGACGAATAGACGTCCATTTTTTTACGTTTTTGTTATTTAACTTGTATAATTATAAAACACTTGATATTGGCGGAATTCCTGCGCTGATTCTTGCGCGGGATAGAGTCCATAATAAAATAATATATATGATTCCGTGGCAAAAATACATACATACATAGACGTCAAGGATATTAAAAACAGTATTTAGTGTGTTTGTATGCATAAACATGCGGTAGAGGAATAGCACATAGCAGAGAACCTTTTGATATATTTCATAATGATGAACATGAAGTAAAAAAAATATTAAGAATTTATTTTATTTTTTACAGAAAGATGTGAAGCTATTGAAGGCCTACTACTTCTACAGTATAACACTGCTAGTGCTGACTGCCCTGTTTGGCACTCTCTGTACTGGCATAATAATAGGTTTTCAGTTGAACCGTTTTGGCCGACTTCTTACTACTTCCCTTTACAGTGAATTATCTGTTCTATTTATTAATTTGCGTAAGTATATCATCTTCTTCCATTCTCTTCGTAGCATTATTATGGGCATGTATACTGAGACCGTGGACCTTAACTGCAACCAGATGTGTATGTATAATTTTGTAGTTTACTTTTATTAGCTTTTAGATCCGTCGCCACATCTTGCATTAACCAAAACACTGGCAGATAATGTTGTATTAAATGCACGAGTGAGCCTTGTCAAGATATTTGATAATTGCGTGTAAACTGCATTTGACGATTTTCAATTGTCATCCTTTTAAAATATTTGTTTAAAGATGCTTTTGATATTTAATGGACAAATTTTGCAACCTTAACATACCATACCGTGATGTGGCGTACTGTGTGATATGCACTATAAAAACCATCAATGGTTTCTCACATAAGCTAATAATCTTAATTGTAGTAGTCGATAATGGCAGTTTTACACGGTCTCAGAATCAAAAAGGGACATAATACATGACAAATTTCTATGAAAGATTGTAATTTTCAAAGAAATAAATGCAATACTCTTACAAGCCACATTTTAATGAAAAGCACATATACATGCGCTGAAAACTGCACGGAAATTCATCCAGTTGTTTTTGGTATTTACAGTAATCCAGGTGTACGTCATTCTACTTGTGAAGAGTGCGATTGCCAAACTGAACAATATGAGCTCCTTCAAATTTTTAAACAACGCAGCTGAAGCTGAAAGATATAACTTGAAGATTGAAAGTCTATATAAAGAGAAAGAAGCTGCAATTTGTTAAGAAAGAAGACAATATGGAGAAGAAAATATATTCCAAAGCAATTTGGAACATGTTTTTAAATTTATAGGTGTAATTGGTGTATTATTTTATAACTAGAAAAAAGTCATGATATTATATGGCAATTATAGTACATATTTAGTATCATTAAATTATTATAAATTCTGAGGCTGCGTAATTTAATTAAACATAGCCATACCTATATATTTTTTAATTATTTGTAATGAAATACATACATCAGGAATTCATCCTCCGCGCCTTTTTCCAAGGCGGCTTTCAGTCTAACTACGATACGGGAAACTTTGATATTTTACGTGAAGCTACTGCCATCAGACCTCCACAATCCAAGTACTAGGCGATATCGAAGTTCTATAGTTAGACCAGGTTGTCAAACTTTTTGTTTAGGGCTCCAACTACCCGTAACGAACGCCTCAGATGTTTGTATGACCCGGGACCAACGGTTTAACGTGCTCTCCGAGGCACGGAGGGGTCTCAATGTGTTAAGAATTTAAGAATGGTCACCCGTGTTAACCTACTCGGTTACAACTTAGCCACGAGCCCAACAAAATACATCAGGAATTAGTTTATATAAATTTAATTATAATTTTAATAGAGATATGATCTTAAATCTGTGTAAGTTATATTGTTTTGCATGTAAATTAAAATCAATTATTTAGACATTAAAGGTAAAAGTACAAATCTTATTTAAAACCAATCATTATCATTACAAACATAAATAAATTATTTAAATTGACTGTGTCATACAATTTATACCTTTTTAACGGGTGGAAACTTTGATTTAAACCAAAAGGTTTGAAGTAGCAGCACTGAAGTAGTTAAAAAAACTACTTCAGTGCTGCTACTTCTTCACCTTCTTTCCACGTTGGGTTGGTCCTCACCGGGGTTAACGAGGAAGTAGACATATTAGAATTGAACTGACTGACACCACTCAGTGTCCAGTTATCAGTTGGTTTATTATTATTTGCTTCATTAAAATATAGAGAATAGTCCCTATGAAGCCTGCAATATGTCGTCTAGCCGTGAAGGACAAAGTTCCCTGCCTAAAATATTTTGGTACCGTGCGTTTTTTGGTAGTGAAGAACCGGTCATCATTGCTATACGAACTATAACGCTTTTTTATATAAGGTTAAAGATATTAGTTTTAATTGTTTGTTCTATTAAGAGGTCGTACGTACGGTACGAAATTTTGCCGACTTTGCAGATTTACGTGATTTTAATGACGTAATTTTACAGTTAAAATACTGTACTGTGTTTCACTGCACAACATAAAAGATCATTTTAATTATGATGTAATGAATGATTAACTTATTTACTTTTATTATTTAATTTTGATTAATAAATACACTTTTCTTATTAAATAGATTATTTAATAGTTTTAACGTAAAAACAGAAGCTTATTTGTTGTCAGGAATTAATACAACAGTGGCGATATAGATAACAGGAAAATATGATAGTTCCTATTGTTCATTCAGAACTATTTAGTAATGTACTATTTTTTTTTAATTTACAATCACATTGTATGTGACAAACAATAGATAAACTCGTAAGCCCTGGTAACAAGTTTTGTTAAACCTACAAATCCTACTAAAATTATAAACGTGAAAGTTTGTGAGGATGTATGGATGTTTGTTGCTCTTTCACTCAAAAGCTACTGAATCAATTTATTACCGTTAGTATACTATCCTGCCTATCCCTTTTTTGGCGTTAAATAAAATAGGATTTACTCAAAACCGATAATAATTATGTTTACAAAAATATTGTATTGTGATTTTGTTTTCAAAAACTAATACAACTACAGTATTTGTTTGGCTTGGCAGTTCTGCAGTTCTTAGAAGTCCTGACGATGGTGGCGTATGTGTCGGGTCGTTCGGCTCCCTTCACTATGGTTGATCTGTACGAACGGGCGCCGTTGGTCGGGCCTGGTCATCTCCTCACTGCCATTACTTAGTGGATCTACGTATTGGAACAGGCAATTAGCTTCATGACTGACTTATTCTGACTCACTCGTACTCTTGACAATTCAAAAATACCTATAATTAGTTCAATTGAAATGAATAGTTTTAATTTTACAACAACTTTAGGCAGGTAATTCTTTACTAAGAATAACATTATTGTTACTTTTTAATAACGTTAATGTTGTCAAGATATTATTGCATTATATAGGATGGTCACGTGACCTCTTCCAAATAAAACGTTCAATAAATATTTATTTCTCTTTTCCTGTAAACATAAATAACAAAGTTATGACAATACTTTGATATCGAGTAACTATTATAAACTAGAGATCACGGGGTGGTCGAATTTCGACCATGGTTTATTTCATTGGCCAATATTACTTGACCTGTCATTGTATAGACTTTTGTACCATGACAGGTCAAAATATATACTGGACACTCATAGCTGTATGTACCCGTTTTTGCATTTTTTTAAACTTTGTAGCAAATATTGTTCAAAAATTTTAGCATTCGTCACTTCTTCTCTGTATAAATAAGTGTGCGAAATTTCATACTCCTCCGACTGCCCAATTTTCGTAAAAAGGGATCCAAAGTTTTCGCTTCACGTATTAATATATAGATACTAAAGTGCTACACAAACATAAATTCGGTAACGCTTTCTTCTTGTGTTCAAATATATTCTGTTTAATTCTTGTGCTTTCTAAGCCCTGTAATGTAATTTGTCAGTAATGGAATTTGTCAGTAATTCCCTTACTGACAAATTACAATTTTTGAAGGACCCAAATAAATTGTTAGCTAATTTATATAAATTATTTAGTCTAATTGCAAAAACAATTGTCATTATAATGATCCCAATAATTTAGTTGATCAGTAACGTCAATAATTACACAGACCTACAACAAATTACCTTTTTTAAGGTCATGTAGTGTTTCTACTAGATTTCCATGTGCTTATTACGGGAAAAATAGATAAAAAATTCCATTACCTCAGACTTTTGTGAAAATGAATTTTATTTTTATTTTTATTTTTACTACAGGAATTTAGTTTGAAGGCGTACGTTCGTACGTTCAGTTAAACTTATAATTACGATATAAACTAGAGATTGTCTTATTATAATAAATCAATTATCCTATTAATTAAGTAAAACATTAAAATTTTCTCTAGTTTTTACAAAACAACAACAATATGCAGATCATATGACAACGTATGTACGCATGTTAGTAAGTTGTATAATACGTTAAGGGTATTCTACAAAATCTGATATTTTTATTCATCTGTCAGTCGTACAAGAAGAGAATAGTATTCCCATCTTTGTCTCAAGCTGAGCTGAAGGAAGGTATTTTTTGTTGGACTGGATACCCGAAATCTTATGAAAGACGATAACTTCTATGGAAAACTGACACCTATAGAACTGGGTAAAGTTAAAAGAAGTTATTAGAAACTTAGAAAATTATAAAAGTCCCAGTTATGAAGATGTCATAATCAACATGCTCCAAAATTTCCAAAAATTAGGTTGCTTTATGAGTCTTAAAATTAATTTACTTCATTCGTATTTAAGCTACTTTACTGAAAACTTAGAAAGCAGTTAGTGAGGAAGAAGTAGAAAGATTCTACCAACATATGAAGGAAATGAAGCGACAGTATCAAGCAAAGTGGAATATCAGCATGAAGGCTGACTACCGCTCGATGATTAAGCATGATGATCCAAACAGGACTCATTAGAGAAAATCGCTAAACAAAAGCTTTGCAGAAAAAAGGAAAACGTTCCAAAGTCTCTTCAATATTTATATTAATATTTTAAAATATTAATTATGATATAAACTAATTGGGAAAATAAAAAAAAAACTGAATTTTTACTTTTGTGCTTCTAATTTTTCTTTACCTGAATACCCCATTCGTAAATGTGAATTGTGAGAAATTCTGATGCGATGGAAAAAAACTAATTTCAGATTCGTGTTTAGAGTATTCCAAAACCCAATAAATCAGCACTGAAGTCAAAAAGGAAAGAAAAAATCGAATTTGTAGGTCTGTGTTATCATTCTGAGAAGTACAGTGTGATAATTGTTCACGTTGGTATTTACGCGTAGTAAAGGTCAAATGGTGATAACAAAACATAGGACATACATATAGCTTATCCATCGTTTGTTTTCAAGAGAAATCACACAACTAGATACTCGGAAATTACGTTTAATGGAAGGCCGATGGAAAGCCTGTCGTGGATCTGTTTTTGGAAAAACTTTGAGAAAAAAATTGGAATTTTAAAATTCGTTCGGCCATTGAATTGACCAATATTAAGATATTAATTACCATTTTGACTGGCCTGTTGGTCTAGTGGTTAGTGATGCTGAGTCAGAGTTCGTGGGTTGGATTCTTACCCAGGACAAATAATTGTGTGACGAGCATGATTATTTGTTGTATCTGGATGTAATTTATCTATAATATGTATTTAGAAATATGTAAGTATGTTTACCAGCAGTCTGGTTACCAAAGTACAGGCTCTGCCTAGTTTGGGATCAGACGGCCGCGTGTGTGTGTTATTATTATTATTTTCTGTTTGTATTATATTTATTATCAAATGTCCACGGCTGTGTTTCTCCAAAACCCACGATCCGCGAACTATGTTGTGATTCCTATCAGTCTATTGTCGTTTACTGAGCATGTTTGCAGACTCCGTGCTTATTACTGAAATTTTCCTAGCAGAAAAACTCAATAGCGACTAACTGAACCCGGAAACTCAAAAACCACAATCGTACGGAAACTTTTATGCAAATGTTACGGAACTAACAATGTAGTAAAGTCAGTAATTAAATCACTCAGTGTATATTAATGTTTTTTTTTATACTATAGGTGGCACGCGAGCAGACGGGTCACCTGATGGTAAATGACTACCGTCGTCATTGGGCACCTGTAACTCGAGAGTCACAAGTGCGTTGCCGCCCTTTAAGGTTTGAGTAGAAGAGGGGGAGGGGGGAAAGAGTGGGAAGAGGGGAGAGGGGAAGGACGGGAATAGGGGAGAGGGAAGGGTTAGGGCCACCGATAACCTCACTCACTTACGAAAAGAAGAACCAAACAACAAAAACAAGTTAATTTACACCGTGAATGCTAATATGTTAGTGTTGAACTGATTACAACTGAAACGGTTGTAACATTTATATAGAAGTAAAAAATTAATAATATACTCCAAGTTCTGATATATTATAGGTAGGATGTAGTGGAATATGCAGAACACCATTGCTATTAGTAGAGTATAATTTATTTTATTAAGTTTCTTTTATTTTTGGCTGGCCTGTTGGTCTAGTGGTTAGTGAACCTGACTGCTAAGCCAGAGGTCGTGGGTTCGATTCCCACCCAGGATAAATAATTGTGTGATGAGCCCGATAATTTGTTCTGTGTCTTAGTGTAATTTATCTATAATATGTATGTTTTTAGAAATATATAAGTATGTTAATCAGCAGTCTGGTTACCATAGTACAGGCTCTGCCTAGTTTGGAATCAGACGGCCGTGTGTGAGATGTGTGAAGTTATTATTATTATTTAATTGAAAAATATATTACTTTTATTTGCTTATCGTTCAACTTCATAATATACTAGCCGTTACATGTTTCACCTGCGTTTATGGTCACTGCTTCTCCTAAGGGCCGTAGCGTGAAATACTCTATCCCTTAAAAAAATAATTTTTCGAAGTCTACGTAGAGTTCAAGAGATTAGCGCGTTTAAACAAAAAACACAAATCTCTTCAGTTTTATAATATTATTCCTTAAACTTTAAACACAAATTTCGTCCGATTTACTACATGTTGTCATATCACACTCTCATCTATATCTTTTTTGTCATCATTGTTTTCAGTTGAGCAATTTTTTTCTTCGTGTGGTTCTTCAATCTTCACAGTTATTTTAGCTTCAACTTCACTGCTAATAAATTTGTTCGATTCGATGTTGTTTTGTTTTACAATTTCACATCTCACAAGTATAAGAATATACATTTGGATTACTGAAAATAAAATGGTAGATTAGGATTTGTACAGTGTTGAATTAAGTCACATGTATATTTTACTATTTAAAAATTACGATAGCGAAATATTCTACAATATGTTTCTAGAGATTTGAGGGTTGGTTGGGCAGCAAGTAAAAATATATTATCAAAGATAGCAAAATGATTAAGTACAAGTGACGGTACTGGTTAAGTCCAGTCTTCTTCTTTGACCTAGGGGTTGTTGGTTCTAGGCCCACGCATTCCACTAACTCACTAACAAACATTTAATTCAGTGGAAAAGTGCTTACAAGAATGCTAACTCCATAGACTTCCCCTTTGTTAATGTGTTTCTTTTTAAGGCTGTGTTTTAGAAACTAGAGATGTTCCAGGCACCAGATACGCGTACTTGTAAATGTAAATGTACTACAATATTTGGGTAACAGGGACCAGGTAAGCTATGTGGTCCGCAGTTAGCGGGGTCTATTATAAATACAATATCAATGGTATCATCCCCGCATTCAACGCTCTCCTCTTATTATTATCTCTGGTGATGGAAGTGGAAGTGGGTAACTTAAGTGGGTAACTTCCACTTCCATCATCATTATATAGGGTGGAAGTGCTTCCCTAGAATCCAGCTCCAATGCAAGTCAAAATCTTCTAAGCCCTATTGTCTAATATATAAACAGAATGTATAGTTATAGCAAACTTACAGCTAGTAATAGGAGTACCTACAGCAGATCGATAACAATAGTAGAAGGCCAGCTACAAGTTTTCGCTAATTAAGAAAATAATAAAAAAATACTAACAGTAAATAGCCAAAGAGATATTATCGAGGATTACTGATAGTTCTAGACGTGTATAAGTTTATCGCTAGGCTACAAAATAGAAATTACATAAGCGCTTTTTTAGCGTAGGTACAATTGTATTGAAAATGTCGTCAAGCTTCGTTGTATACGAGACTCGCTCTAATAATGTACGAGTAAAAATAAGTATCTAAAGTACATTAAAATGCTGAGGGACCCCGTAAGCCGATTCTGCTCATCAATTCAGGCGTATCGACCGATGATTTCATGATTTTGAACAATAACCATAATTCGGCAGTTTTCGTCTCTCTTGAAGAGGAATAAGATGAAATTGTTAACTACGATTGCGTGCAGATTTGAATTGGATGTACCCAAGGAACTTATGTGGTTGCTCCCTATTCTATGTAAATAGGTTTTGTAGATAGACTGAGAACCAGGGAATACTACAAATATTTTTGTATTTTTTTATGGTATAGGGCAGGGGTCGGCTCTTTTGAGACGGAAGAGCCAAGAGTTACAATTTAGAAAATTAAACTTGCAGTAAATACAAGTGGCGCCCTTATAAATTTGCTGACTTTTTTTTTAGATAAACATGTGAATCAAAATGTTTAATATTGCACGGTTTTAAGGGTTTTGATAGATAATACTAATAATAAAACTGGACAGCCACAACTTTACATCGAAAGAGCCGCAGGTTGCCGACCCCTGGTATAGGGGACAAACTAGCGGACGGGTCACCTAAAGGTAAATGACTACCACCGACCATCGACAACTGCAACTCAAGAGTCACAAGTGCGTTGCCAACCTTTAAGGTAGTAGGAAAAAGGTGGAAGAGAGGGGGGAGAGGGAAGGGTTAGGGCCTCCGGTAACCTCACTCACTCGGCGAAAAGCAATGCAAGCATTGCTTCACTACCCGTTTTCTGTGAGGCCGTGGTATCACTCCTTTCGAGCCGCCCCATACGTGCCAAAGCATAGCTCTCCCACGATTGAAAATGTAAATGAAATACTCACATATATAAACGAAGAAAGTACATACATCGGTGAGTAGTAATAAAGTGAAGCCCCATCTATTGTTTATCAGTATGCCAAAGCACATGAATCCGAGCAGAAGCGTCATTATTAATATGCATACATTGTATAAGTAATACATTCTCAAAAACTTTACATTTTTCTGAAAACAAAAAGAAAGATTAAATACTGGATCAAATTCAAAACATAACAATTATAATATTCTTTTTCTTCAAATTTAAAAACCACGCTCTTGTCTTCTGCAATCATTTTGACCTCTTCATGAGTCTCGACTCCCAATCTCTCACTTGTTGGATAAAACTTCTTCTAGGCCTTCCTCGTCTTCTCTTTCCCTCTATTTTTTCTTCCAATATTGTTTTGAAGAAGTTTTCGTGTCTTATTAAGAGGCCAACCATTTGACCAACAATAATTCATTCTAACATATGACATACTGCTACTAAGATCGAAACTAAAACGTAATATCTACTTCGTTTCGTATCCGTTGTAGACAAAAAATATAATCCTTTGTGGTCATTTTTGAGATTAATTATCTGTTTTTGATATAGCGTTGGAAAATTTTTCACCGCTGGAACCGAACGGTTGTAATATTAAAATTTAGATAATTCATCGGTTTATTATTGTATAACAGTCAGAATTAGTGATCATAGTGAAGGCATTTCAGTGTATTCATAATACAAATTAAAGTAATCGTGTGAAAATTTGATGTTTTGATTTTTTGCCACCCCGTGACACATCTACTGAGCTGTCGACTTCGAAGCCCAGCGACTCGTGTGTTGAAAACTATTATTTTTTAAAACATATTTTCTTCTAGCTGCGCCCCGCAGTTTCAACCGCGCAACACCCAATGCCGTGCGAATATCGAGATAAAAAGTAGACTATGTGTTAATCCAGGTTTCCAGCTATCTACATACCAAGTTTCATCGCAATCGGTTCAGTAGTTTTTGCGTGAAAGAGTAACAAACTTCCATACATCCAAATATCCTTACTTTCACGTTTATAATAAAAGTAGGATCCGTTTTATTCTTCTGTAACAACATCTAAAGCAATATACTCTGCATCGTAGTGCTTTTACGGACATGCCAATAATATATTTTAATCAAACTGACCTTATAAGCTCCAACGATGAAGATGATGTGTAAAATCAAATCTGAAGATAACACGCACAGCGTTATAGCTAATATTACAGCATCATCAATGAAATACATCTTCTCAGATGCAACGATAATCGTTAACATTTCAACCAGTGTTAGTGATAAGTGCAGAAGTAATAACGAAGCTACTATCTGTAAGATAATTAATATATTTGTTGTTTATATGCGTCAAATCAATAAAGGGTTTATTCTCAACAAAACGTTAATACTCAGACATAGTTGTGAATTTGTATTCAAACTACACTTCTAAAAGCCGCGACTGACGCGACAATACCAGGTACTGAAAATTAATTATGCCTTTTTTTGTCAATTCCTGCCACCATACATGAATAATTTCCTATACGGAAGTCGTCGTTTAAACCTTTTTTTATATTATTTACATGAAAATGGGTATATGCATAGTTTAATAGGGTCGACTTAGGCGCCCTTGGCCCAAGTTTTTTTATTTTCGTGGTCAAGCTATGTTACATTTTATTAACTCAGTAGCAGTAAATTAGAAAAATAGGCAATAAGAAATAATATATAGTACCAAGTACATGAGAAAAAAGAGATATATGATCAAGTACATGAGAAAATGATTAAGAGACATATGATCACTAAATCACAATCACATCACTTACCGCACTTAACGCTCTCTTAGAATCAAATCCAGACTGAGACTTGTTTGCGGATGAATGGCCGACGATTATGTCAGTATGTCTGGTGTACTGCGAGAATTCTGTGTGTTAGAAGTGTAGTTTTTTTTGTTGTAAAAATAATAATGTTGTATAGTATAGTTTATTTTGTATTAACGTTAATTAGTGTAAGTGGCTAGGAGACGTTCTGTTTTTTTTTATGTTATGGGGGCAAACGAGCAGACGGGTCACCTGATGGTGAGTGACTACCGCCGCCCAGGGGCACCTGCAAACTCAAGAGTCACAAGTGCGTTGCCGGCCTTTAAGGTGAGAGTAGGGGAAGGGGTAGTGAGGGAGGGAGAGGGGAAAGGGGGGGAGGAGAGGGAAGAATTAGGGCCTCCTGTAACCTCATTCACTCGGCGAAAAATAATGCAAGGCCGTGGTATCACTCTGGTCGAGCCGGCCCATACGTGATGAAGTATGGCTCTCCCACGAAAGACAACATAAGAAACAAATGATAAATGTAAAAATATGCTGACCAAATTGAAATAAAAAAACACAATTAAACCGCATCTAAGGGTTAATCAGAAACAACATCGTTTGACAATTGGTACTTCTAAACACACACTGTAAATTACAACTTTCTTCCAAACATTTAATTCTAACAAATGAGTACCTAAAACTGTTTATAATATTATCACACATTGGAAAACACTGATTAATTCAATGATTTTTAAAGAAACTTAAGGGCGCGTTGTTTTACAACTATATCTTATCTATGTATATATGTACGACTATTCCTAAGAAATGTGGCCTTTGTACTAATTTAATATGAATAATACAATACATATTCGTTTCATTTTAAGAAAACAACAGATAACTGAGCTGCTTAGTAGATAACGTACAGCGTTCTAATGTCTCTTGTATATCGAGTGATCAAAACTACACCAAAGCACCCTTCCTATAGAAAAAAATCCAAGTTAAGTTTACCTAAAAAATTGTAATTGTATTATTTTCTATGCAGTCAACAGAATTCAATAAAAAACAATGACGGATTACGAATTTTAAAACTTCATAAATGCATGTTAAATACAGTGTAAAAAAAAAGTAAATTTGTAGAAAAAAAAAACAAAAACCGACTTCAAGACTATACTTACCTACTTGATCCTACGTCATCTGTGTATATATTTTTCAAAATTTGAAATATGACAAGGGTTGCCACCTTTTTTTTTGTCCAAATAAAGTACATTATTAAAGGTAGAAAAAAGAGTACGTTGTATCAAAATAAAGTACTATTTATTTTACTTTATTTACTATTTTATAAATATATTTTCGTCACTTTTAGCAAAGAATTACTCCTGCTAAAAATTTACACACTTTCTTTACAGTCTTTCAGTTTTAATGAACAGATTCATTTTGAACTGAACTAATTTTGAATCCGTCTTACGACCAATCTTTTTTCTGATTTATGTACAATAAATCCTAGAGAAATCAAATCACATGAAATAAAGTAATTTTGCGTACTATATTATTGTCATAAAGTATAGAGTACAATTACTCGAAATAACGTACAATACTTTATAATAAAGTACGGGTGGCAACCCTATCAATATGACCTACCAAACAAAAAAAATCATCAAATCTATTCATAATTGGCGAAACAAACATCCAAAAAATACATACAGTCGAACTGAAATCCTCATTTTTGAAGTCGGTAAATTTACCTATACGAAATGCTCAATCTCTTTCGACTTACAGTAAAATCTTAAGTTTAATACCGAAACTAACCTTTGTAGTGGTTATTTCAATTTTTTAATTAGTCCTAAAATAAATTGTTTGTCCATTACACGAACAACATAACACAAAAACTACGTGGGATCCGAATCCGAAACAACTCCATTGCATATCCAATACCTAATCCATTGCCCTACGAACGCTTAAATAGTAAAAATATGTACATTTTATTAAAATTAATTGTTATTGAGAACATGTTACATATAAATATTTATTATCAGAAGTGTTTCAAATGAAAACAAAAACATTGGGAATCATTCGAGTTAATACATTATTCATTTTTAAACAAAAATCACACAAACCTTCAAACGTTGGAAATAGACCGGAATCTTGGCCTTGGATTGCGCTTCCTTCAAGTTTGGCCTTACGTTGACTTAGAACAATTTGTTAAACGTTGTTCTAGAACTTTTTAACTGTGGGAGGGCCATGCTTCG
Source organism: Euplagia quadripunctaria (assembly GCA_963859945.1). NCBI lineage: Eukaryota > Metazoa > Arthropoda > Insecta > Lepidoptera > Erebidae > Euplagia > Euplagia quadripunctaria. The sequence goes on from OY982573.1 coordinate 4,126,792, forward strand.
GCACGTATGGGCCGGCTCGACCAGAGTGATACCAAAAAGCCTCACAAAAAACCACAAGTTAAGCAATGATTACATTGTGTTTTGCCGAGAGAGTGAGGTTACCGAAGGCTCTAACCCTTCCCTTTCCCCCTCTTTTCTCCTTCCCCGCACTCTCCCTCTTCCCCCGTTCCCCTACTCCCACCTTAAAGGGTGCAACGCACTTGTGACTCTTGAGTTGCAGGAGCCCATGGGCGGCGGTAGTCGCTTACCATCAGGTGACATGTGCTCGTTTGTCTTTTATGCCAAAAAAAAAATTACTAATTAACAATGATCTTCTTAAAAAATAAAATATCTGTCTCTTTTTTATAGGTACGATGTTTTTATGTAACAAGAATGCAATTCTGAAACATAACAGTGTCGGAAGGTATAATGGTTGTTAGAAGAAGCTTTTATAATGATACTAGCAACCCGCCCCGGCTTCGCACGGGTACAAATTATATACCTAAACCTTCCTCATGAATCACTCCATCTATTAGTGAAAACAGCATGAAAATCCGTTCAGTAGTTTTTCAGTTTATCGCGAACAGACAGACAGACAGACGCGGCGGGGGACTTTGTTTTATAATATGTAGTGATTATTTGAATATTATTGAATTGAACTTCACAATTCTGTACTACTATTATAAATACGAAAGTAATTCTGTCAGTGTTTCTGTCTGTTACAATTTCAAGCCTAAACCGCTGAACCAAATTTGAAATAGAGATAAACGGTATCTTGGAGAAGATTTTAGGCTACTTTTTTCCCGAAAATAAAACTTAAAGGGGGTTTAATAAAGGGCTGAAAGTACTTTTAATTTTTTTTAAACCCTTACACTTGAATATTTGTAATTTCTTCCCTTCATCATAATCATTTCTTAGTCCTGTGTGGTGTGATTAGAAGATAATTTTTACCTGAAGCTTTGAGGATGTTGCTCAGTAATAGATAAAATTAAATTTCTAATACAGAACATGCAAACTCATTTATTTAGGTTTAAAGAACTTTATTGATACCCAAAGAACATTACAGTCCACTTATTGAGCATAATATAAAATTAAAATAAAGTAGGTCTCTAAATCAATGACTCAAAAAGGTTAAGAAAATAGATTGCATTATCCTATGTACTTACATGAAATTATATTTTGTACATATTATCTTTATAGGGTGTTGGTTATCACCGGATGACGGGACCCGTCGAGACGGGCCAATGCCTGTCGGGGGTTGCGGAAGAATGCAATAGCGATTCTCGCTCCCCTGATCATAGGCAAGTAATGGAATACCGGGGTGGTTTTTAGTCGGTAAGAGTCCGACAGACCCCTTCGCAACCCCAAGGCGGAGGACAACCATGTAGGATCTTCCAACTCGTAAACAAAAAAACAAAAAAAAAATGTGTTAGTTATGGTATTTGGGATAGAGTTCATCAGAAATAGTATTTTCGTAATGTTTGTTTTAATTATACGATGTTACTTCTTTATTACACTTTTTCTTCACTATTGCAGTCAATTGACGAAATTTCCTTTTCAAACGGATCTTCAATATCCAAGAAACATTCAGCTTGCGCTGCATTATTGAGTTTGACAATTTCACTTCTTACAAGTAGAAGAATGTACATCTGAAGAACTGAAATAATAAAAATAAAAATTACGAAATATAGATAGGACAGGGGTCGGCAACCTTTGGAGACGGAAGAGCCAAAAATTAATTTACAAAATTTTACAATTTTTAAAGAGCCAATTAAATTTGTAAATACAAGTGGCGTCCCTACAAATTTGACGACCTAGATAAACATGTGAATCAAAATGTAATTGAAAATTTCAGCCATACTATATCATAGTACTCAATTATAGGTTTTAACAGTTTTGATAGTAAATAATATTTTTTTACATATGGAACTGGAGAGCCACAACTTTACATCGAAAGAGCTGCATGTGGCTCACGAGCCGCAGGTTGCTGACCCCTGAGATAGGAGACTTTTAAAAATCTGCAAGTTGACCAGTGACCAGTTAAGTTACAGAAATATATAAAGATATCTGCACCGAAGCCTACTGCACTGTATTCAACTTTAACTGTACTCAATTTTAACTGTATTCAACTTTAACTGTATTCAACTTTAACTGTAACTTGGCATCTGTACTCGACATTGATACCAGATAGGGCAAATTTCAAAATAGATTTCAGTTTAAAGTGGATTCGACCAAATGGGGTATATAATCGACCAAGTATCTCCTCTAATGGGGCCATCACTACTTATGGTCTTTTTTGGAGGATTGCCAGAGATTCATGGGTTAGGATTGGGTTGGGTAACAAGTGCCACTATTCGTGTTACGAGTGTCTAACTCCATACACTCCAGTAACTGCTTATTATTAGGTGGGTTGCCTGCTCGTCTGCAAACTTAGTTCTATAAATAACTAGCTATTTCCACAGTGTTGTGGCTGTGAGTTTGTTTGCCCGATTTCTTCTCACAAGGCTCAACCATTTGGAAACGGGCGGTTATAGATCGAAACAGGCAGATGTGATATTATGTTTTCCATTTTTTTTTTCTTTAATAATTTTTCATTTGACGAAGCAAACTATTGTTGCGGTGACTCTGTGTATGTTGATCTATAATTTTTAATTATAATAATTATTTATTAAATCGACGATTTCGAATAATTGATGGTCAATTTTATGAAATAAAGATATTGAATTTGAATTTGTGTATTTTTCTGGGTAAAAGGTACTCGTATGTACTTTTCTGTAGTCCCTGTAATATGTATGCAAACTTTCATCTTCTTTTCAAAGATGATCGGTTGAATACCCAGTTAAGGCGTGGAAGGGCAAAAAACAAAGAAACTCACATTGGCATTTACTATGTCAATTGGGATTACACAGGGTAAAAAAAACCTGTACACAGAGCATCTATATATTAATACGTGAAGCGAACACTTTGGATCCCTTTTTACGAAAATTAGGCGGACGGAAGAGTATGAAACTTCGCATACTTATAGTTTATACAGAGAAGAAGTGTCGAATTCTAAAATTTTTGAACAATATTTGCTACAAAATTTTAAAAAATGCAAAAACGTGTGCATACAGCTATGAGTGTCCAGTATATATTTTGACCTGTCATGGTACAAAAGTCTATACAATGATAGGTCGAGTAATATGTGCCAATGAAATAAACCATGGTCGAAATTCGACCACGCGATCTCTAGTATATAATTAATATTTCATTGAGCGAGTGAAGTAAGTTCGTAATATGAACTTCTTGGCTTGCAATTTTTCAGTCTAAACCGATTGATACAAGTGGTCATGTAAAAAAAACTCGCGAAAAACTTAACCTTTTTCTGTTTATGTGATAAGTATATCACAATACAAAAGTCAATTCATCATAAAAATGCGAGATTAAGGATTTACAGTCATTAGTTTGATTTTGCGCTACGCAATGGTAACGCAACACGCGTACGGTGCGGTACGGTGAATTTCAATATTCGGTACGGTGTCTCCTACACCCTGTAAATAACCCAAGGAGACAGAGAGTTTAAAAAGTCTACAGAATAAATTCGTTCGCTCAATTTATTGCTTTCACGGTGCTCCTAGTAAGATGTATGTAGGTACGAGTATACTCACTCAAGTCAAGCAAATAAACTGGTGTATTAGAATCCACTATCAGCATAAAGAATTGGTCTAAATAAGGCCATCTACTATTTATTATTATTACAAAGTTTGCAAAACCCATCAAGAACGTCAGGATCAGTAAGATTGCACTGGAGAAATAGTACACTTTTAATATTGCCGCTTTTTTCTGAAAACCAATAAATAACGATTATTTCTTAAGAACTTACTTTATACGTACTTATGTACTTAATAATGATCATACTATTATTATAGTAATCTGACCTTATGAGCTCCAACGACGAGAAGCACGTTTAAAATAATATCTGTAGTAAGCAATGCAACCATCACAGTTAATAATAGAAAGTAACCAATCAAATATGTCATCTTCCGTTTAATAACAACTACAAATAAATCCCACCAAGACACTGAGAAGTAAATTAGCGTCAATAAAAGTACGATCTGAAAAAGAAAAAAAAAATTAAATACTATTTTGTACACTTTTCTTTTGTAACTAAATAGGCTTTTAGACAAATCTGAATAGTTCTACAACCAGGTAAAGATTTTTTCTATCTGGTTGCATCATAATCGGAACCACAGTTGATTGTATGCCATGGTAAAATACGAAACATCAATAATTAGTGTTACATATTTCTTTTTGTAACTTATACTCCTCAATATATCCGTATAACCAATATCCCTATCCATTTTAATATCCATCTTACTCCCGATTTTCCCATTTTTATTTTCCAAAGTGCGCGGTTGACCGAGCTTGCCCCTATCACGGTAGAAGGATCAAAGAAAAGTATGTCTTTAAAACGCCTCTGCAAATTCCTTCGAGGATACTGCCGTGAACGCATTTATGTATGTCTTTGTATTAAATTACAAAGGACTAAAAATATGCAAAACATTTACTCACCATCTTTAAATAACCCCAAGCTATTAAACTACGTCTCAGAGGCAAGCATAAGCAACACCTTTTGAATTCAGGTACTTCTACATTCATCTTTAAAGATGTTTCTTTCTTCTCCATTTTAAATTTCTTGTATATTGAACTCTAAGATGCACTTGACAAGGCTAAGGAGTCAGATCGATTTCAGCGATTATATAATCAAAATCACTTTTTATGACTTTTTTATTTTACTTTGCAACTATTCCGAAGAAATGCTGCTTTCGTACTACTGCTATACGAATAAAACAAGCCAATATTTATCTTATTATAATGAAAACAACATGATAACAATGAGACTAAAAGTCATGAGGACAATATTGTACTTATGAGCTTCATAAAATACATTAAATACGAAGAAATTAAAACGTTTTAACGCAGAAGTTTAAGTACCGTTTGTTGCAGTAAAAGTTTGTATTTAGTTATAATTCTTTTCATTGATTTAGCGGAACAAATTATTATAATCTTCATTATTGTGTAATGTGTTTAATGTTCAAGTTATTTTTTGCCGCGTTTGTTTCAAATCGATACACATTTTAAAAAGATACACGGTTGTGAAACTCATCAAAGCAACTCGCCTATTCGTTCTGTTAGATTGGATAGTTCGGCACTTATAAAAGAACACTACTGACCTTCATAACTATTTATTAATTAACACTATAGAACGTTTGATAACTTATACACAGACACTAAACGTATACTACACTACTTGATATGGATTATACGAGTTTATTAGACCCTAGCGAAGGGTAGAATAGATCTAGAGTATATTATTCTTCTAGAGTTATTTGCTGAAAACTCCTTGACAGTCTTCATCGTCACTTTCCCTCTGGTGAGTTGGAACACAAACGCTTATTCCATTAATATGTGCTTAATATCTGTTCTGTGTAAGTCTTAGTACTCACTAATATGACTTTTTCCTGATCTCATTGCACAATAAAAATGAAAAAAAAAAGATTCCTGAGATTCCAATTATTTACAACTAGCTGCGCCCCGCGGTTTCAGGTGCGTAAGTCCCGGTGCCTTGGGAATATCGAGATGAAAAGTAGCCTATGTGTTAATCCAGGTCTCCAACTATCTACATACCAAGTTTCATCGCAATCGGTTCAGTAGTTTTTGCGTGAAAGAGTAACAAACATCCATACATTCATACATCTACACATCCATACATCCTCACAAACTTTCATGTTTATAATATTAATAGGATATATAATTATTACTAGCAACCCGCCCCGGGTACAAATTATACACCAAAACCTTCCTCATGAATCACTCTGACTATTAGTGAAAACTGCATGAAAATCCGTTTAGTAGTTTTTCGGTTTATCGCGAACAGACAGACAGACGCGGCAGGGGGACTTAGCTTTACAATTATGTAAAGATGTACCTAGTAATAAATATTATTAGAGTTGAAGTGAATTCTTTCCATTATGTATATTTTACATAATCTATTCAAAGTTTTGAAAATAGGTGCAATAATCCGACTAATATTATAAACGCGAAAGTTTGTAAGTATGGATGGATGGATGGATGTTTGTTACTCTTTCACGCCAAAACTACCGAACCGATTGCAATGAAACTTAGTATGTAGATAGCTGAAGACCTGGATTAACATATAGGCTACTTTTTATCCCGATATTCCCACGGAATCGGGACTTACGCGGGTGAAACCGCGGGACGCTGCTAGTCTATACTAATACTATAAAGCTGAAGAGTTTATTTATTTGTTTCTCGGTTCAAATTGAATTATTTTAGTGATGGATAGCCCATTTATTGAGGAAGGCTATAGGCTATATAACATCACGCTACGACCAGTAGGAGCGGAACACCAATAAAAAATGTTGCAAAAAAACAGAGAAAAATTACAAACGCAGACGAAGTTGCGCGGGACAGTTAGTAAGAGATAAGTGTACTACATTTAGTCTGAAGTAGACTTTAGTCTCATCTTCGTACTTTTATTTACTCATCAGTTCTATTACAACAGACAGCTTTAAGAATAATTTCCGTTAACTTCATTTTGTGTTGTCATCGCGCAGTCCTCATCAACTTCTATAACTTCGTCACTGTTCGATGTCCCTTTCTCTGTATATGTGTCTTCAATAATCAAATTACATTCAGCTTCAACAGCATTATTTACAAATCTAAAACACATGGTATTCTTGAGTTTGATAATCTCACTCCTTACGAGTAGAATAATGTACGCCTGGACCACTGAAAAAAGGATACCTGATTAATTCTAATACAACAATCTATAAAGCAAAATATTATATTATTTATTAGCATAGCATATTGCTATTATTCCTCTTCATAATAAATTGTGGGTTTGGAGGTGTTTACAATACCTTTTTGGTAAAACTGCTTATTGAGGGAATTTGATTTTGCAATCCTTGTTTCCCGCAATAAAAAAAATCATAGTTAAGGACCCTGTGGCTAGGTGTTGTAAGAGACTATTTTAATGACTACACACACGGCCGTCTGATCCTAAAATAGGCAGAGCCTGTACTATGATATCCAGACTGCTGATAAACACACTTATATATTTCTAAATACATACATATTATAAATAAATTACACCCAGACACAGAACAAATTATCGTGCTCATCACAGAATTATTTGTCCCGGGTCTTAATCGAACCCACGACCTCTGGCTTAGCAGTCAGTGTCACTAACCACTAAACCAACAGGCCAGTCAAATTTGATAACCAATATTCTGATACTCAAGGGCGTTGAAGAATGGGCAAAGTGGAGTCGATTAACTAGGACCTACCTAGGTACCACCACCTGAAAGTAATACGCCGGGCCGATGAAGTCGATTCAATACACGCTTCAATTAGCGTGTTGTTAGCGTGTTTGTTGTTCTCCGAAAATCCAGTGACTTGACAATTCAAGTCACTTGATTTTCGGAGAACAGACCACGGTAACATTACACACACCACAAGATTAGCTTGGCCGCTTTCTTTAGTCCCGTTTGAAGTCCGTTTCAAAATTCAGCTGTTTCTATTTGAGTGGGCTCCTAAACTGCTCAAATTCCCAACAAAGTCACTGAATATATTCCCCTCGAAAAAACTAGTTTCTGATATATTCCTAAAAATCGTGTCATACTCACGTAAATTAGCAAACAAACTTGACAACACGGAGATTATCATCATCCCAAAGTAGTGTGTAGTGAGCTCATTGAGCATACTTTTTATCATTATTCCGATACACACAACGAGCAGTAGAAGTGTCAGTACTGCTAGGGTTAGACTGTAGATGTAATACACTTTTAGAAGCTTAATATCTTTCTGAAAACAAAGAATTAATAGAAATATTGTTATATAGATGCAATGAGGCCGAAGAATACAAAATCTAAGTATTATTAAACATTTTGTAGATATTTGGCATTGAGACTATAGAGAACTCGTAATGGTAATCGATGGCACGAAAGAGTTCTTTGAGTTCTCATGCATGTAATAATTTTTAGAATTTGTAACATTTCAGAGTTATAATCTATGTGTGTATGTGTATCTAAGTAATTATCTATGTGTGGCTGGATGATCTTTGTCATAAGCATCTCAAATTTTTATTACATATATTTCATTGATTATGTTTTAAAATTCCAAATGTGAATTTATACTTTCAATAACCACAGAATATAGGATTTAGAAAAAGAAACTATTATTAGAAGAGAGTTGGTTATCGCTAAGATTATGGTTCCATCAGAATCGAAGCTTTATTATTAACTCATAACATTGCAATGCAAAATCCCGATATATGAATCAAAGTAAAAGAACTGCTCGTATCAAAGCGCAGTCAGGTCACGCGAGTTTAGTGCTTTTTCTCTAGAGTGTCAACAGCAAATATCTACAAAATGTATTCACCAAAGGTCTTGCTAAATTCACTTCACTGATTGGTAGGTAAAATCTTATTGTTACATTTTTACTTTAAAACTAAAAATAAACTGACCTCGTGAGCTCCAACGATGAAAATGATGTGTATTATGAAATCCCCTGTCACGTTTAAAAGCATGCCAATGCATATTATGAGATGAGGATACACATTTACCTTGAAAACACCTATGTATATTATGAGTAGGTATAGTGTTGTTGATAAACAAAAAAGCAGCACCACATCAAGTACCTGGAAAATAAAATATTTGTTAAGACATTGAACAACGAAAAAGTAACAAAACTAAAAAAAGTGTATGTGTGCAACTCACACACGGCAGAAGTGAAACTGCAGAAAAACACATCAAGATATACAAAGAATGGCCTTAATAATAAACAGTAAGCAAACTTGAAGTCCAGTTACAACTGTACACAACTTTCAAAACAAACAATACTTCGTTTTCAAAATAGATTAAGGTTGGATTTAAATGTAAATTTGTAAAGTATCAATTAAGTATAAGTGAAATATGGAGAAAAAATGCACAAAAATTACAAGACATTGACAATTACAATTTCAAATCACAACGATTTTAAAGAAGTTTCACTTCAATAAAATGAGTTGGTACGGTGACTTCAGTAGGCGCATACAGTTCATGGGCAACCGCGTACCATCAGGCGGCCTGTATCCGTATGGTTGTTTGTCACCGACGTGGTTTAAATAAATCAACATGTATACTAGGTATACAGTACAGTACACATAAACTATATTGTGTATTAAAACAAAACGCAAAAACCCTTTTAAAAAAAGTACAATTTTGTAACAAGTACGTCATCAACTCTGACACAAATTACTTGTTGCTAGAAGTTTTCACGTTAATATGTTACTAATAAAAGCACGAAACATTGTTTGTTTTCGATTAAGTACACTGTAAAAAATTGCTAATGAAAAATACATACCAACTTAAAATACCCCCAGACAATCAAACCACGTCTTAGCGGTAAGCAGAAACAACATCTTTTGAGAACTGGTACTTCGGTACGCATTTTGAATAATAAACTCTGTATTATCAACTTTTGTAACTGTTTTAAAATTAACAACACACTAAAAATTAACAAGATACGTGCCTATGCATCACTATTTTTGTAAAGCATTGGTCAAATTCAGGTATCATCAACATTTAAAAAGAGAGCTCATTGCTATAATTATATACGTTTTATGCTACAGCCGTATGTTTACTAAAGTATCAATGTCACAACCTGTAGCATAATATGGACCACAACAAGATAATTTACACGCAGATAAAATTTAATTTATTAGCTACGTAGTGTAATGAAAACGATAATTAAAGCCATTACAGTTACCTACGGCAGAATTTTAATGGCAACTTCTGTTTCTTCTTGATCATCAATAATCTAGCCCTACTAATAAAGATAAAAGAGTTCCAGTAACCACCTCCTGACTTCATCATCAGACCATCATCACCAATCTCAATCTGTTGGAATGCATTCTCTATCGCATGTATCAATTGGGAGTGCTCCGAGGAATTGTGCGGACTTGTACCGGCCGCAATGTTTCGCGACAAAACTTTCATCCCCATCACTTGGATAATTGGCAATCCACCACTGTGCGGTTCTCCAGATTTTTTTTGCCTCGCCCAACCAATCTCTGGAACAAATTGTCGCTTGCGGTATTTCCGGACCGATACGACCCTCAAACCTTAACCTTACAAGAATAGAGCGTACTCCCATCTCAAAGGCCGGTAACGCACTTGTGACTCTCGAGTTGCAGGTGTCCATGGGTCCATGGGTCCACGGGCGGACGGGAGTAATCATATGATCCCAAACTCGAGAGAGTTTCACTATTCACCTCCCGGCTCTATAAGATGCCAAATTATGGTATTGTAATCCAATTTACATATGCACACAAAGTTTTATTTCTATTAGACGATTATGAGGAGGTTCAAGTTGACTTCAAAGATTTGTTACGTTCGACGTATTTAATTCAAGTATTGTTTAGTAAATACTAACTTCTTCGTCTGTTATTATTATTATTATGTACCTACTTCTTGTTTACATTGCTCAAGCTTGACAGTTGCTTAGGGTAAGTCAAGGGTTTTAGTAAAACAATAAAAAAGATTAGGCAAAGTTTATTACGGAATTATACACTTTACTTCAAATTCAATTTATTTATTTTAAAAATGTCGGCAAAATTCGGCATTAAGCAAGAGGCCTACAGAAAGGGCAGGCACTGGAAAAAATGTAAACTCCAATAGCTTTGCCGCTCTGACCTGTGGCCGCCGCGCTGTGATCTAGTACTTTTGTTGTCACCGCTCGTCGTCCCGCTCGCCGCCGGCCGCGGTCACTCGTGTGTTTTCTCGCCGCTCGCCACTCCGCAAGACGCACCGCGCTGAGTCGTAGCCGGGTCTAAATAGCTTCATATCATAAACTTAATATACTATTAAGTCTATGCTTCATACATTTGTTTTCGACGCCGCTGCGGTAAACGCAAGACCCAGGTCACGTGAGCGGTAATGTGGGCGACGGGTTACGCTACGAAACTTTGTCTTTACAGGTGCGGTTGTGTAAATGGTATTTTGCCGCATTACCCACTACGGCAATTTGTCTACTACGTGTAATTCCACTAATCCAGGGATAACGTTTCATCGGTAAGTATTTTCTTTCATTGACGTTTTATTTCTGTGGGAAGAGCCTTTACCCTACAGAAGTCTGTTGTCAATGATGATGAAGAAATTTCTTACAGCTCCAGGACAAGGAGAGAAGAAGAGGATAAAAATGTCAACGTGCATACAATACTTATGGTACTATTAGTGTTTATTTGCTTATAAAAATGATTTTATTAAGTAAACAGGGCAGGTTTAAGTGCTGATAAAGTTAACCTTTACAAGATAAAGAGGTCAATAAAAAAAATATATAATATTTTCGTGTAAAGGGACAGATAGGTACATGACGACATTGTTCTATAATTGTCATGTGACAGGTCGTCAAAGTCAAACAAATTTAGTTACTAAAGTCACAGTTTAGTGGCAGGTACTAAACATTACAAACAGGCATTAAAAACAAATTTAATATATAAGTAGCTTAAAGATGCAAAACTTAATGGACGAATGCATATTTTATTTGATTGTTGGGTTTGAATCCAGATAATTAATCAATCAATCCCCTGACCTATTCCCTATTCGGGGTCAGCCCTCCTGATACTTTTACGCCACTTAACCCATCGTCAACATAATCATTGTAGATTGTGCTTGTCCATGTTGTTTGAATCCAGATAAATGAAATAATAATTCAAAGCATGTCAAGCAAAATTAAGAGTCTTATATCTGCTAAAGAAAGTATTTTAAGATTTTTTTTATACATATACAAATGTATAATTATGTAAAAAAAAACTGAACGGAACTTCGGTCCATACTGGACTCATCAAAATCAAAGTCACTAAAGAACATAAGGTAGTTACGTATATATGTAGCGTAAAATAAAAAAAGAACTTATGCGTAATTTATGTTGGTTTATGCATCATCACAATACATGTCCATGTCAAATAATGTACCGAAATTATGTGTTAGACATACCACTGTTAAACTTTGGATGGTTTGTGTGCGATATTTAATATTTATCACCCAATTTATCAATTTGTTTATTATTATTAATAATAATAAAGAACCTAGAAGAAACCTTTGGCTAAAATAGAAAATAATGTAAAACTAAGGGGCTTTATCGTTATTTATTCATGGATTTTAAACAACCATAAATTCTAAATTCTAAAAAAATATATAATTTACAAAATGTTTTTTTTTTATCAGAAGCAACACTAAATATGCTTATTCTTAATTTATGTTTTTTTCTTTTTCTTCAGCTTGATCACCTATATTCTCAATATTCAAAGTACATTCCGCATCTACTGAGTGATTTACAAATCTGAATGAACTGTAGTCATTGAGTTTCACAATTTCACTTCTCACAAGAATTAGAACGTATCCCTCGATTACTGGAAATTAAAAGCAGATTTATTCGCCTTATTAAATAAAAATAGTCAGTCCACCCGTAACCACGATCGATACAATTCGATCGAAACTTTGGCTAATCAAAAAAGGTATTGTACCTGAAAAATATTATCTGACGTAGTATGTAGTCGACCTCTAACTTATTGGCCAATTAGAAAATATTAATAAATATATATGGGAATAGACTTTTTTTTTTTTTTGGAAACCCCCACCATGATTCGCCACCTCACCGGGCCAACGGTAACGTGGTATGTCGGACTCGAACCGACTAAAACTACACAATATCATGTCACTAGGTCTCTTGCCAGGGCTTCAGGTGTACCCTAGAAAGGAAATCCCTGTGAACCTCGGCAGACTTGGACGCCTGTTGAGCAAGGTGACCCTACTATGATGTACCTGTTCAATCCAATTTAAAGAGGCGCGCGTGGAACACGTTGCACCACCGTCTCGGGCCTGCTTCTGATAGGGCGACAGATAGCCCTGTCCGTCGCCCCCAAGAAAGGAATAGACCTACAGTATTGGCTGCCACACACTACTGGTTGATTAGATTCACTTTAAAGATGTCGTCAAAGTTAAACAAATTTGGTTACTAAAGTCACAGTTTAGTGGCAGGTACTAAACATTACAAACAGACATTATCATGTTAAACGCCACGGTGGTCATCCGTGACCTTATCTGGTTTACTTTATTGTACCATAAGGGTTCACCGGTGTCCTCAAGCGACAGGCATAATTTCTAAAATGTATTTTGGGGCCAGCGTGGTGCTTGAGAGTAATATTTCTCAAGTAGACACAGCTACTTAATATTAAGAATCATTAAGATACAAATTTAAGCTTAGCTTAACTTAGCTTGAAGATGTAAAACTTAACGGAGGAATACACGTTCTATTTAGTTGTTGGGTTTGAGTCCAGATAAGTGTAATGTTATACTCACGCAAATTAAGAGCCCCGGTAGTCATGTTCAAGATAAACGACAATTTAAGGTTTTGAGAATAGTGGTCAGCCATGCTTTTAATCATTAAACCTGAGGTTACAATGCCCATCAGAAATGTCAATACTAGAAGAACTATACCATAAATGTAGTAAATTCTTAAAAATTTTACATCTTTCTGAAAAAAAATAAAAAATTAACTTTAAAAAAATCTCGTGTTGCTTCCGTTTTTGATTCGCCTAGTAAAGTTATGGCTGCATTGCAAATCGTGGCAACCATAGTAATATATGATCATTCTTCCTTTAAAACAGGTCATCGGATATACAAAGATTATTTTAAAACCAGACATTTTATTTTGAGATCACCTTTATAATAGTTTACAATAGTTACACAAGTAAAGAAAGAAATTCTTATTTTAAAAGAAATCATGTGATAAGCAGGCACATGGCTCGTTTATTGAATAAAGTGCGTATGACTATCCTGCTCTAACCAACTTAACTAACATGTAGTTACTGCTCTGAATCTATTCACTAGCAGAACATAAGTACTTTCTATGTTTTGGAAGCAGCTTTAGCGTTAGTAACGGCAGGCGAAACTGCCCCTGTCATTACCTCTGCCTCTGCCGTGTCGTGTTCTTAAGACGTCGGATTTGCAATCAAGTGGTTGAGGACTTGAACCTCCCCCAGGACATTACTGACGTGAACACACTTTTACCAAGCATTTAAGCAAACATCTGTTACTCCAAGTCTCCTTCAATCTTGGATCAATGGTACCCGGGAACAGTAGTTTCTTTCTGAATGAAAGGTACCATTATATCCTTTACTGTATTCCTGGTTCCTTTTCTGATTCGATGTTTGCAAAATTTCATGATGATCTATAATATTGATTCATTTTTTTTCCATTCAATTTGCAGGAAGCTCTAGTGTAGTAATATAAGTATAATCTATTTGATATAAACTGACCTTGTGACCTCCAACGATGAAAATAACGTGTAGTATTATATCTACCACCGATATGCATAACAGAACGACGAATAAAATAAGATCTTTAATTAAGATCATAGACCTATATGTATACAATATGTTGACTACTTGGTGTAATACGAATAACGAAAAAAAGAAGAGAAGAGTAGCTATTATCTGCAAATTAAAAACAGGGTTTGGGTTTAATTAACAATAACACTTTCCTAACTGCGCACATTATATTGTTATCAGTATGGAGTTGAAATGATTTAAAATTAATATAATAGGTATTCAACAAAATTAGTTTTTAACGTAAACGTTAGCCCGCGGCTTCGCTCGCGTAATAGTAATTTTTCTAACCCTCGGGAACATTTTTTTAAAGTGAAAACTTCTTTAGGCATGTTGGGCCCTTTTGGTGTGGGGAAAAAGCACTGAACTCGCGTGACCGTCACGCTCAGATGACAGATGTGTCAGTTATGTTTTCACTTTTGACGTGCAGTCCTACCACTGACAGTTTTTTTATTGTTTCTATTTTGCTGTATAGAGATACAACACGAACAACAACCGAAATTTCATGATATTCGGATGAACGGAACAGCGAATAAAATAGGGACAAGCAGGCATTAATTTTATCCCCATTTATGATTAATAAGATGGTGCTTAATATACAAGACAATAACACTCAGAGAGACGATTGATACGTCATTCTATTATTGGAGTGATAAATTCGGGGTCTATTTTTTGTTTGGCTGGAAAAGTAGTTTGATAACCAAGCTCCGTAAGAGCTTAGTTTATCATCATATTCCTGCTCTTATCCTATTTTTTTTTGTGGTCAGCGGATTTTGGCTGGTTCTGGTTGATTTATTTTACGGTCGGCCGCCTGCCTAAAGCCAAGCTTCTTAAGGAATGTAATCGTTTTCAGGCGGGACAAAGAAAAAAGGTGAATTGGGGTTAGGAAAGCGGATAGAGTGAGAGATTTACTGTAAGGGAAACCGCAAGTCTCTGATGGGAAAACAGAACATAGACTGCAGTAGCTCGAAGATATTCATCATGTGGTTGGAAAGTTTGCTAAGAAAGGGACGACAATAGCTTAGTTATTAAAACAAATTTGTATTTCTGAAGTTTTAAATCTATTTCAACAGGCTTATTACCTACACTTTTAACTATGTAAACAATCTTGGAAATCAATTTAACCTACTTCTCATTCGTCGTATGTAGTACATATTGTAAGTATGTATGTGTAGTTCAGATTACAATTCTATAATTCGGCATCTTGGAGCTGACCTAGTCATGGAGCAAGGTGGTGGTTAGTGGAACTCTTCAGCGGCTACTAGTAAACCCCTCGAGTTTGGGCTCTTATGATTTGTTTTGATGAGTCCAACAGTCTGGTCTTGGTAACGATGCTCTGATAATGAAGCCATGAGGAAACTCTTTTTTACTTTTTAATTCAGCTGTAGCGCGTTTTTTAGTCATACTTAACTATAACTATTTTGTCACCCGGGCAAAGTAGTTTGATCACGAAACTCTGTAAGCACTTAGTTATTAAAACAAAGGCTTTTGAGGCGGATATATATTTATGCAACTTTTGATAATTTTATTTACAAAAAAAAATAAAGATTCAGTTAATGATTCACGTGCTGTATATTTTCTTTTTAACCGACTTCAAAAAAGGAGGAGGTTCTCAATTCGACTGTTTTTTTTTTAATGTTTGTTACCTCAGAACTTTCAACTGGGTGAACCGATTTTGATGATTCTTTTTTATTTGAAAGCTGATGCTTCCCGTGTAGTCCCATTTCAATTTTGTCCAGTTCTGACAATGGCATCCATGAGAAAACCATATATAAGTATTTTATGGAATAGTTTTTTTTGTTGAAGTCGGTTTTTTTTTTGAAAGAATTATTTTAAATGAAGAACAATGACAGGAAATTTTAAATAAGGTTTAAGAATCCAAGGTTTTAAATAACGAACGATGAGTAGCAGTAGCTCAATAGTTTTTTATTGTTCATTAGATATAGATGCTCCCCTAAGCTATTATCGTTAAAAATATATCCAAAATCAATGACTAAAATCTAAACTAATTTATAAAAAGTTAAAAAACATAAAAATTTGAACTCACCAACTTAAAATACCCCCATGCTAACAAACCACGTCTGAGTGGTAAGCAGAAACAACATCTTTGCAATACTGGCACTTCAGTACGCATCTTGAAGGATATTTTACCCAACTTTAAATTTCAAATATTTAATAGAATAATCTTTTAATAGTTACACAACCTAAAAAAGCGGCGCTTAACAAAATTTAGAATAATACTAATTAACTTTACTTTACAGATTATGAAATTTTTTTTTTTTAAATGACTGTCTTCCAGAAATGTCGGCTTTGTACTGTTTTTAAGTACTACATTTTGTCATCGTCTACAATAATCTCACAAGTAGTTGGCCGGTTTTCATTGATAGCGTTATGTTTATATGTCGTTTGGGTCAAACGAAGATAATAACAAAAACACGTAAATTCCACTGATTTACAATCATTAACCTTGTATTTTTTTCACGTTAAGAAAAATCATATATTATAATATTGTTGACCGGCCTGTTGGTCTAGTAGTTTAATGATCCTGACTGCTAAGCCAGAGGTCGTGGGTTCGATTCCCACTCAGGACAAATAATGTGTGATGAGTACGATCATTTGTTCAGTGTCTAGGTGTTATTTATCTATAATAATATATATGTAATTAGAAATATATAAGTAGGTATGTTTATCAGTAGTTTGGTTACCATAGTACAGGCTCTGCCTAGTTTGGGATAAGATGGCCGTGTGTGAGATGTGTCAAGTCAACGAAATAATCATGAAGTCGGATCTAAAACCACCTTTTTTTTTTATTTACCAGATTATATACAGGGTAAGTTATTAGTACCATAGCATTAAGAAACCACTAAGGTTTGTAGTGAACCTACAGCTACAGCTTGCGACCAGTTCGATAGATATTAACTCATCCACCTCAGTCAATCCCCATGTATTCCAAATCTTTGCAATTTTGCAAGCAAGATAACGTGATCCAGACGATCGAAAGCTTTTCCAAAATCCGTGTAGATCACGTCAACCTGCCCGCTTAATTCCATATTATTTAAAACGTAATCACTGAAGACGGCCAAGTTAGATACTGTTCAACATCTTTTCATAAAACCATGCTGACTTTGACTTATACCATTAGATTTCATAAGGTAAATACTCCTGTGCACAATCTTTTCGAAAAATTTTGCTGAAGGTGTTAAGGATCGATATAGGACGATAGTTTTTCGCCTTTCTTGTGCACTGGAACTATGTGCGCAGCCTTCCACTAGGATGGAAACACACACTCTTTCAAGGACCTATTAAATAACAACGTAATTGGGTGTGCTAAACTATCAGCACAACCACGTAAGAAAACAGCAGATAGACCATCTTTTCCGGAACCTTTTGTTTTGTCTAATGTACGTAGGATGCTAAGCACTGTGTCGTCAGTGATATTCAAGTTAGATAGGCCATTAACCGAGTCAGGCGCAATATCTGAAGCACATGTAGGTGCAGGTCCTGTGGATGGCTTTGCGAAATCACTATTAAAATATTTGTTAAACACTGTACAGATACTATGTCCATCATTATAGTTCTCATTATCTAATGTAAGTCTTTTTGGATACTAAATGCCTGCTCTTTTCTTTTTAATATAGGTCCAAAAAGCTTTGAGGAAGTGTCTAATATTGTCTTCTGTACACGTCATATAGTTTTGAAAGCACGATTTTTGAATACTGTGTTGCCTAACCTTAAGCAATGAAAATTCTTGGTAGTCACGGGGATTCCCATATTTTTTCCACTTTGTGTGAACTTTATTTTTTCACGAATAATTTTAATTAGACTGCGGCTATACCAAATCGGATAGTGTCGATTTTTAGGTTTGTTTTTGAATGGAATGAAAGGCTCTACCCCAAGTTGTATTTTTTTATAAAAAGTAGTCACGGTATGTGTACTTCCATTAGTGGTGATGAGAGGAAGTCGTCAGTCAGTAAACATGCGGGGTGATGAGGAACTTCACGGAGTAAGGGATCATCGCTTCTACTGACAAGTAGAGGTATCGTTGAAAAATATAAGTCTAAAGTCCTGTCATTAACATTTGTAATGAGATTATATTGAGTGAATCCTTGAACGTTTAAACTATCTGCAAAATTAGTAGCCGCTATTCGTAATTGCTGTGTACAGTTATTTATATTATTTAATACAGAAAAACCCTCATACGACCAGGTCAAGCATGTTAAATTAAAATCACCAATAAGTACACAGTCACCGTAGGTAACATGCAGAATACACTTAACAATTTAAGTGTATTCTCCGCTCAATAAAATCTAGTTGTGACGGAATGCAGGCTGCATTTGGAGGAATGTAGACTAAAATAAGGTGTAAATCTTCTGCTACACTAGCACTTACAGATGATAATGTAACCTGCAATATCTATCAAACTTGCGATTTACACACATCATAACGCCTCCTCCATTTTTTTTTTACTCGTAAAGTGCAGATCACGGTCTTGCCAAAATATTAAATACCTGTCATCACATATTTCAGAATCAAAAACATCATCTTGCAACCATGTTACTGTTAGGAATATGACTTAATAATTGTTACGTAAGATACTATAAAAGACGTCCAATACCTTGGTTCTTAGCCCCCCTAGGTTTTGGTGGTAAAAATTTAGCTTCATATTTGCCATACTTAACTTAACTTGTGTGTTAATAGATATGTTTTTATTTTGTATTGTACGTATTGTATTGTATTGTATCTGTCAGGGTTGTAAATGTTGGAGTAGTTCCTCCCTATCTGCCCGGTTGACTACCTAACGGTACCATTATCAAACGAGCAGTATAATTTTAATGTTCTTGGCTACCAAAACGCACCGAGAGAAGGTTTTCTAATGCCATTACGGTGGTTGAGATATTATAAATAACTAAGGAGAACAAAGAATAAGTTACATATCATTTATTAATGTTTATATACACTCATTTTATGGTATATGGGGTAAACGAGCAGATGGTAAGTGACTACTTTCACCCATGGACACCAGCAACTCAAGAGTCACAAGTGCGTTGCCGGCCTTTCAGATGGGAGTTTCTACGCTATTTTCTTGAAAGTTTGAAGGTCATTTCGGTCCGGCAATACGACAGACTACCATTTGTTCCACAGATTGGTTGTTGCGAGGCAAAAAGTTTCTGGAGAACCGCACAGTGGTGGAATCATCCGAGTAATGTCGATGGTAGTTTTGTCGCGTTGAACGATGGTGAAACGCTGCGGCCGGTATAAGTCCGAACGATGCCTCGGAGCACTCCCCATAATACGGGCGATAGAGAATGCAGAGTGAAGCTACATACACTTACTCATACATTTACACTTACTTGTATCCCCGAAGGGGTAGGCGTATTAAACACCCACATTTTGCAAACTAGGTCCCATTAACGCAATAAGGGGCAAGCCCGTTGCCACTTACCGGGCACTTTGGGATTTTTTTTTTTAAATAAAGACAACTCCCGCATTAGGAATTACTCCTGTACGGGGGACTTTACGAACATAGAAACAACGGACACAAAGAACACCCAGACTCAGGTGGGAATCGAACCCACGACCTATAAGCATAGCGGTCAGGGTCACTAACCACTAGACCAACAGACCAGTCAATTAAAGATGGGAAAAGCAGGCAAGAAGGGAAAGCAATGGAAGGAAAAGGATAATGGTTAATGCCGCGTTCCTTTATAGGAATTGATTATTCAAGAAACGATTCGTTTTGTTTACGGACGGTAAAATTTCGTTGAAAATTCAACGAAATTTTACCGTCCGTACCGTCGGTACGCGGCATTAATTAATGGATTGGGGCGTGTGAACTATAGCTCAAAAAAGTCAGGGTCACACGCATACATGTAACTCGAATTAGCAATTGCCGTGAGGTCTGAGCCCTCTGATCTTATTTATTTTTATTGTACATTATTATGATCTAATTATATTTATAGCCTGTTTTTTTCTTAAATGATGTTTCCATTACTTTCTTCTTGATCCGTATTTGATTGCTCTTTATCTTCATGTGGGTATTCAATTTGTAGTTTACATTCAGCTTCGGCTGCGTTATTTACAAATCTGAAGGATCCAATGTCATTAAGTTTGACAATTTCACTTCTGACAAGCAATATAATGTACGCTTGAGTAACTGTAAATACAAGATAAGATTAATTAATGTCAGTGTAGCATTTTGATTCTAATATTTAAATTCATAAATATCTATTGTATGCATTCATGTCTTTTTGCATTCGTTTTGGTGTTTCTATAGGTATATATATGTCGGCGAGTACGAAAATTTAGCAATAATAAGGCAGTCTATTGATTATATTGTAAGGAGGTGGGGGAACGCCGTGACGTCACGAGTCATGTGAACGAAATCGTTTGGTGGTGCGACGGTTACATTTTGAGTTCGAACGGACATTGACGGGTACTCTTTTGGATGCCATCGAGTAGTTCGGACCCTCCAAACGGGACCTTTGGTTCACCCGCTCAAATTAAGTGAAAAATAAAAGTGATTGTTAATAGTGTAGTTAAGCTTTGAAATCTACGCCATGAACCCTCTACCAGAGAACCCTACTGATGATCGCTCAGCTGCCAACTTATCGCCCCGACATATACATATAATATGTACTACCACAATCTATGCTTATGTGGGAGATATGAGTGCATAGGTATGCTATGTAATAAAATACTCGTGTAATAATGTACGTAGGCGGTATGTGATGTCGTCGGTTGCTCACCGTCACCCTCTGTGATGGTTGGTCAATAAATTATGTCAATTGTGTATTACGTAACGTACGTAAATTACGTAATTGGGTAATACGTGCATTTCATTTAAGTACAACACAGTAGGGCAGTATATCAACTTATTTTGATAGCCTAAACAGCACTGTGTATAATATGTCCCGGAAATATTTTAAAAACAAACCTACAAAAATTCCAAATGAAACTGTAATGTGAGCTTATAAGACTTTACTAACGGTATTAGCATAAAATATAATCTATCTCATCGCAAAGTTGTATCTATAGAGATGTAAGAATAAGCATTGAGTAGTATTCAAATATTTTTACTTATTAAAATTTCACACAACAAAACAGGATTTTTTCTGCAAATTTTATTACTTTCACAGTGTTTTTTCTGCACGAGCATAGGATTGCATGATTGCCTTGCCTTTACAAGGCAATACAAATTATTACGTATTAGTACAAATAATATAATCCAAAGTTAGAATAGCATTTATATAGAAAGTAACCCACTTTCTATTAATTAGATCAGATTACAGCTAAATGCAATACGGAACAACTTACGCAAATTGATAAACATTATAGCCCAGGCGGAGAAAAATAACATGCCAATGAACAAGTAGATCCCATATTGTATCATTAAACCAATAGTGACAAGGTCCAGCAGCAAAGTCAGCACCAGCAGAATCATGGAATAGAGGTAGTAGACCCTTAAAAATTTGACTTCTTTCTGAAAATAGTGGGCAAAGTATTAAAAATAATAACAATAACTTGACACATCTCACACACGGCCAGAACAGACGTTCCCAAATTAGGCAGACCCTGTACTATGGTAAATAGACGGCTGATAAACACACTTATATATTTCTAATTCTAATTATACTATATTATAGATAAATTACACCCAGACATAAAACAAATGATCATGCTCATCACACAATAATTTGTCCTGGATGGGAATCGAACCCACGATCTCTGGTTCAGCAGCCAGGATCAATGACCACTAGACCACCAGGTCAATCAAGTTCCCAGGCTCTAAGATATTATACGGTAAAGATTGATATACCAGTTGCGTTTTTTGTTAGATGCTCTTCTTATTGCAGTGTACACTGTTACCCTACAGTGGCACTTTTAAATAAAAAATGAGGGTACCGATTACATTTGTTTTGGGGTCATACTTTGACGCTGGAAATTCCAACCCACTCTACAACTTTTTCTGACAAATCTTTTACAGTGCAAGCTGCACGCCTGTGGAATGCATTGCCAGAAGCTATCAGACAGGCAAAGTTGGTGTTGTATTTTGTGAATTGGACGATAGGCAGAATAAAGTTAATTTTTTTTTATGGGATGGGGTTGCAAACGAACAAATGGGTCACCTGATGGTAAGTGACAAGTGCGTTGCCGGCCTTAAAGGTGAAAGTTGGGGAAGGGAGGGAAGAGGGGGAGAGGGAAGGGTTAGGGCTTCTGGTAACATCACTCACTCGGCGAAACACAACAAAGCATTACGTAGAAATACGGAAAACGTTAAGAAAGACTATGGTTTTTGTAACTTCAGTTACTAGAGCCTTACGAAGAGCCTTCAAACTTTGGTCTTCTTTAAAATAAAAATGTAAGTAGAAACTTCCATTATGATTCACAGTTAAGACTTAAATCTCATTTTCTTAGTGTTATAATAATTGCAGAAACATAACGTTATGTTCCCTAAATTTTGTAATCATGTGTCATACTGCGTGGTTTTTTTTTCAGTTTATTAAACTATTTCGCGTTGAATCTCGCTTTATTTTTAATGTAGAAGCAAAATATTAAGCTTTCATAAGTGTTACTTTGTAACCTAAGCGTCCATTGTGACCTGAAAATAATATTTGTGATAAAACTTACCTTATGAGCTCCTACTAGGAATATAACGTGTAATATAATGTCGACAATCACCAATGATAATACCACAGTTAATGTTATAATCTCGTTAATTAGACTCTGATACCTTATTTTACCAAATGCGTTTATTATGTGGTATAGTACTGTAAAGCAATAAAGCATTAATATAGAAGCTATCACCTGAAACAAATAATATAAACTTAATAAATTTTAGATAAATCCTATTAATCCTACTAATATTATAAACTTGTAAGTTTGTAAGTTTGGGAGGCTGTATGGATATTTGTTGCCTATCACGCAAAAACTACTGAACCGATTGCGATGAAACTTGGTATGAAGATAGCTGGACACCTGGAATAACACATAGGCTATTTTTATCCCGAGATTTCCACGGCATTGGGACTTAAGCGGATGTAGTTAGTAAGCATTTAAAAAAAAAATCGGTTGAAAGATGATACAGAAAAATATACTGTTTTGTCGTTACCTATTTATATACAACCACCACGAAGAATCTTATCACCGTATCACGGAGTTTTGACAAACAAATACCGGACACAAAGTGTAGCCCGAACAATCATCAAAAGAATGAATCACACAAGAAACTCCGTGAATCTGCTGTGTCACATCCTTTTGATACACACACACATACAACATACATCCCTCACAACAGCATACGGGCGTCACACTGAAAGTTTTTAGAAAAAAAAAATGGAATGATATAGAAGCCTGTTAATATTTTTATTGCTTTTTGAAGTAATCCCCGTTCCTTTTTAAGCACCGCCGCATGCGATGGAACCATTGACTGAAGCAGTGAGCCCACTCTTCTTTAGAGATCTCTTCTACGCCTTTTCCAAACGCAGCCATGACATCTTCAGGGTTCATAACAAAAATCTCTAAATTTACCTAGTATTATTGGAAATAAATAAATGTCATAAGGTGCCACGGGCTGTCGAGACTGTAAGGAGGACGACTCACTAGCTCCACACCTTCGATAGATAATTATTTGATAGTCCATCTGGCGAAGTGAGCTGGAGCGTCGTCGTGGTGGAGGAGGGTCCTGCATCTTGGGCGCTGCTGTCTAACATTTTCGAAGACAACTGGTAGACAATGACTGACATACGAATTTGCAGTAACAGTCCTTTTATCTTCTAGAATAATTGTTGCGAAATGAGCCGTCCGTGCAAAGAATGTGGCAATCATCTTTTTCCCTTGACTTCTGCCCTTCTTTACTTTTGTGGGCAAATATTCGACTGGAAACATCCATTGCGCAGATTGTCTTTTGGTTTCGGGTTCGTAACAATATATCCAGCTTTCATCACCTGTGACGATGTCATAATACAGCATTTGAGTCACCTCCGTCATCATTTTTAAGTATTTGAGCCGTACCATTCCTAACGACGGCGTTTTTGTTCTTCCGTCAAATTATTAGGTATCCATCTAGTACAAAGCTTACTGACGCCTATATGTTTATGTAAGACTTTTTGTACTTGACTCATACCCATGCCTAAAGCTACCCAAATCTGTTGATATATCACCCTTCTATCAGCTTCTATCATTAGCCGCACAGCTCTCACGTTATCTTCAGTAGTCGCCGTAGAAGGACGTCCTTCTCAAGAATCATCAGTGAGTTCGCTTCGACCACGTTTAAACTCATTAAGCCAGTTGTAAACAGTGGCACGAGGTGGGGCTTCGTAATGAAATACCAATTGAAGTCTATCGTAACATTGTTGTTGAGTAAAACCGCAACGAAAGTCGTAATAAATCATTGAGTGAAAATTTTCTCTAGTCAAATCCTAGAGTTCCTAATTCGAAATTTTAATAAATTTTTCAGCGGCTGCCTTTCTTACAGGCCTACTCTAAAAAAAATCAGTGTGACCCACGTACAGGATACTCTTACTAGAGTGATTTGTTTCTACGGTTCCGTTCCTCACAAGGAAAAAGTAAAACTTATTCACTCAGTTCGATGTCCGTCTTTCAGTCTGTCTGTCGGTATGTCTGTCTATCAATACTTTTATACTCAGGAACGCATGGAGGGTCATCAAGTTGAAATTAACATCATTTACTTGTCTGCGGTCCCTTGAAGATGTAATTTAATCAAGTCAAAGCAATCAAAATATACGACCAATTAAATCTTAGATTTCAACCAATTTGAACATTTTGCAGGTATATCAAAAGCTAAAGGATACTTTAAATTTACTTAGGTCTCACACCATCAATGCGACAAGCAGTCCTCTAGGCAGAAGCTGTCTCAACGCAGAGTGGTCACACAACGGGCAAGTATCCTCGCGGGAGCGAGGTCGCTCCTAGAAGCCTGTGAACGCCCCAGGAGGCTTCTGTGCTTCTGGAAGGAGCTAGGCTGGCTCCACTAGTCAGCCTTATCTAAACGCATAATGGACTGCCTATGAGTCTAGATGCGGAAACAGAGCCCTATACCAATACCATTATGTCTCACAGCACAAGTAAAGGAAAAAACAGAAAATCATTAGTTTGCATAATGACATTAAAAAAATGTTTTTGGGTTTATGTGGCCGTGAGTTTGTTTGCCAGATTTCTTCTCACAAGGCTCAACCAATTGGAAACATTTTCTTTTTATAGTTTTACATTTGACGAAACAAACTATTGTTGTGGTGATTCCGTGTGTTGATCTATAATTTTTAATTATAATAATTATATTTTATATTGACTGTTTCGAATAATTGATGATCAATTTCATGAAATAAATGTATGTTAAGTTTTTTAAGTCTTTTTAAAAAAACAGGCAAGTCTTCGAGAATCGATTCCCGAGATGGACGTCCGTAGGGTACACTATAGGGCCATTATTTAAAGTAATGGTTACATATATTCGCTACCAAAGGAAACATTAAGTAATTTGTATATTTGTTTTTGTTACATACTTACGTGGTTACCTAGCTAAAAAACCGCTTTCGAAAGTTTTATTAATGACTAGCAGTGACCCGCGGTTTCACCCGCGTAAGTCCCGATCCCGTGGGAATATCGGGATAAAAAGTAGTCTATGTGTTAATCCAGGTCTCCAGCTATGTATGTATCAGTTTTATCGCAATCGGTCCAGCTGTTTGCACGTGAAGAAGTAACAAACATACACATACTCACAAACTTTCGCCTTTATAATATTAGTGTGATCACAGGTGCTTGAAAATATTGCTTTCAGATATTTCTGGATTAATAAGAGAATGTTGAATTAAATAGAAAATATTTATTGACTTCTCTAGGGCTACGATCCGGCAAAAAAATATCAAATAGATCGAAGCTTCTGATGGTTTATGACAATAATAACATTGGATTGATATGTGTATACGTGGAGTACACTGAAAGTTTTGCGTAACCCTTTAATAAAACAATTAACATGTAATGTAATATATTTACTGCTTTTAGAAATATTCTCCAATACATTTTAAACACTTTTGAGGACCATTGGTCTAAGGGCATGTTTTTTAAGTGCTGGTTGAAAGCTATCACGGCCTCTTTATTTTTTTTTATGGTAGAGGGGGCAAACGAGCAGACGGGTCACCTGATGGTAAATGACTACCGCCGCCCATGGGCACCTGTAACTCGAAAGTCACAAGTGCGTTGCCGCCTTTTAAGGTTGGAATAGGAGAAGAGGGGGAGGGGGAAGAGTGGGAAGAGAGGAGAGGGGAAGGACGTGAATAGGGGAGAGGGAAGGGTTAGGGCCTCCGGTAACCTCACTCACGCGGTGAAATGCAATGCAAGCATTGCTTTACTACCGGTTTTCTGTGAGGCCGTAGTATCAAACGGAGTGGAGCCGGCCCATACGTGCCGAAGCATGGCTCTCCCACGTAAAATTTATTTCACTAATTTTCAATATCATGGATATATTCTCTTAGATTTCGGTTCCATGTGCATATCTAGTGTTAATTCAAGAAACAACCAATCTGTGTTAAAATTTTCTTCCAAATCCTTCCAACCGTTTCAGTATGTTTGTAGAAGTATCACACATTGTTACAAGACTAACTTAATAAGAAACTGTATAAGGGAAAAACATAAAAAATGTTTACTCACCAACTTAAAATAGCCCCACGCGATCAAGCTACGTCTGAGGGGTAGGCAGCAACAACATCTTCTGAATACTGGCACTTCAGTACGCATCTTGAAAGATATTGTATTATAACTTTTAGTAGTAATAGTAGTAAACACAAATTAACTTGAATGAGACCATTAACTTCCAAAATGTAGCTGCTTTACAATAAAATATGTTTTTTATAATGTTTCTTGCACGACTGTAACTGAGAAAATTTGCTTTTAAACTAGTGTTGCATACATGTTTACAATCAGTAATGATTTCATTGAGCGGAAACAGTCGGATCATTGGACGGTTTACATTGATAGCGTTATATCTAATAACCCTCCGGGTTATGTCAATAACAAAACGGTAGCGGCTTATCATTAACGCTTCATAATTCTGTTAGCTAAGCGTATGGTGAAATGCAGGCGAGAGAGTTCGGTGCAGTGCAGTGCAGAAGCGGTTCTACAATGTGTTAACGGATATTTTGACAGCCGATTTGACAGGAGATAGGGGTCAATTCTTCTATCTCCTGTCCAATCGGCTGTCATTAAAATTTTTCTTTTTTTGTTGGACAGTCATAAAATTGCGATGCATTACTATTCACAAAAATATAACTGTCCTACGCTGTGCTTAACAGCGTCGTCTGCTTTCTAGCATACAAGCAAGTCATTATTTTCTTACTGTTATTCATATGTTCAGTTTAGAGCCTCATCAGTGAATAAATAGGACTAGGCTTAATTCACAACTGTATTGATAGTAGTTTTTCCAATTCGGCGTCTCTCGTTTTTTTTCCCGCTGGTTGACACACTGGGCCGATGGAGCAGAAGTAAGCAGTATTTTAGCGTACAACGACGCATGAAATTATGTTTAGTCAGTGTAACGACTGCGATTATGTAATGAGTGCCATTTTGTATCACATTAAAAAAATATGTATGTACAAATGTCACAAAATATAATATAATAGAAGAATAATGATATGAAGACGAATAGAAGGTGTCGACTGAACAACATATCAAATATACCTAATACATTTCTGAAATTTCATAGATTATATTATTGTGACCATATCACAGATATACAGAATGTTACAGAAAGGTGTGGTCATATTTTAGATTCGTATGGTAGACCCCTTGAATAACGTAACAATTGAATGAAAATTCGTGATTTTTAATACAGAAATCTTATTTTGAAACTGAAAAATTCAAATTTAAAACTGACCGATATAGCTAATATTTTGTATGAAAGAAGGCTGACATTAATAAAACTGATGGAATGTCCAGATTTTTCTAAAAGTACCCTGCATAAAAAAAAACAAAATCATTGGAATTCACATGAAAGTTCATGTGTTGTTTTAAATGTGCACCTACACTATGAAAAGCATTTCCGATTTTCTAAATCCACTATGTATTTGTCGGCTAAATATAACGCTGCTAAAATTTGACCACACCTTTCTGATCTATACCGTGGAACAATCTGGTTTAGAGGGCCATGTCATGGGACATATCAAAATAAAACCGCTGGTTAGAGAAATACAAAAATATTTATTTTCAGTCATTTAAGAATACATAGATTAAAAGTAGTAATAAGAATACAGGAAAACTAATCATTTAGTCTTATGTCCAAGATTATAAAAGTGTTGAAAGCTTATCTCAGTTCAGGAAACCTTATAAGAACATCGGTCACGAAATCCTTTACCAGCGAGTCCGACTTACGCTTGACTAGTTTATAATCATCTATATAAGTTGATACATGATCAGTATCTTTTAAAAGATTCACAGAATTCCAAAAACTGAACTGGGTCTGAAATCGTGATATATCAATAAATTCCAAACGCTGGAGAGATAATAACACAAACTACATAACCCCCAGAGATCTCAACCTAACTATGAGATCTGGTACCAACATCATAATTTGTACTTATTCATTCATATACTACGATTATATTATTCAACACCAATCATTCGGTGCATTTTTGATCGATGTTTTATTTTACTTCATATGGGCCTTCAATTCTCATGGTATAATCATCTTCAGCTGCACTGTTTTCAATTCTAGAGAAGCTGACACTTTCAAGATTGATAATGTTACTCCTCACCAGTAGTAGAACGTAGGCTTGCGCAACTGAAATTAAATAATCTCATTAGTTAGAGGATACAAACTTCCTAGCAATAGCCAGATCGAGTAATAGGTATAATCCATCCAAATAAGCAATATCATTTTCCTTGCATTGCAATAAACTCGTAATTTTCCGATCTTTATTTTCCAAAATGCCCGGTTAGCAGCTATGGGCTTGCCCCTTATTACGTGAGTGCTACAAACTACACTACTACAGGAATATGTGGGTGTTTCATGGATATAGGCGTGGGTGAATATATGTATTGTAAGGCCTCGCAAGGATAGGGGTGTTAGTGTATGAGGATATCAACTGAGAGGGGCTGTGAATTAAAGGACTTATATTGGTGACTCAACTATCTACCTTCACATTAGCATATTACAAAAACTTCTTGAAGAGGTCTGGTGCAGCAACTTGACAGCAGTTCACCCTGACTGCTCGACGCACCTCTTCTCTTGTTCTTCCCTAACCAATTTATACAATTCAAATATAATATTTTAATTTCGATTCAAATATTATATTACCAGCCAGCTTCTACCAGTATTCAAATAGATTTGAATACTACAGTATGTAGATAATTTGATTACTTCGTGTTCAATATTAAGTATAGAATTTTTGAAAGACTCCTGAATCGCGTTGAACGGGGTTTGGATCTAGAAGTCTAGAGAAATTATTGGCTTGTGCAATCCGGTAGCACAAAACTAGAAGGATGTTTAGTTTCAAGGATTTATACTTAGGTTAGAATCCAAATGAAGAGTGTACTTATACAGGATCTCCTCCTATTTTCGGTTCAGTATTGCACACCGTGCGGTTTAAGTCGGATCGATTTTGATACACCGCCCTCACCATATACCCTTGTGGTGGTGTCGGCCCGTGGCCCTTTTTTCTACGTGTTAAAGCCCTATATGTAAAAAAGAACGTAGATGAGTGTAATATTTAGGTACTTACGTAAATTAGTAAATATAGCAAATATTTTCAAGGTAAAAAATACTCCAAGTCGTTCCGTATACTTGCCAACCATGTTTATTATCATTCCAGCAATGGTTGGTATCGACATCAGAAGTGAGAGCCCCAGCAGAGTTAACGAATAAATGTAGTAGAATCTTAAATACTTGACATCTTTCTGAAAATAATAAATAACTATTAAAAAGTATTCTCGAGATGTACGCCGATGATGATGTTGCCATGATAGGGTGGGCCTTTTGCTGCCACACTTACGCACTCTTTCAGCCAGGTCCGCTTTGTTTTATTCATCTCATTATGACAAGTTTACCTTAGCTAGCGAGCTTCAGTTGCGTTTGAAAAGAAACTCTAATGCATTGAGATTCGACATATATTATACTAGCTGACCCGCGCAATTTTGTCCGCGTTTGTAAATTTTCCCCGTTTTTGCAACATTTTTCATTGATGCTCTGCTTCTATTGGTTGTAGCGTGATGTTATATAGCCTATAGCCTTCTTCGATAAATGAGCTATCCAACTCTAAAATAATTTTTCAATTCGAACCAGTAGTTTCTAAGATTAGCGCGTTCAAACAAACAAACTCTTCAGCTTTATAATATCAGTATAGATTAGACGTGATATGCTACCATATGTATATATTTTTTTAGCTTCTACCGCGAATTACATTCACCGCTTTTACTGACTGGTTCAGGTGCAGATATGTATGTATTTGGTAATAAATAAATATGGTTATCAGCAGTCTGGTTATTATAGTACAGGCCATGCCTAATTTGAGATCAGACGGTCGTGTGTGAAGTGTCTCAAGTTATTATTTAGATGAAACTGACCTTAATCGCTCCAACGATGAAGATAGATTGTGATACAAAATCTACCATCAGCATGACCGCCAGTATAGAGAGTACTACAATTTCTTTAATTAATAAATTGTCTTTATCTCGAACAAATATATCCACTGTTTTTTGTAGAACCGATTGAGAATAAATTAGCATTGCAAAGGCTAACACCTGAAAAGAAAAAAAGGTGTGTGTCAGCTCCGACGCACGACTGGAGTTTACAATTTCCTGGAGGCTCTCTCTCTCTCTCTCTCTCTCTCTTCCTATCTCTCTCTCTCTCTCTCTCTCTCTCTCTCTCTCTCTCTCTCTCTCTTCCTCTCTCTCTCTCTCTCCTCTCTTTCTACAACAAAGCGTTAAAGCGTTACGCTGCCCTCCGATCACTAAATTTTACTCTTCATATTTTTTTCATACCGGGCGCCTTATATGAAAATCGATTCTTAAGGAGTAAACTCCAAAAAAAACGATAAATATATTTGTTCGCATTTTGGTTAGAAGTTGGTCCATTTTTAGGGTTCCATACCCAAAGGGTAAAAACGGGACTCTATTACTAAGACTTCACTGTCCGTCTGTCTGTCACCAGGCTGTATCTCATGAACCGTGATAGCTAGACAGTTGAAATTTTCACAGATGATGTATTTCTGTTGCCGCTATAACAACAAATAAAAACAGAATAAAATAAATATTTAAGTGGGGCTCCCATACAACAAATATGATTTTTTTGCCGTTTTTTGCTCGATCTTTCTTGTACGATAGTGCGGAACCCTTCATGCGCGATTCCAACTCGCATTTGGCCGCTTTTTATATGTTGTCTTTAACAGAACCTATTTAATTTCTAACACAGTACTTGTACTGCATTTTTTCATGCATTTATAAGGTAAATCGTTAAAAGAATATTACCTACAATAGTTGCTAATTTGACAAATAGTGCCTATACTTGAACTAGACAGTAAAAATTGAATTTAGAATATAAACACACACGGAGTGCAAGTGTAATGATTGACCATCCAGAAATTACGTCACACGAATTTCATGATTTTTGGACACCCCCCCTCCCCCTTCTTGTCAGAGGTGGTCACATTTGTGGGACCCCCCCCCCTTCACCCCTTGTCATACAATGTCACACTTCGTTGACCCCCTCCCCCTTAACGTGTGACGTAATTTATGGATGGCCCCTTATTGCATAGAGATTTACTCCCCAGAAATTAATGTTTTTTTTGACTAATTAGAAAACAGTTAGGTAGGTATATTATAAGTGTAAATGTAATGTAACATAATAAAATATATACAACTCATAGATCAGTTTATTTAAAAAAAAAAGTCGAAAAAAAAGAAATCA
Source organism: Euplagia quadripunctaria (assembly GCA_963859945.1). Classification (NCBI taxonomy): domain Eukaryota; kingdom Metazoa; phylum Arthropoda; class Insecta; order Lepidoptera; family Erebidae; genus Euplagia; species Euplagia quadripunctaria. The sequence continues at coordinate 4,159,113 of OY982573.1, forward strand.
AAATCGCCTGTTTTTTGGAGGTTCTCCACATTATCCGATTACGGTTTTTACGACAATGCAGGCACAAAAATAGTAAATGAAATAAACTGTACTGTACTGTACATTGAAAAGAGCGAACAACTGTGAAGATTGTGATAATTCCATTGACCGCTAGGTTATGCATTGTAACAAATTATTTAAAGAAAGAGAAGTAATGGTTGCTATGTTAAGAAAGATAAACAAATGTTATGTCCCTTTACACAAAGAGATAAAGCAGGCTGTTATTATTGTCTGTTTGAAAATTCCTTTGTGTCCCATTGCCTTTGGGCTACTAAAAACCTAGCGATATCACAAATAAGTACCACGTGGAGTGTTGACTGAACAATAGGTTGAAGGCCCGTATTCACCAATATTTAAACCAACGTTTAAACGGTTACTTAAACAACGATTAATTAAAATTTCATAAACACCGCGGCATTAATGTCGTTAAAAGGCTTTAAATATGCGATTATGTTAAACTAGCAGCGCCCCGCGGTTTCACCCGCGTAAGTCTCGATCCCGTGGGAATATCGGGATAAAAAGCCTATGCCTACAGGTCTCCAGCTATCTACATACCAAGTTTCAACGCAATCGGCTCAGTGGTTTTTGCGTGAAAGAGTAACAAACATGCATCCATCCATCTATCCATCCAAACTTTCACATTTATAATATTAGTAGGATGAGCCAAAGGACCTCGTTCAAGAGCCTTTATGTTAGGTTATGTTTATGTTTGGTACCGACCACCGTGCTTTGCAGTATGGTGGCGTCTATGATGTCCTTGTATTTCATTACAAGCTCAGATGATATACATTTCTCATGTTGCTAAAATTTGCAGTTCGCTTTTTGTTATTGTCCATAATAAACTGCTATTAATAATTTCTAGTAATTTCAACTAGGCTATCGTTTGTTTGTAAAACCAAAATAAAAACACTACAGTCCAGTCGGGATAGACATAAAAATAGCCTTAAATGGAAAAAAATTGTGTTATACAATTTTTTTTTAAACGTCGGGGTAGTGGTTGGACGTCTACATTTCGATTTTCAGGGCAAGCCCACCATTGGTTTCGCCACCATCTTGATTTGAAGTTAATTTTTTTCGTTTTTCTGAAATAACTCGTTAATTTACAACTTTAGAGCAAAAATGGTAGTTTTCAAAGTTGTTGGAAATTTAATTTCCCACAAGTTTAGTTATTATCATTTTTACGCTAGGATCAAATTTGCAGAGTTATACTATCAAGTTTATCAAAAAAAGCGTAATGGGTGGAATTTTATAACCCCGACGTTTAAAAAAAAATAGCGTCCACTAATTTTTTCCTATTTAAATGTCTATCCCGACTGGACTACCACGAGAAACTGACAACTGTCATGAAATGTCAAAAAATCATAATAAGTTATATACATATTTTGTAGGTATAAGTAGCGAAATCAAAACGCATATGGTGTAATTATCATTTCTTCATGGTAAGCATCCATCTATATTTGGTAGCATAAACATCATTTCATTCAATCCAAAGACTATAGTATATAGGATAATTTAATCATTCATAAGCGCTCGGTTTAGAGCTAGTTAATATCAAGCTGATCAAGACCAAAAAAATGCATGGTTTTTAACTTACTTTTAAATATTTAATGGCTGTTCCGAAATCAACGTTTATATTAATTTTGGTGTACACGGACCTTGGACCAGTTTTTAAAAAGCTAGTTATTTTATGTCAATAAAATTTTTAAAAGGGCGACATTGCGTTGTAAGTAATGTTAAATAAAGACAACTTGGTTAATTCAAATAAAAATATCAAATATTCTATTCTTTAATTGGCGTCTATTGTCAATTTATAAGCTTTTATTCTTCCTTTTTTTGTTTTACGGCATCTAATAGCATTTGCAATAAAGAAGATTTAGAATAATTCAATATGCCTATATGAATAATTAATTCAAACCTTCTTCCATTAATTCGAACGTATTTTTTTTAATAAAATGTGATATAATATTTGTTATAATCACAAGAAACTCTGTCTTTAATACTGACTCGCGTCATGAATTATAACTAAATTATATTTTACTAGCAGCGTCCCGCGGTTTCACCCGCGTAAATCCCGATCCCGTAGGAATATTGGGATAAAAAGTAGCCTATGTGTTAATCCAGGTCTCCAGCTATCTACATACCAAGTTTCATCGCAATCGGTTCAGTGGTTTTTGCGTGAAAGAGTAACAGACATCCATCCATGCATCCATCCATACATCCATCCATCCAAACTTTCACATTTATAATATTAGTGGGATCATGTAACCGTCACAAATTGTAACTAAATATATTGTTATTTTGAAAATATATACTCACCATCTTAAAAATTCCCCAAGCTGCCAAACCACCTCTGAGGGAAAAGCAGAAACAACACCTTCGGAACAATGGTACTTCTACAAGCATTTTGAAGCGTGTCTTCTCTTTGATTTAAATTTGAAATAGCTCTGTATATCACACAATTCTTTTAAAATAAATTTACCACTGATAATAAGGTACGTTTCATCTGCAACTCGTCAAAGGAGTCCGTGACGCACGACTAGAGTCAAGCAAATGGCAACTATGGCAAACCAGTGATACACATCTGCTTCTATTTTGTATGCACTATGAAAAAGTTTAGGAGAGTACAACACGTGATTGCACCGTGCGACTGAGACAACATGCAAGCGGCCAGCCGAACGCATGGTTTTAGGAAATGGCGAATTTTAATTGTTTGTGGATAAATATAATATTCTTGTAGAATACATCATGCATTCGTTTATTTGGTAAAAGGAACTAGTTTCATACCATCTGTTTTCTCTTTACATATGTATTGATAAGGTATTGCTCCTTTTTTTGTCCAAGCAATATTCAAAAATTCGTTGCGATTTTTGAACTTTCAATTTTTTTTATCACACTAACGGAATTCAACTTGAACTTTATACGATTGTCATCTATCTCTGTCACTTTAAAATAGATAAGGATACATTCAAACGTGGTAGTTGGTGCAGTCCGAATGACAGACTTTGTGACGTTTGTTGACTATACTTATTATTATTTGCATCCGATGATTTCCCATGTGCACAGAAGGCTGAAGCCTGATTTACATTACGAACATAGTGGTATAAAGTTAATTTCATGACATTACTTTCACATACAATGTGAAAGTAAAACGTGTAAACATCAAGTTTTACGATGCATGCATTAATTTCATGACACTGGGGTAGTTTCGTACCATGCGCAATATTTTGTTAAAACTAATGTCATGCAAGATCGCGACATGAAACTATTTATCGCGACATGAAACTATTTATCGTGACATGAAACTATTTATCGCGACATGAAACTATTTACTGTCGTTAGCGTCGCGGCTGCGCTGAATAGACGTGTGTGTTTAGTCGCTGTATAGGTTATTAGGCGCCAAAAATGTCGTAGCCTCTTGGATATTTTGTTAGACACTATAATCGATAAAAAATTAAAATGATCTTCACTCACGTTTTCAAAGCTCTTAGGATCTTGATCTGCTAATTCAAAAATTAACTGTGCTGCACCTAGATGTTTTCTTGCAACCCATTAGTGTTATTTAGCTATAATATGTATGTATTTAGAAATATATAAGTATGTTTATCAGCAGTCTGGTTACCATAGTACAGACTCTGCCTAGTTTGGGAACAGACGGCCTAACGGGACGGGGGGATGGGATAAGATGTGTCGTTATTATTATTATTCTCAAAACCAACGACTTTTCTTTTGATATACATCTGTACCATAACAAAGCTTTGATGCTGATGCAACCATACTCTCAGCGTTACTGATGACTTCACGAAACAAATTACACAAGTCCTGCAATCAATTTCATGAAAATAACTTTGACACTTGTTTCATAATATAAATTCGGCTTAAAATACGATCCATTATCTGATTGGTCTGGTAGTCAATAGCGACCACAGTACTCATACTATGTAGTTACTTTTTCTTAACTCCGTTGTTCGGTCAGTATGAGTTTAGTTACGATTTCCCATAATCGTTATAATTATTGTTAATGTCACGTGGTATTTAAACGTTATTGTTAGTTTAGTACTTGCTAAACATAAATCATTCACGGTCGTTTTATTGTTCACCCAACAACTGTCCCTACTACGATAAAGGACACCTCTTATCATAGTAGCCAAGTATATCTTTCTCTCTCTCACTCACTAAACGATAGTCAAAATATAAATGGATCCATTGTACTTGGCTTTAGATACATTATAATAGACTTGCCGTTCTCCCAGTTTTACCTGCGTTTATGGGAACTAACTCTGCTCTCCTAATTATCGTATCGTGATGTTACATAGCCTATAATATTCTTAAATGAACACGCTATCCAATACAAAAATAATTATTTAAATCCCATTAATAATTCCAGAGATAAAGGGTTTCCACCTTAAAGGCCGGCAACGCACTTAAGACTCTTGAGTTGCAAGTGTCCATGGGCGGCGGTAGTCATTTACCATTAGGTAACCTGTCTGCTCTTTTGCCCCCTATACTAAATGTATAAAGGTATTCCTCCTCAAAACATGATTTTACATAAAAATAAACGCCAACCGAAACTCTTTCGTCAAGGTACTAAATATATATACTATATATTATATAATATAATAATTAATATATAAACTATAACGACCTTAAAGTTAATTTTACATGTTGCCACAGAGCAACGCTAAACACCAGATTGGCTGATTAAAGAGGCATTTTATATATTGGTGATATAAGTTATTTGGTGATATTGTATAATATCACGTTACTTTACATACATAGTGATGCATTTATGATAACTGCTACGCTACTATTGGCTGTAGAGTAATGTTATAGCCTTCTTTTATGAATGAGCTATCGATAAAAGATTTTTACACAATGGGCTCATAGAACTTGAGAAAATCACATTCAGGCAAGCAAACAAATACACGTTATAATTTTAATAAACATTTATTCATTACACTTCATCAAAATAAATTAAACAGCAGTGTCAATAAACTACTCAAAATCGATTAAATAGGTATCAATGAGAAAAGAAGTTTTATTCTAAATCAAATTGTGTCAGGTTTATATCTTGACCGATGACTGATTTCTCTTTGTTGATGTATGAATCTTTACACTGCAGGGTTAATTCAGCTTCAGCTGCATTATTTACAAATCTGAATTGACCTATTCTATTAAGTTTAACAATTTCACTCCTCACAAGTAGTATAACGTACGCCTGGATAACTGAAATTAAAATATTAAATTAATTCCTGAACAGTGTTGAGCGCACTGAGTTATTTTTACTAGCGTATAGAGTAGACACCGCGAAGAAAAAGTTTGTAACGCGAACTGCGGTCCCTGCACCGCAGTGAAAACAAATCTTTGTAGCAGTTCGTTGGGCAACACGCGTAAACGCCATGAAAATCACGGCGCTAAGGACCTTACGCTCGCGAGAAAACTACAACTCAAAAACGATCGAGCGTTGCTTGTTAACACTGTAGGATTTGACATTATTGTTTTAGCGTTGCAGCGCTTTTTAGTTTTAATTCAAATAAAAACGGAACACGTATTTTGTTCTGAGTGGCTTCTCTAGTACATAATATCTCGATGGTTGAGCATGATATTGAAACTTTGGAAGTTCCCAATAATTTAAGTCGGATATTGAGAACAGATTAAATATAAGAAAGCGATAGTGATTCCATCGTAAATTAAGGAATAGACTGAAAAATATCCTATTTTAAGTTAATATGTTGTAAAATGTTTTTTTGTATGTACCTCACTACTAAAAAAGTGTGTTCCAATTTGTAAAAATGTAGAACAAATGACTAATGAGTCACGTCTGGCCTGGTTTCAGTGTGTTATTTTGGCTCAGAGTGTCATCTTTGTTTGTACAAATCATAATATATGTTATCCAATCTTGAGGACCTGTCTGTAACTATTTTAAATCACAAAAAAATCTACATATAAATAGGCGAACATAAAAAAATCTGCATTTTTTTCCTCTATTTGTCAACCGATTTTCTGTTTTAATGAAAAAATGGAAATAGTATTTTTCCCTACCTTCGACGGATCTTTATTATTACCAATAGTTTAACGATTACGATAGAATTTCGACCCCTTGTGACCATTTGGAAAATCAAATAGACTATGTTATGATTTCACTTAATAGATATCTCCAGTCGTAACAGTGACACTTTCTGGTCGTTGGAGATAAAGTAACCCAAATTTACGGTATGATGGTCAGCATGCAGATGAATATATTTGAAAGAAAGAAAGAAAATACGTTTATTCTGCTACAAACAACTAAACGAGACGCTAACAGAGTGAGAAACTTAATTATCAAATTCTAAACATAGAGCTGGGTTTTAGGAGACGTCCCTAACTTAAGTTTACAAGACGAAAAATAGTCTTTTCGCGGTCGCACCAAAATAGGCCAGCCCAGTTCAGATTTGTGTCAAAACTTCTTTAGCGGCGTTTTGCAATTTTTGGGATGGGTAAAAAATGTTAAACTCGCGTCAGGGCACATGACCCTGATCGAAAATGTGTCCGAGTGACATATTTAAAAAAAAAAATTATGACGACTTCAAAAATTCGTAAGACGGAGGCGAGTTTCTTATATTTACATGTACAGCATCAGAGAGACATGGAGAGGGAGGGAGGTGTTGTTAATGTGACGTTTTAAGTTCCCGTTTTATTTAAGTTTTCACTTCTGTCGGCAGTCCCATGACTGCCTATTTTTTTTAATGTGTGTATTTGCGTGTGTGAGGGTGTGTGAGGATGTTACTGTGATGTGTATTTCAAATACTTACGTAAATTAATAAACATAACAGTTGTTTTCAGAACGAATAACCTTCCAAGGTGCTCAGTGCGATGGTTTACCATATTTTTAATCATCAAATCAACACTCACTATAGCTAACAGAATAGTTATAACCAGTAGAGTCAGAGCATAGAAGTAGTAGACTTTTAAAAACATGACATGTTTCTGAAAATTGAAGAAAGAAAAAAAAAACATTTATTTAGAACACAGCACAGATGCATATGCAGCATATATAACATGCAGCGCTGGTTTTCAGATGGGGCCTCGAAAACAAGGTGTCGTCAAAAATAAAAATAACAACTATTAATAATATATTTTGGATACCTAAAAAGATCTTAAAATTAATCACTTCATGATGTTTCATGAAATGTGAATATTTCATGATTTGATCCGGAATACAGTTAGGTAAGTGTATCGCAGGCAGATTTTAGAATTGTTCACTTAATAATGTGTCCGACCATTTCATGAAATAGTCTTATCGTTATCTGACCGTATCGTTTAAACGTCACCGTATGATACGTCAATCACTGTATGGCCATATTTAGGCCTTCATGATATAAAAGGATTAATAAAAGACCTTAATAAAGAAAGAACTTGTTGTAACTGTTGATAATATAACTATTTTCCGATATGATCACTAATGTCGTTTAGTTTATATATTCAAGAGCTGATTTATTCACGGCAAGACCATGTCATTTCATGAAATGGTCGGACACATCATGAAGTGAACAGTTCTAAGATCTGCCCACGATACATCTACCTAACCTTTAGTAGGTTGCGATGAAAGGAAATTAAGCTCTCGTGCATAGCAATTAGACACATTATTGAAACAACATGTTAACCACAGGCAAACACAAATGTGAACCCACTCCTAACACAAGCGTTAAGCTTAGCTGGAGGGGTTAACGAGATTACTAGTAATGTGTGACCCACGTTACTAGTAATCTTTTATTAAAAAAAAAACTAACCTTGTGAGCTCCAACTATGAAGATAGTGTGTAATACAATGTCTATAATCAACGTCGACACCATCACAGAGAATACTATAATGTCTTTAATTAATATCGTTTCCTTATGTACAACAAATAGGTTTGTTATATAGTGTAGAACAAATATATAATAACCCAGCAATAAAGAAGCTATAATCTGAAAAAAGACAAATAAATTTGTCAAATAATGTTGTTGATCACATTCCAGATCAAAATGTATCTTGAGGGGTAAAACTTAGGTCTACAACTAGTATTTATGACACTGTATTTAATTTACGACAAAGTTCATGCGTTTGTAACATATGTTACTTTGTCTTATATAAGTTGGAAGACTCCTTCCAACTTATATAACTTGAAAGGAGATTTATTTTAATATATAGAATAGGGGCAAACGAGTAGACAGGTCACCTGATGGTAAATGACTACCGCCGCCCATGGGCACCTGCAACTCAAGAGTCACAAGTGCGTTGCCAGCCTTTAAGGTGGGAGTAGGGGAAATGGTGGGGGGGAGGGAAAGGATTGACATTGCTTCACTGCCGGTTTTCTGTGTTCCGAATGCTTATTCAATTCAGGATTTCTTTTGTTGAAAAATTTCTTAAATAGATTAATGGAATACAATCATGTTGACAGAAATAACGCGATCACTCATTTAAAAGGTATTATATATACCTTTGATTTGCCGACTAGGTTGCACAACCGGTGACCACGACCACTGCAAGCTGGTTGTTGTCACATAATACGTGATCGTCTTAGTTCCCGTCATCATAATTATATTATCACGGAACGCGAAAGTTTAAAAGTTAGTAGGTAGATGAATGTAACAATTTTTTCTACAATCTTTAGTATTTTCAGAGAGAAATCAACAATATCATAATATAGATGTACGCCCCCGTACGCCGTACTTTTTTTAAAATGTAATTGTTATAATTAATTAATACTTTTAAATCCTGTACTTAAAACACTTAGCTTCTACCTTTCTTGGGCACATAATATTTGAACTTGAAGTACTTATGTATATGTTTAACTATGTATTTACAAATAAAAATATTAAAAAAAAGTACTTATAAAAATGCTATATTACGGCGTAGATAGCGTTGAGTCCCAGAAAATGATTAAACATATTGTTATTATTCACGATGGAGACTTTCATAAGACAACGGACCCAAAAAGTGATAACTATAAAATTATAATTTAAAACACCTCCCACTCGAAAATCCCTTCAATGATTACAAAATACCTTACATCATTTTGGAAAAGAGCTGATACTCTTACACTGCTTCACCGATATTAACCAAACATAGCTAAGAACCACCGCAAGGAAACTGGCTTTCAAATGAAAAAAACCGCATTGAAATAGGTCCATCCGTTTGAGAGCTACGATGCCACAGACAGACACACACACACAGGCATAGACGTCAAACTTATAATACCCCGTCGTTTTTGCATCGGGGGTTAAAACGTAAACATTAAAATGAAAAATTTTCCTAGCAATAAATAGTCCAAATGTACAGTAAAATTTGTTGTACTTTCAACTCAAATGGATGTAACGCCATCAAGGCGAGGCGATTATGCTTCGCGAGCAGCTACTAAAAATACTAATACTATTGGAAAACCTAATGTTACATATAAAGATAAAATAAAATATACTAACCAACTTAAAATATCCCCAAGCTAACAAACCACATCTAAGAGGTATGCAGAAACAACATCTTTGGAAAACTGGTACGTCTGTACGCATCTTGACAGTCTTCTCAAAGTTCCAACAAACAATATTACTTATAGGCAAATGTATAAAACAATGAATACTTTATTAACTATTAAAGATGGACAAAAGCTTTGTAGTAAAACTTACTTAGCGAATGTTTCGTACACGACTATGACCAAGAAATGTCTGATCTATACAGTCAATATCTAATGACACTTATTTAGTTAATGCAAATAGGACCTCGTTAAAAGGCAAACAGATAATTAGACTGTTTATTATATACATTCTTAAGAATAACTAAGTCCATAGTGCATTCCCGCCTTCAATAAACATGAAGACTACAAAGCAATTAGGTATATGATTTTGTTATCAATACTCAATGAGTATTTAAAATACAGAAAAGATGTATTAGGGCTATGTTTGGGCTGCAGATGATTAAAACCTGTAGGCCACTACTTGTGAAACATAAAATTTTAACTCTTCCAAGTCTGTACATCTATGAAGTGGCAGTCTTTGTTAGATTTAAATCAAACTTATTTATATTAGCTTCAGAAAACAGTAACAGGTCCCAGCGAGATAAGTATCGATTGTGTATACGAAAGTCTAATACCGCTCTTATGCGTAAAAGCGTATTCCATATGGCTGCTGTGATTTATAATAAATTGCCAAAAGGAATAAAGGGATTGAATATAAGATTATTTAAGAAAAAAATTCAAAGCCTTTTGGGCGTTTGGGGACTGGGTGCTGCGGAGCCCTCTAATTTTTGTGTCGCCATTTTTATAACTCGTTACACAATTTTTGTCTTTTTCAATTATATCTTCTTCTTCTCAGCGCATTTAACCCGATTTTGCGAGACTTCCATCCAGTTCGTCCCTGCAATTTTCTCGACGTCATTCTTGTATTGCATTTGTGGTCTTCCTCTAGGTCTCTTTTTCATCCAAGGCCTTCATTCTAGGAACGCTTTGACGGCATCGGTGGCCTAGTTTTCCCTCTAAGCCAGGCCTTGCGGTCTCCCAGCGTAATCCCCAGGCATGAGCTGCCATTTTAGACGTGCCACTCGTTTAACGGCATAGGTGACCTTAGTTTTCTCTCTAAGCCAGGTCTTGCGGTCTCCCAGCGTAATCCTCACGAGCTTCCTTTCTAGTTTCCTCTGAGCAACTCGTATTTTGTTGATGGTTCGTTCGTTCGTTCGTCACTGCGGAGCAGTCGCTACTGTTTGTGTACCGAGTGTATACCGAACGCAAGGCGTGTAGGTATGTCTCGCGATCCGACCGTTTGTATGAAGATACCATACTGTATATACATTATACTCTGCCAGCCCCGACTGACGGCACACGTTCAGGAGCAAGACTCATGCGTCGGCTATCGTTCAGATCAAAGATATTGAATTAAGCCGAACGATTAGACGCCACCATCAGCAGGACTTTTAGGCAAGCATGATATACTCTTTGAAAACGACTGTAATTGCACTAGAGACCAGAAAACTAAAAAGGTTTGTGGTAATATAATATTGAATTGTTCTACATTATCCCGAAGCTTGTTGAAATATTTAAATATATCTCAAGTGTACTTTTAACCAAATTGCTTCAATGTATCTATATACTAAATTAATATTGTGTAAATAGTATTTAAGTTTTTTCAACTGATCTTCAGCGTTCAAGGAACATTAAATGCTCGTTCGGATTTATGTCGGTAAATATTCTCTATTAATCAGTTTTAACCAACCGTAATAAATGCTTTTCCTTAAGTAGTGTTTGAATATGGCCCATGAATTTCCTCTATTGTTATTATTATAATAAATATGAATAACATCGTGACATCCTTATAGACAGCGAATGTTACAGTTTAAATCAAACATTGGAAGTGAATAGGTGTATTTTGTCCTATATAGTGCTTGAATAGCAGTAAGTGTATAGTTTATAAAAAAATGGTTTCTAGGTTTTGGTATCCATAAATCGATTAATCAGCGTATCGCAGTACATTGCTGGAAATAGGCTTTCCCAATAGGTTTTCGGTTTGGTTATATATCTATAATCATGCTTCTCAGCTTTATTCAGCTACAAGTAGTTAATGTAGTTCATCGGTTTAGGCGCGCATTAATGTAACAGATAGACAGGCAGAGTTACTTTCGCATTTATAATTTTAAGTATAGATGTACAGTAATTTTCCATAAGTAATTGTGCAATTCTGCGTCTGGGTGTCGTTTGAGCTCTGATTAACCAACCTTAAGTGAACGTAGGGAGAAATATCTTAAGTAGGTTAGGTCTGCTACTCAATACAGATAGACTTTTCTTTGGGAAAACAGATTTTAATTGTACTTTTAAGATTTTTCATTAATAATAATAATAATCTTCAATCGCATAAATTTGGCACAATTTACAGGAAGATTCTCTGACAACTGCGCTAGTAATGATTGTGTTGCAGGTGTCAGTGTATTCTCCCCATAGCATTGACAATAAATTTTATATCAAAGAAGACAAATGAATAGTTAAAAAAAAAAACATCCTTAAATATTGACTTATGAGTGTTCACAAATTAATTTCAACTTGGTTTTCAGTTCGTGGTTTTATAGAAACAAGTGATAAAACTACAAAATGAATTTCGGAAGTTTAGTCTGCAACAAGAAAGTGGTTGAAATGTTTTCGAACTCTACTTCTTTGGCATTTGGATACCTAAAACTGGTAGGCATGTGTTTTGATATATTGAATCGTTACTACAGATCATTCTGTCTGCCTCTTGGTGGTCAATTGCACTTAGACAGACTTCACGTTCTCAAAGGAACATTATTCGTCTTACAGAGTGGCTTACTATACAGTGTGTTGAAGTTCGAGCAATACTTTTAAGCATTCGTAACACCAGTTGTGTATCTTGTATCCAGATTTTCATGGGAGATTCCCATGGAAATTTCAATCTACATACTTCTCAACACAATCTTCTGGGTGGGTGGGAAGGAGATACTTTCCCATTGCACCATCTCAATTTAGAGCATTAGTCTCTGGTGTAAGCACTGCATTGACACATAGCGCTAATCGGTCTTTCACATCCTTATCAAACGGTTAGTGAGATTGTTGAAATTACCCTTTTGGTGCAGAGTACATACTGACCTCTGATCATTCATTGATTATCATCGTTATTAATTTATTAAAAAAATAATCTCTTTAGCTCCGAAATAAAATGATTTTTATATTTGTTGCCTTAAAACGAAGACAATGTGTTACAAATTTTGTTATCATGATCACTCAACTGAGCTTAATCATTTTTAACACTATTATTTCCTATTTAATCAACTTGACTATGATGAATACTTGTGTAAGAAGTATCCAACTATTGGCACAGAATAAATAAATAAAGGTTGTCTGGAAGAGATCGCCGTGAGCGAAAAGACTGCCAATTGTTATACCTGAATGTTTACATATTTTTTTTGTTCTTTATAAAAGACAACTCCCGCATTAGGAATTACTCCTGTGTCGCGGGGGACTTTACAAACATACAAACATATATAACAATATGTACCTATATATATTTAAGTATGTATGTTTAAAAACACCCACACTCACACAAACACTCACGTACCACACACACATATACACTACTATTTTTACTTGTTGTTTAATGTTAAAAAATTAATATTGTGTTGTGTATGGTGCTCTGGTTTAGACACCAGATCTCCCACAAATTACATGAAATGCCCTGGTTTTAAATGTTTATTTAACTATGATAAGCTGTAATTTGTGGAGATAAATAAATATATTTGATTATTAAAAAAAAGGTGCCAAAGTCTTACTCCGCCAAATCAATCAACCAATTAAACAACATTTATGCAATTAGCTGCTTCGACGGCGCCGAACGTTTAAGGTCGTACGTCGTCGATGTCACCGTACTTATGTTGCGTGCACATTGCATAGCACAAAATCAAACTAATGACTATAAATCCTTAATCTCGTATTTTTATGATGAACTGACTTTTGTATTGTGATAAGTATCCAAAGAAAGCCGTTTTTGTAAGTTCGAGAAACTTACACGCTGCATACGTCGTACTTCGAGAAACTTACACGCTGCATACGTCGTACTTCGAGAAACTTACACGCTGCATACGTCGTACTTCGAGAAACTTACACGCTGCATACGTCGTACTTCGAGAAACTTCCGCGCTGCATACGTCGTACTGCTTTATGGGTGACAACAATTTAATGAAGTCTGTTTTTACGTTTCAGATGGTTGCTTTACTTACGACAATCTTTTACACTATTCTGGCATTCCAATGCAAAGCGGACTCAAACTACATCATTGTTCTGATATTTCCGATTGCCATAGAATCTGTGGCTACCACCGTATTTGTCACAGGATATGAGGGGGTAATGTATTTTTTAACAAATTAATTTATTTTTAGGGTTCCGTACCACAAAAGGAAAAGAACCCTTATAGAATCACTTCGTTGTCCGTCTGTCTGTCAAGACCCGTTTACTCAGGAATGCGTGGAGGTATCAAGTTAACATCAAACACTTATTTCTGCGGTCCCTTGAAACTGTAAACAACCAACCTTCCAAGTCAACACAATTGAAAAGATTAAGTTATATTTTAACCAATACTAACACTTTGCAGGTAAATCAAAACCTATAGGTTATTTCCCATTGGCCTACAACCATAAAATTTTTCGAGAAGCTCATATGGGCTCACTCAAATTAAATTTTACAGTGGGAGAGCCATGCTTCGGCAGGTATGGGCCGGCTCGACCGGAGTGATACCACGGCCTCCCAGAAAACCGGCAGTAAAGCAATGATTGCATTGCTTTCTTCTCTTCCTCTTCCTCTCTCCCTTCCTCGCCCCTTATTCCCCCCTTCCCCTACTCCTACCTTAAAGGCCAGCAACGCACTTGTGACTTTTGAGTTTCAGGTGCCCATGGGCGGCGGTAGTCATTTACCATCAGGTGCTCCGTCTGCTCCTTTGCTCCCTAAACCATAAAAAAAACCGAACTTATATTTTGATCTATATCGATGAGTGGCGATGAAATACTCTCCGTATTTTTAGAATGGTAAAGTTAAGTTTGTTGTTTAATCTGAATTATTTGCCGTACTTTTCATCGTTTATGAACTTGAGTACTGTTAATTATTTATATTATTTATTGAACGTACACATCCACGGTGCTCAAGTTAAAATCATATTTTTCCGGTTTCCTATACACATATTAATTTACTGAAATGGAGCATAGCATTCAGGTAATTACATTTCAGCTGCACGGATTTCGCAATGGTTTAAAGTGGTCGCCTCGCCACTACACTGCGCCGAGTGTTAGGGGTTCGATTCCCACACGGGACAAAAAATTAGGACTTGGACAAACTCGTCTTATATTAGAATAATAATTTTAGTGAGTGGTACTAATATTATTAAAGATGAGACGCTTGTACTCACATGTGGATTTCGGGGATACCCAACCGTTTAACACCGATGCGAATGGTCGCTTTACAACTTGAAAAGGGGCCCCTGTCGAGCCTGAAACCAGTTGGTTGTCCCGAAATGAACGCTTTAGTATAACCGTATGTCCCTAATGGAAACGAATGTCTTTAATAAAATAATTGAATAGTACCAACCAAAAAAATATTAACTATCGCTACGGTCTCCTAGTACCAGTCAAACCTATTATTACGTGCCTAAGACCTTGTATAAATGTAATAAAATAATAAGGCAGGGTGACAAAGGAAAACCACATTGAACTACAAGCTCAAGTATATTAATAATTTCATACTAATTTTAATGTATAAATAAGAAATAATTGTGTGTCATTTTATCTCAGTTGTTTGAACTTAAAGAGGTTGGACAAATAAAATCATTCTTAATAATAATAATAATCATTTATTTCAGGCTGCATAGGCCCATAGATAAATACCTTAATCTAAATTTATATACTAAAACATTGTGTTAGTAAATAAAACGTCTCATAAGTAACTCAGTTGGTTAAAGAAATAACTTCAAAGGTTCACGGTAACAACAATTGCTGGCTTTTGAAATGTTTTAACAAACAACAAAGTGTTATGCTACACAATTTTATAAACAAAGTTTTTGTTTCAGAAAAAAGTTATATTCCTATCGTGGTACAATTTCAGCAATTATTTATTAGTCATTATGAAACTTGGAATAGGATTCACTTTCGTGTACTACTCCAAACCTATGCTGGTGTGTCCATACATCCCTTTACTTTGTAAGTATGAAAATAAAAATACTTTTTGTACTGTAAGCGGTTAACGGAGTCTACAAAAAACTTTACCAATAGTGTCATTTGTGCATTGCCAAAGTTTAGTTCTACTGCACATCAGAATGAGACAGATGAACCACGCTCTTATGTAGGATGTAGATCCTGGACTAATCACTCTGCTCCAATTCCAGCAAAAAACAGCAGCCCCCTATATCCTGGAATTTAATCTTCTCCTTTTTCTCGTTCTACTCATTAAGTAATTAAGTTTTACGGGGATACACGTTTTCTTCTTAACACTGACTAATTTACTTACTATGTAAACTAATCCTTGAAGTCGATTTTAACGTACTTCTAAACCTTATATGTAATATGTAGATAACAATACTATAATTTGGCATCTTAGAGCTGATCTTCCGATGGAGTAGGATAGTGGAACTCTTCAGTGGCTACTAGTAAACCCCTCGAGTTTGGGCTCATATGATTCATTTTGATGAGTCCAATAGATTGGGCTAAGTGACGATGGTCTGATAGTGGAGCCAGGAGGTGGATGGTGCTTATGACCTTATACCCTCCGCTTAACTAACGTTAATGTGGATATGTCAATTAATTAAATATCCCTCGGGAACAGTACTCCTTTTGTGGATGATAGGTACCTTAGGTAGGTCCTGACAAAGTAATATCCAAATTTTTAATGATCTGTTGAGTAGTGAAGGGGTAAAAGCTTAACTAACCAACAACAAATCTCACATTCGCATTAAATATATAAGTTAAGAATGGTTTTAAAGACTAGAATAAGAAGTCGTCAACGAAACGTCTGCCCACTGCACCATCCTGGAGTGCGAGAGAGTGGCCACACTGGGATACGAGGTCATTTCTAAAAACCTGTGAATGCCCCAGGAGACTTTTGTGCTTCTCGAAGGAGCTAGGCTAAACTAATGAGCCTAACCTGAACACAGAGTGGACCGTATGCTTTTCTGTATATATTTTCGTAATTCTGAAGAGTTGGCAATAAACCTAAGCGTTTTTTTTTTATACATACTCACAAATACCTGTCACAATGCCATGTAAAGTGATGATGATGAATGAATGAATGAAGATAAATAGTTTTTAATTCAAGATTTTTTCTTCAGTTGTAGATATCCTTCTACTCTTTGCAATGAGAAAGGAACTCAAGGAACACAAGAAAAAGGATGAAGTTAGATTCGAATTTGTAAACAAATTGGCTGATCATCAAGATATTATCAGAATTATGATTCCAAATAAAATGGTTGACGATAATGACATTCGTGGAGCAAAAATAACGGAAAACAAGCAAGAAAAGAAAGATTCTGTTATATCTGTGGAGACTGGAACGATCGCTGCAGAATCTTTAGATATAGATGAAATAAATACTTGGAGTACTGATATGATTTAAATTATGATTAACGAAACTTTTATATAACACTTTTTTTTCTAATAACATATTCATGTATAGTACTTTTGTCTTATGAATTATGTGATTGTACAAATAAGAAATCTACTCATAGATATACTGAAGTACTTAAAAGGTTTCTTGACCAGATAAGTCAGTAGAACTGTTGTATGTCACATCTCTCAAAAGACCGACTGCTTTTAGAATAAACAAGTCCTAGAGAATCCATAAAATGAGGTACATTGCTCGCTGCCAACCAGATGCACTAATTAATTGAAAGTAAATACTATGGCGGAGACTTAAACCATTTATGATGCAGATTGGGAGGTCTATATCCAACAGTGGACTGTGATAGATTTATTCATAGGTCATATTTTAAGGGTCATTCTTGTTAGTCAGTCTATGCAGTAGTCAGTCATTAACTGACTAACTACTGCATAGACTCGTCGTCTCCACAGGGTACTGTGAAATATTAAGCACGTTACTAATTATATAGAAAACTTATTAACCTAAAAGAGGATATTTATCTATGGGTTATATTGAGATCATTTCTAGAGATCGCCTGGTGGGGGGAATTCTTTTTACATATTAATATAATGATGACATTGTTATTATTTTGTTCAAACTTGAATTTCGATTTAGTTGTTTTGTGAAATTATTAATTGTTTATGTTTATTTAGACATCGAGCAACAGAACTGGCACACAACAATAATACGTTGTTTTTTTCCTTATATTACATTTATTATTTTGCAATGCCATTTTAATACGAGATCGCTAGAGGCTGAAAATAATTTATTTATAACAATAATATTATGTAAATGTTGTTTTCCCTCCAATGCCAAAATTATGATTAAATCTGAAAAAAAATCCTTTAAATTCAAAACTTTATTTATATTGTTTTCCTTTACTATTATATTATATCTATATATTAATACGTGAAGCGAAAACTTTGGATCCCTTTTTACGAAAATTGGGCGGACGGAGGAGTATGAAATTTCGCACACTTATAGTTTATACAGAGAAGAAGTGACGAATGCTAAAATTTTTGAATAATATTTGCTAGAAAGTTAAAAAAATGCAAAAACGGGTACATACAGCTATGAGTGTCCAGTATATATTTTGACCTGTCATGGTACAAAAGTCCATACAATGACAGGTCAAGTAATATTGGCCAATGAAATAAACCGACCACCTCGAGATCTGTAGTAACTATTATTTTACATATTTTTAGGTACATAGTACCTCGCGCCTCTCTGATCTGAAGGGGGGTAAGGCCCCCCGTACTCATAAGTATGGTCGCCTGCTGCAGGCGGCCAAGGTCTGCAGGGGGTCCCGGAGGCTTCCTTCTTAGGGTATACCCGGGTCCCCTGCAATAGACCCACTTGTGACGGAACAACGTTTGGTTTTAGTCGGTTCGATTCCGACATACCACTTTAGTGTGTAGCTCCGGTGAGGTGATGACCCGTGGGGGATTCCACAAGTTAAAAAAAAAATAGGTACAAAGTTACACAAAAATCTATTTAACTTCACGTTTATTTTAATTTGTTTTCTACATACGTTAAATGTTACTATATTTCCAGTTTACCGTCTAGACTGAACTGACTGACTACTGTATAGACTGACTGACTAGAATGTCACTGTAGATATGATGTATGAATGAATCAATAACTCAGCTCATCACAGTTCACTGTTGGACATAGACAATTGCATGCAAGTAGCAGGTATTGGGTGCAGGCCCATCTGCACCAAAGTATTCGTTCCGTCTTCTACTTTCAATTAATTAGTGCATCTGGTTGAGGCATCGAAGGACATTCTACCTCATTTTATGAAGGCTGGGGCAGACAGCAGGAGGGTGGGATGGCAACGTAAACATGCGTTAATGCCCCAACCTTCAATTCGCGGGTTACTCCTCTAGGACTTTGGTAATTCTAATAGCTATCGGTCCTTTGACAGATGTGACATATTATTATAGATGTGTAAATCGAGATCAAATCGCGATAATATTTAGAAAGTACTGTACCTTTTTGGTTAACCATGGACTCGACCATCGTTTTCACAGGTGGACTGCAATATTTCGCGAGTAGGTCCCGGTTGACATTATTAAAAACATGTATATTTTTTATGTAACAATTTACTGAATTACTTAATTATTTTGTTTCTAATAAATTACAAAATATTAAACAAAAATGCTCTAAAACCTAAAAATATAATTTATTTCTTAAAGTAATTTGTATTTATAATTTAAATAGATTAGGTTACTTAATATAGGTACACTGTCTATTTAACTCATTCTTTATATCTATCCAACATTATTTACTTTTCTATCAAATACTTTCATTTCATCGCCATTTTTTAACACTGTCTTTGGATGCAAGCAATTGTTCTGCCCTCGGTTCTCTTTAGTCGAATTTTCAATTGTCATGGTACATTCGGCTTCAGTTCCAATATTTGCAAATCTGAATTGGCAGTCATTGCTAAGTTTCATAATCTCACTCCTCACGACCAGCAAAATATATAGCTGTAGGACTGAAACAAAATACATTTCATTGAAGTTAGATTGATTATTTACCGTACCTCTGTGAAGTGGGTGTTGAGGAATTGAATGTATGTTCGAATATAATTTCTTTATTACAAAAGTAATGGCCAACGAATTTATTTCTTTATTTGAGACACTATTATTATCAGTAAGTATAAACAATTGTATTTGGAATACAAAGTAAAGCCCTACCTACCTACTTGTAAGTTTTTTTTTCATTTGACAATTTATGCACAAAAAAAAATGTACAATGACAGACTTAATGCCGTAGGCATTTCCTACCAGTCTACCTTAGGGTGGTGCAGAAATGAGTGAATGCACTAGATTTAAGTAGAAAATAAAACAGAAACTAGGAAAGATCACAGGAGAACATATATTATGTATATACCTACACATGCATACATACACATACATATAAACATAGATACGTGATAACTTACATACATACATATATAAATAAATATAATGTATTACTGTTGTGATGATTCTGCTAGGTTCTGCAAAATGTGGGCTCGTACTTTCGCCTTGAACGAAAGGCGACTAAGTGCAATCCTGGTTTCCAGAGGTAGAGCGTTCCAGAGGTTTAGTAAGTATTGCTTTAAAGTATGGGTTTATAACAGAACTTCTTGTTGGAGACAATGGTTTTATTTATGGTTTTGAGTAAGTAATGAATTGCTACATCTCGGGTCAAACAAGTAGTATGTACTATTCGGATGGATAGTGATCAATAAGGCTATAATATGATCTCAATCTCATAAGCACTGTCCTGACGACGCGCAGCGTGAAGCGTGAGGTCTTTGCTCTTGCAGAAGTATTCCAATTCCACCAGTGCCACCAATTCATATTGAGGCTGCCTGCTATTCAACAAGCTGTAAAACCTGCCTAGGGTTTATTTGGAAAGCTAATTCTAGATTAACAGTAAAGCCGCCCAATACCGGAATATCATGTGATTATTCCTTAAGCAAACATGGGTTTAGTGATATGGATCTTGAGAAGCTGGGTAAGTAACGAAAGAATAGGTTTAATTTCGCAAAGATGGGGTTGTAAAATAATTAAGTACTTACAAAATTATTGTTTACTAGCACCGCCCCGCGGTAAGTCCCGATCTCGTGGGAATATCGGGATAAAAAGTAGCCTATATGTTAAACCAGGTCTCCAGCTATCTACGTACCAAGTTTTATCGCAATCGGTTCAGTGGTTTTTGCGTGAAAGAGTAACAAACATCCATCCATCCATCCAAACTTTCACATTTATAATATTAGTGGAATTGTGGATACCTAAGGGCAGAAGATGTCCTTTGCCACACAACTTTCGACATTACGGAGAAGTTTCGATGTCTGACCGACCACTATTTAAAGTAAATAAGTTAATAGTCAAAAAACATTCTTACATATTTTTATTTTTCATCCAAACTAAACGTGTTTGCATAATTTCAGCATAATCGGTTGAGGATAATTGCTTTAAAATTCAGTTGCAAAATTTGACACGAACAAACATACTTACATACAGACACTGCAAGTTAAATAAAAGCTTACCTTTAGTCCTTCGAGTCACTAAATTTTTTTTCCAGATAAAAAGACATAAAGTTAAATTTAAAAACAAATTAAATTCTTACCAAAATTTGCAATGAGCAGGCCAATTTCTATTGATAGGAAATATATCAAGAAATTAACGTTTAAACCGCGTTTGAAGCCATCCACTGTGTACTTCAGCGTCGAAATACTACTAAATACTGTCAAAATTGACGTCAGGCCTAATAACAATATGTTGTAATAATAAAATGTCTTCATTAGTTTCACATTTTTCTGAAAGTAAAATAAAATAGGCATTCTTAAATTGCTCCATTCCAATAGACATCATTTTATGACGAACAGGACATCTTTACCCCATTTTTTTTGGAATTTAATAGATTTTTTTATGTTTTTTTTTAAATCATTCAAAAATAATATTTACATTTTACAGCTTTGTGAAAATATTCTGCCAATTTTTTCATATTCTGGTAAATTTTCTGATTTCCATCATTTGTTAATTTTATTGCTACATTTGGAGGATTACCTTTTCCATACTCTAGTAATATATGATTATAAATTATTGGTCTCTTACTACATTAAAATCTATCAAATAAAATTAAAAAGAAAGAAAATACACTTATTAAAACCGGCAACACACAAAATTAAAATAATAAAAATTATATATATTAAAATATGTGAAATGGCACAGGCGTTTGTCTTCAAACTCACCTGATGGAAAGTGACTGTGAAGACGAAGATGGTAGACGAATTATCAACTCAATATGGTTGCAATCCCAAGGCTTATTAGATAGAGAAAAACAAACAATGGTGCCGATTCTATTGTACACTCACTAAACTATAACCTGACTTAATTTCTTCATATAAAATCAATATTGTCTTCTTCGTAACAAGGTCTATTTGTTACTGGCATCTATTTCTCAGCGCCGCTAATTTTCACTAAAACCCGTCAACGTAAACTCAACTTTATTTCCACGCAGCGAGAGTCCCCATTTATCCAAATGCTGTATAATTGCCACGCAGTGATAGTCCATAATTAATCAAATGTATAAAAACATGTTCAAAACGAACTAAGATGACGTTATTTTAATCGACACCTACGAAGACGCTTACTAAAAACACAGAGCAAAAGATTGCATTCAACGGGTAGCGGCTTTCGCTACGTGGTATTAAAGTTTATTTAAGCGTGTCGGACTATAGTCGACAACACTTGTATACTTGTTTAAATTTGAAATAAGACCTTGTTTCGAAGTGATCTTATATGAAGAAAATTTAGTAAATTATAGTTTAGAGAGAGATGTAACAGAATCGGCACCAATAATTTACCTTATGACATCCAACGATGAATATGAAGCTCAGTACTATTTCTGCGATTCCTACGATCATTGTCACACATATAATCACTATGAAATTTGTTGTTACTTTGTATTTGTCACTTTCAGGTATATTTCTTTTTTTTATGATACCAAATATTGATCCGGTCATTAGAAGACAGCCGACGAACTAAAAATATAATGTTTAAATATAATTATTTTATATAATAACAAACAGTCGTAAAGGGGCGAGGGGGGGAAGAGTTAGTATACTTTTTAACCCCTGACACAAAAGAGGGGTGTTATAAGTTTAACGTATCTGTGTGTCTGTCTGTGGCATTGTAGCTCCCAAACGAATGGACCGATTTAAGTGCATTTTTTTTTGTTTGAAAGGTGGCTTCATCGAGAGTGTTCTTAAATATAATTCAAGAAAATCTGTTCAGCCGTTCGATCAGCTTTTTTCTAATCGTGGAAGGTTTTAAATTTTAAATTTATGTTTATACTAATTTGGCTTCAAAGGAAAGTAAAGTCAATTTACACAAAATTTTAACAAATTATACACTTAAACCTTCCTCATGAATCACTCCGTTTATTGGTGAAAACCGTATGAAAATCCGTTCAGTAGTTATTGAGTTTGTCGCGAACAGACAGCCAGACGGACGCAGCGGGGGACTTTGTTTTATAGTATGTAGTGATTAGCAAGCTCGATCTTCAAGGCAACAGCCAGGTCGAAGTACAGGTATTCGACCCTGCCTTTCAATACACTCTCAATTTTCCTGTCTTTATTCACATTATAATGTTGGGTAAGTATAAGGTTGGCAAAATGTGGGTGTTAAACAGACCTTTTTTTTTTTTTTTTGTGCTTGTGGAAACCCCCTCGGGCCGTCACCCCACCGGGGTTTTCGGTGGGGCTGTGTGTCGGAATCGAACCGACTAAAACCACACGGTGTGCCGTACTGCGCCTTAAGTAGGAGGGATCCGGGAACAGCTTTTATTAAGACATCCGGACCCCCCCTAGCGCCTGCCCGCAAAGCGCGGGCACCACCTCCGGGTAAAAACTTAGAACTTCTCAATTAGGCGACGTCCAGGCACACGCGGACGTCGCCTCCTCGCGGGGGGCCACTGTAGCGGGTGGAGGGGAAAACCAGTCCCGTCCACCCGCGGCCACACTCAGGGCGGCATGAGGCGCTGGTAAGCGCGCCTCCGCCGCCCGGTTCGCCGGCGGCGAATTAAGTCCGAGTGGAGGTCATCCTCCCGGACCCTTTCCGCCGCCTCCTTCTGTGAGATGACTTCCTCACAGAAGGTCGCGACCGCGGCAAAATTCCTGTCGCTACCGGCCATGGAGCGTATGACGGCCGGTAGCGAGAGATCCTCTCCGATGACTGCAGTGAGGGCCCGGCGCTGCGTTGCCCAAGCAGAGCAGACCGCCAGCGTGTGCTGAGCCGAGTCCTCACTGCAGTCGCAGTGGTGACAGGCAGGACTCAATTCCCTCCTAGCGACCGAGTGCAGGTACTTCCCGAAGCAGCCGTGCCCGGAAAGAACCTGCGTCAGTCGGAAGGAAAGGGTCCCGTGCTGCCGCCCTGCCCACTCGATGATGACCGGCTGGAGCGCCTCCACGGCGGCAAAGCCAGCACGTGGAGCCTCCAGCCGGGACGACCAACGAGCCATGGTGGCTCGGCGAGCGGCCTCACGCCATTCGCGTACCTCTTCGGGCGGGGGCCGACTGCCGCTTCCCGCCCGGAACTCAGCCGTTCGCCGATATACTTCGGCGAGCACTTCCGCCTCCAAATCCCACGGGGGAGTCCCAGCCAACGCGCACGCCGCCTCCGTCGATACGGTGCGGTATCCGCGTATGGCTCTAACCGCCATAAGTGTTAAACAGACCTCTGCCAACCCCTTCGGGGATTTAAGCGTGAGTATGTGTATGTAAATAATAACATAGCTAAATAAATTAATCTAACTATTTATGTAAATTTTCAAAGAAAACAGTACCTTCGTGTATCAACAGATTTCCTTTATTTGTTTTTTTTTTTACTAACGGACGAGTTTCAGTATTACCAATAAATAAATGGAATCAATTTTCTTTTTACTTTGGACGGAGCTTGTATGAATAACAAATTGAACTACAGTTGGATGTTGTGTTCTTGGCGGCCATTTAAACTATTTATTAAAACATTTTTAAAGCTAATTTCGCGCACGTAGTACTGTGAAATACTTAAAGTTTATAGTAGAAGAAGTGGCGAAAGCATTTTTTTTAAATAATAATGTGTTAAAAATTAAATAATTACATGAAAACACAAAAAGCTACAGGCATTCGGTATTTATGTTGAATATCTATATAATAACAGTTTAACTTATACCGGAAACGAATAACTCCGTTTACGTTATAAATAGGTTTAAAATTTAATAAATTATGGTAGAAATTCGACTATTAGATGATCTCTAGTTTTGTTAACTTACCAGATTAAAATAACCCCATATTATGAGGCCACCACGCAAAGGTATGCAGAAACAGCATCTTTTACACACAGGTATGTCTATCAGCATTTTTTACGAATTCGATTTGCCTACAAAGATAAAAAAATAGGCACAAAATAACATCTTCTCAATTACAATTGAATTATACTGATTTTATAATTGAATAATAAACAATATACTAAGTACTTATATTTTGGCAAAGATATATGCATCTGTAGAAATATGTACAGCTCACCAAATAGTAGATACGCGACGTATGTTCCACGAATACTTGACTAACTATACTCTATAGTCCCTTCTGGTCACCAAGACATACAGAGCGGTGATGCAATTGAGTAAATTACTAACTTCCCAAGTTCATCTCAACAACACACGCTGTTGTGCTATTTATTTGGTGTAGTCATTAGACGAAGGACACAAACATCGCAATAGTAAAACATTTTCCTTTAATTGAATATATCGTAAATGCCTGCATTCACTTGTAATTGTTTAAATTCATAACTTTCAATCAAGAAGAAAAAATAACCCTGAAATTTGGTCGGGTTATACTTGATATTTACGGTCAACGGTGAATACTCACCGTCACACACTTCCAAAAGGACTGTCTTCAATATGCAAAATCAAAACCAGAACCATTTATTCCAATTAAACCAATTTTAATTATTTTTGAAGACTAAGAAAGTCCAAGGACACTCTTTTTTACAATGTTTTTTACAAACCAAGCCAACCAAGACAATCTTGGTTAATTTGCTAATGTGAGGACAAGGTAACATTTTATGATAAAATTTCAATATTCAAAGAACTATAACCCAACTACGAAAAAATTAAAGTGATCTAGTAAATTATACTTTTCCGTTTTTTAGTGATATATAAAAGGTATTAATTGTATAGCCGTGCCGTACGTATAGTAGAGCAGTCTTTATCCTTTGTTTTTTTTTGACATAAACTTAGGATGTATATGTAATTTCGCGTGACCGAAACTGAAATGTATGTGTGTACAAGTTATACGTGTGACTGAGTTTTAGAGTAGGGACGTTGACGTCACTGCAATATCGATATAAAAAACGGCAATATTTATATCACTAAGGATTGGTAGTATTTTGTATGTTTTGTATTTGTAAGTAATTTTTTTTTGATGACAGAAGTAAAGGAAGTACAATAGAATAATAATTTAAAGAATGTTCATCCAAACGTTTTTGAAGTGAAACTTCTTTAGAATCGTTGTGATTTGAAATTCGATGAAACTAAAAAGCGTCACGATAAAGTTCCTATAATCTTTGTCTTTGCGCCTGCGTACTACCAAGCCTTCAGAAAATATGTCAATTTCAACGTGGTGTAATTTTTGTGAATTTGCGTATTAAATTTATTTTATTTGTTTTTCTCGCTATTTCACTTATACTTCATTGATTCTTTACAAACTTACATTTAAATCCAACCTTAACCTATATTGAAAACGAAGTATTTTGAAATTTGTGTACAGTTGTAACTGGACTTCAGGTTTGCTTGCTGATTATTATTAAGGCCATTCTATTGTCTGTATCTGTACCTATTGAATAAAATAAAAAAAAAATACTTTACCAATAACTTTTATAGAAATTATCTAAAATTAAATTTATCAACATTAGTAAATTATTTGTGTTGATTTTACGTTTTATTCTCTCGTAGGCTGCTTTTCTGAAGTTTCACTTCTTCCGTGTGTGAATTGCACACACACACTTTTTATTAATGTTGGTTAGGTACATATACTCACGCTGCTGCTATTCAGAAAAAATATTAAATATTTGTGTTACAGAGTTAAAATTAATAATAAAAGTACAGATTATCATAAATTGTACCCAAAATTTCACCTTTTTCCTCTCACTGAGCGGCGGGCAATAGCAGACGTTGACTACTTACTTAAAAATAATTACCAATGAGGTTGAATGACCGGAACTTCTTAGGCAAATTGGTTTTAACATACTTGTAAAGCCTATGAGACATTACGTATCTATTCACCTGTCCTCTACGTCATCAAATTACCGACAGAATACATTTCTCTGGCGAGCTAGCAAGACCTTAAATAATATCTGCAAGTCACATGATATTGACATTTTTAACACTAAAATAAGCAACGACAAATTATAGCATTTATGTAAAACTAATGTGATACACGCCTACATTGTCCGCACGTATTTGCATAAAATAGTGCTTATCTGTGAAGACCTTTAATTGTCTTAATGTTGTATATTCCTGTTACTATTTTGATGTTGAAGCTGTTGGTTTTCCTTCAAATAAATAATATGCTCGTTTACAGCCGTTAAATCATTTAATCTTTACAGTCTCAGAATTTAAGTCTTATGATTTTACTTTGTTCCGTGTTCCGTACAACATAAAAAATATCGACATATCGATAGATTGTGTTTTGCTTTTAGTCAATCCCTGTGCTAAACGTGGTCATATTTTATTATTTACAATATTCTTTTATCAAACACATAATTTTCTACTTCCTGTTTTCTCTGCATCACCCGAAGGTTGACTGGCAGAGAATGCCTATAGCATTAAGTCCGCCTCTGTACTCTATGTGCATAAAGTTTTAAATAAATAAATAAATTTTGGAAAATATTACAATTTTCTACATATATTAAGTGTAATACAAAATAATTTTGTGTATATATTCTACGAAAATAAACACTTTGAAAGTAGTATTGAACTTTTAGTATTTAGCTGTAAAATGTTTCTTTATTTCAATTTTTCCGGTATGTTACACCACAGTCTAACACAGAATACGACACCATTATAATTTTTGATATTTGCCCGTAAAATATAGAGATTACGATGAAAATACAAAAATTAAAACGAGATTTTTTTGACAGGAGACTATTGGAGACTACATTTTTCAAAACCGGTTTCACTGTCAGGTTTATTCTTTCTCTTTCTCACACCTAGGTTTCTGTATAAGGCTAAGTATCTCACTCGCACACTTTGCTCGTCTATTACGCTGGTACACTATGTTTATGGTTTGTTATCAATTTAAACATATTTATATATATTTGTAATATGCTCATCAAAACCTTATTTTTGATACCAAACATGTCATGATTTTCTTAATTATATTTCACCATATTCCACCCGGACCAATTATTACGAATCTATGGATATGTACCTCTTTCATCAAAATAGGTTCAGTAGTTTAGGCGGTAAGGTGAACACGTAACGTTACCACGTAAATAAAACCATATTTACATAGACTGCTAAAACCATTATCCTTTTGGCTTTGCTGTAAAAATTTGCCGTAGTCGGGTAAAATATAAACAAATTAACAAATTACTACTTACGAAACTTGTTTAAAATTTATAATTAAATTAAAACTTATAGTTAATATTTAAATAATAGCAGTCCAGAGACCGTACCTGCCCTGACTAACGGCACCCGATACGCAACGAAACGCCGTCCACGAGCATGATCACGCGTCATCGGCGTCATCCATCGTACAAATCAACCATTTTGAGTCAAGAAAGCTCTTTCAGGAGATGTTTGTTGTAGCAGCAGATATTTCATTTTATCTGTTTTGTAGATTACAGCGGTATAATAAAATCTTCTACCACTTGTATAGTTTTAAGTATCATAAGGAATTGTTCGATGTCATACGATTAAGTCATAAACAGTATACTTTTTTTTTTAAAAGACAACTCCCGCATTAGGAATTACTCCTGTGTCGCGGGGGACTTTACAAACATACAAATAACGGACACAAAGAACACCCAACTCGGATGGG
Source organism: Euplagia quadripunctaria (assembly GCA_963859945.1). NCBI lineage: Eukaryota > Metazoa > Arthropoda > Insecta > Lepidoptera > Erebidae > Euplagia > Euplagia quadripunctaria. The sequence continues at coordinate 4,187,855 of OY982573.1, forward strand.
AATCGAATCCACGACCTATGGCATAGCAGTTAGGGTCAGTAACCACTAGGCCAACAGGCCAGTCAAGTTTTATGCTAGTATTTAGTATTAATGGTTTAAATACAGCACATTGTTGGCTGCGGTGGTTCATGTAGTCTATTTGAGGCGCAGTTTGGTATATCTTGTTGTTTTTGTCGGTTCGATGCAACACACCGCCAGGCCGAAAACCCTTATGGTGGTGACGGCCCTGGGGGTTTCAACATACCTACATACAATAAATAAAAGGTGGTTAAGGTCGTACAAAAGTCATACACCCCACCCTTAACGAGCCGTTAATCTGGTGAGCTGAGCGGCTCTTCTAAAATACTGTACTCTGTATCTGTTGGGGTATCTTGAGAATATACACGAATAATCTGACATAGCAGAATGTACATTCTATAAAAGCGTGGGTTATGTATGCAAAGAATTGAGAATATGTATTTAGAAATGCCATCAGCTGTATTCTGTTCGAAATTAGATCATAAAGGTTTTCTCTCTTCAATTACATAATGCCTACTTTGTATTTTTTTTCTCAATATTACTTAAAAACAAAAGTACATACACACAAGACACAACATCATTTTGATGGTGAAACCAAAAAGGTCTTACCGACGAAATGATGTTACTTTGGACACACTGCAGTCATAACTTCTTTTTTGATTGATAATTACCGCGCAACTCGGCATAAGTATTGTTTTTACCCAGCTACGTCTCCAGCGAAAGTATGTATTCTCAGTTCTGTGCATTACGGTATAGGTAGTTCAATAACATACGCTGTTGCGTAAGTAACACAAATTTATTACTTCTAATTGATAATATGAGAATTGGCTTTTTAAACATTGGACGTTGCTATGCCTGTACTTCTTCTTGTCTTGTTGTTCTTGTCTATGATTGAATACATAAGACTTAACGGCAAAGATTTCTTTCAGGAACAAAAATAGTTATAAACCTTATTATTTAATTTATGTTAAGTTATGACAATTTCAACTAAACTTATCAACACTTAAGAGGAGAGAACCAAACCCTTAAATAAACATCTTAATATATAAACAGGACTGACGTTTCCAGGATGGTTTAGGATGGTTTTAGGGTTAGGTGGTCGATTTGGAGCGGTCTCTTCCTAATCAATAATCAAGTCCCTGTGAAGAGCGTGCTATATCGTGGGTAGCGTCTGAACACCTGATTGATATAAGAACATGTTGAGCATTGAAATAACACCGATGAAACGGACAAAACATTTTCAATACACAAATGAAGGTATTAAGTGGCTATTAAGAAGGCTTTATGTGGGAGAGCCATGCTTCGGCATGTATGGGCCGGCTCGACTCCGCTCGTTACCACGGCCTCACAGAAAACCGGCCGTGAATTGCATTTCGCCGCGTGAGTGAGGTTATCGGAGGCCCTAACCCTTCCCTCTCCTTTATTCCGTCTCCGTTTTTCCCCTCTCCCCCCTATTCCCACTCTTCCCCTACTCCCACCTTAAAGGGCGGCAACGCACTTGTGACTCTCGAGTTGCAGGTGCCCATGGGCGGCGGTAGTCATTTACCATCAGGTGACCCGTCTGCTCGTTTGCCCCCTATAGCATAAAAATAAAAAAAAATTAAGGGCATAATGAACTGAAATAATGTAATTATTAAATGTATTGAAAAAATATGTTTTTATTTACATACAAATTATAATACAATTAATTTGTTTGTATCTTCCTTTCTCAGTTCAAGTGACTTAAGTAGCAATAAAATATAATTACATCTTGTGTGAACAATCAATCCAACTATTCATTTAACTTTAAAAGTTCTTTGTTAATATTTCAATAAAGAACAAAAGGATGAAGTAGAAGAAGAAAAAGACGAAGTAGAATAAGGAAAAGAAGAAGAAAAATGAGAAGAATAAATTAATATACCATTATTTGTAAGAAACACAAATAATCTGTTTTCTATCTATAATATCGTCCTCCTATCATGTCTGTAAGGAGGCTCAATAAATACTTCAGCCATTTGATTGACAAAACTTGATCTTCCTTCTTGATACCTTAGCTTGTTCAACTCATTGTGGACCAGTAGCAGGAGATATATTTGCACAACTGTAAACAAATAACATCATTTATGTATTGCTCAGTTCACTTTTTACTTTTTTTATGCTGTGGAAACCCCCAACCACAGGTTATCATCAGGTAAGGTAATAAGCTGGTGAGGTGATAGCTCCGGTGGGAGCTAACGGTGAAGTGATATGTGGGGATCGAACCGACGGCGGGAGACCACACAGAGATAACTTTTTACTGACCGATGACTGATCCGTTATCTCTGATACATACGACAGAATTTAGGTGTCTCTTTTCTTTGCTCTTTAAGGGTCGCAGGGGAGGGGCAAGGGATACAGTGTCTACGGTAGTGTTTGACGACGATATCCATTTGGAAAAGGGAGCTCTCCTCCTCTCCGAGATACGATCACGCATTCTTTTCTGACCCGATGATCAGGTGTCCTTCCCGCTACCACCTAGCAGTCTGGTAACATTATATAGTTACCCCCAATAGCCTCTGTCTCTATCTAAAACTCATCTACAGCCATTGAATGAAAGCTGAACAATGAATATGGCAACGATATGAAGGTTTTCTTCTTCGCAAGTGAATGTCTTACCAAATCCAAGGAAAGCTACCGCGTATTCTGACAAAGTGGGTCCCCCGCCTCTGAGTTTGTTGATATAGGTGTAGGTGACTAGCATCGCGAAGAAATTCGCTATCATCATCGTCAATTGATAGTAGTAATACCATCTCATCAGTTTACTGTTTTTCTGAAAAAAAAAAAACAAATAAGAAATGATTTTGTTCATTTCTTAAGGAGCATTTACACTCGCCTTTGGTAGAACATTTTTTAGATTAAATACGTCAGTATAAAAGGCAACATCTTTACAAATAGCTACATGACAATGTAAGTGCTGGTAATTTACAATACACCATGACTAAACAGTGTGATGTATGCATCGAGATATTATGTACTAGAGAAGCCACTCAGAACAAAATACATGTTCCGTTTTTATTTGAATTAAACCTAAAAAGCACTGCAGCGCTAAAACAATAATTTGTAGGTGAATCCCACAGTATTAGCAAGCAGCGCTCGATCTTTTTGGGTTGTAGTATTCTCGCGAGCGTAAGATCCTAAGCGCCGTGATTTTCATGGCGTTTAGGCGTGTTGCCCAACGAACTGCTACAAAGATTTGTTTTCACTTGCGGTGCAGGGACCGCAGTTCGCGTTACAAACTTTTTCTTTGCGGTGTCTATACGCTAGTAATAATAACTCAGGTAACTGTATATAATCACACAGTGGCTGTATGCCCTTTAACTGAAACACCCCAGTTAAACTTTGATTTTGATTAAAACGATAGAAAAATGTATAAAATTCTAGTAACCCTTCAGGAACAATTTTTTAACGTTATGTTTTTAGAAATCTACCCTATAAGTATCCTATTTTCGTACAATTGACAATACGTATGCAACATACATTACGTGCCTACATTTTTGAAGTTATATTTCTACTATTACTACTGTTAAAAATACCGGACATTCTTCCAGAGTTAAGGCTGCTGTTGTTCTATGTAAGCTTCACATTTCAATAAACAATTATTTCCAACATGCTTACCATATGAGCTCCAACTATAAGAACAATATTGAACACTATGTCCAACACATGTAGGGTGATGACGAAGAACATCTGTGCTTCGATGACGACACCCCGGTACATCGCCACCATCGAAGCCTGTAACTTCACAGACGGGTAAAAGTACAGCCATAGGGACACCTGCAGGACGCCCAAGAAAATTGTTATAAACTGAAACAAGAGGAATAATGTTAAAAATATACATGAAGTTATTTGTTGATTTTTGAAGTGAAAACTTCTTTAGCGGCGTTGTGCACTTTTTGGGATGGGTAAAAAATGTTAAACTCGCGTTAGGACACGTGACCTGATCGAAAATTCGTAAGACGGAGCCGAGTTTCTTATATTTAAAAAAATATAACATTCGAAATTCAAACATTTATGAGCGCAGGACTTCCGGTGTACCATATGTATACATTTAGATATGTTATTACCTACTTTTTATTTTTAACCTAATTATATAAATACAGATTTGTGTGTGTGGGTGTTTGTGTGTATGTATATGCAAATACATTGTGAAGTTATGTTTTCACTTCTGACGTGCAGTCCTACGAATGACTGTTTTTTTTACATCACGTAGAAGTACTGACAGTGGTGGTAGTAAATTGCTAAAATTTCAGACTTGCACTCGAATGGTTGCAGGTTTGAATACAAGTTTAGTTGGAGGTCCTGACGAGAATACGAGCAATATAGTACCCATGTAACTGGTAATATTTATATTAAGAAAAACTATATTTTGATCCCACGTAATAAAGACCGCGCCTATTAGTGGGCATGGTTCTATATCCAATGCCGACCCGACCCCAAAATCAAACCCAGAAATTAACAATAACCTCAAGTATTAACTGATACCATAGGATAAAGGAAACAGTTTGGTTATTATACTAATAAGTATTACTGAAATTAAATGAGCGTCGAGTGTCGCCTCCATTTGCATCTAGCAATTGAAGTGTAGAAATGCAGAGTTATCAAGCCTATGTTAGGTCTAATTTTTTCTTTTTAATTTGTTATATTTGGGCTACTACATATATTCCATACTATATTTCTTAACACAAATGGAAAGGCACAAAATTGGCGGTCATATTTTCAGTTGAAGGATTATCTTATTTCTTATCCATATCATGAAGTCAGGTTAGTATATAATCAGGATCTATTATAAAAAACTAGCCATCCGCGCAGTTTCACTTACGTTTATCACACTGACTCTGCTCCACTCTTATTGGTCGTAGCGTAATATAATATAACCTATAGCCTTCTTCGATAAATGGGCTATCCAACATTAAATTATTTTTTCAATTCGAACCAGTAGTTCCTGAGATTAGCGCGTTCAACCAAACAAACAAACTCTTCAGCGTTATAATATTAATAGAGATAATCACCTTGATCATTTGATATCATAATAAACTGTGATATTTTAGTATTCATCGGTTGATTGTATTAATATTATGTTTTCGTAACTAGTTTTTATTTTCAGTTATGAAAAATTCGTATAAAAATTTCTTAAAACTGTAGGTTTATCCGAATTTTATGAGAATTTTCCAAAACAATTTAATTGAGGATTAAACTCATTGGTTTTTTCTTGGATTAAATTTGCTCGGGTCGTGAATATTAGTAGAAATTGACTTCATCATAGGTTGGTAGGCTGACAACTGCAAATGTATAATGACCGACAAGATACATATCAGTTGTCAGCCTGAAGTCATTTACTACTAATCTTCACGAGCTGAGCAAATTTAATCGACCACATCGGACCATATATATCTTTAAATATGTACCATTGTACCTATATGTAAAAAGTGCACTTACACCGGTTAAACCCGATATATATATGTAAGTATATAATATATATTAAATAAGGGCATGGGCATACACATATCCATAGCTAAGCATTATTCTTAACCTAAATATGGATTGTTACAATCTTACCGCATTGTCAAGTGTACAAGTACCTAATAGCACAATAATTGTAATATTTCCGAAGGGGTGGAGACCTGGTGTCCTGAAATACAGGCTACAGCCTAGTTTAGGCACCAGTATCCCACAATATTTTTAGATGTTTCATGTAACTAAATTGTAATTACATTGTACAGTATATTGTGGTGAGAAAATAAAAAAATAAATATTATTATTGTATGGAATGCTAACCAAATTCAAATACGCAAAAGTGAGAATCCCTCGACGCAACGGCAAACAACAGCAACATCTTTCAAACTTAGGTATTTCCACTTTCATCTCTATACACTACAGTACCACTTATTAAACATTCTATATTCTCCTCACTTTCAGTCCTAGTTTTGCACTACCAATCTTGCACAATACATGTATTCAACTGTTGGTACTGAGTGAGATAGTTGGACACTGGATAGGGCTGTCAAATCTACAATTAATAATGACGATCCTAGACTATGATGTAGAACAAGCTTCGGTGAGCTTTAAACGGAATAAACAAGGGTTAGTGTGAAACTAAACATAAAAGTTTGATAGAATAAGGCGATATATTGTTATACGGCTGATAGTGAAACTAAATAATAACTTATCATAAAACTAAAACAAAGACCAGACCCGCTCTTAAATAAAAACTCTAACAACTTTAAACACCTATATTACAGAGTAAAGCCAAAAAAAAGTGTATTTAATTTTGTGTATTTTAAAAATATTTAGGGTAATACAATATTTTTATGACGGGCGACAGAGTTGAAACTCTAATTCAACTTTGTTGCTTTTGTAGGAAAACTAGGTTGTCCCTGGGTGAAGGTGAAATAAAATGTTAGAGAGTATCAACCCTGAGAACCGACAGGGTAATATAATATTTTTGTGTAGATTGACGATTTTGTGTTGACGGGCGACAGAGTTGAAACTCTAATTCAACTCTGTTGCTTTTGTAGTAAAATTAGGTTATCCCTAGGTGAAGTTGAAATGAAATATGAGAGAGTGTCAACCCTGACAACCGATTATCCTATTAAGTGCAAAGAACGGGAAGTGTTGTCGTGTTTGAACTTCATACGAACTGAGATGACGCCATAAAAACAAGAAACAGTGTTTCACATAACGTACAAACGTAGTTAATTTTGATAGAAACTGTTCTGTGTTCAAATGAGGATGCTGGTAATTTTACAGCAATTTTCGGATCATAATTTTTGTTTTGATTAAATGTTTATTATCTATCTGAACATAAACAGCAAAAACTTGGCCAATAGAAACATCAGTTTGATAATATTTAAAAAAACTAAGCACTAAGTCTGTAACACAAACTCACTTTTACCATGTTATTGAAATTGACTCCAGGAATGAGATTGTTTTTTAACCAGTCTTGTTATTATGACTTTTTGATACAAGGCTGCTATGATTGAGTTTAATACGGATGCCTAATTTTCTCATTTATTACCTGTACTTAGTAACGCTTAAAAGACATACAGATATATGATATTCGACCTAATGTTGCTATTACTTTTATGACAGGCACTCGACGCTAGGTGTAAAAAGACACAACGGAATTATGACCCACCCTATTTCTAAAAATATACTCCTATTGTGTCATTGCTTAAATCCTGACTAATATTAAGAATGCAAATTCAAAGACTCAAAGATTCAAAACTTCTTAGATATTATTAGTGGTATCTGGCGGGAGATTTTTAAACTGAAATTATGGACCCTACCTAGAAGAAGATGTCCTTTGCAAGTAATCTGAGATGGTTAGTTCTTATTTGTTTGTGTAATAATTAACTCGTATTAAGTAGTACTAGTTATTTGCCTAACTGTATTTTGTATAACCGACTTCAGAAGGGGAGAAGTTCTCAATTCGACCGTTTTTTGTGTGTGTATGTTATGCGATGTCTTCGCAATTTGTGAACCGATTTCAAGAAATCTTTTTGTTTGTTTTTTTTTAATAACTTTATACACCTCACACTCGGCCGTCTGATCCCAAACTAGGCAGAGCCTGTACTATGGTTATCAGACAGCTGATAAACATACTTATTTATTTCTAAACTAGCAGCATGCCGCTGTTTCACCCGCGTAAGTCCCGATCCCGTCGGAATATCGGAATAATAAGTAGCCTATATGTTGTATATTTATCCTGGGTGGGAATTGAACCCAGACCACCAGACCAACAGGCCAGTTACATTACAATACAATTGAATACAATTGAATAGGATACATCCTATTCAATTGTATTCAAAGTACACTCAAGGTTGGTCCCATTTCAATTTGAAATAAATATTCCATCTGTAAGGGTGGAAAATTAAGGGATGAAGACTAAGCTTATAACCATTTATGATGATTTAGGCGCATTTGAAGTCAATCTAAGGAACTACTGGTCCCATTTGAAAAATTCTTTCAGTGTTAGATAGCCCATTTATCGAGGAAGGCTATAGGCTTTATATCATCACGCTACTACCAATAGGAACGGAACAGTAACCATAAACGCATTTGAAACTGCGGGGACAGTCACACAGACAGACAGACATAGTATTCATAATATATTAATTTAACCTTTTAAACAACATCTGTTTTAGAAAGAAGGCCATCTTCCCAACCCAATGTTGCTGCTATGATTTCGGTGATTCGGTGATCCAACTAAGATTATTTATTTTTAATCTTATAAAATATTTATTATCTTTCTTAATTACAAAACAATATCATGTACTATTACCACATTCGTTACACGATTATTTGATATCTTTTTACAACCTTCAGGTTTCGACGATTCAACATTTTTACGAAGACTTTTCGCCATGTAAGTAATACTTTTCGCATATAATGGACCTACTGATGGCTTATAATATTAAGGTAAGTAAGTATTTCATAACAATAATATGATACGTTTGTAATATACAATCGGTGCGGCTTTTGTAATGTTGCAGTATCAGCAAAAATATAATTGTTAGGTAACGAAGATGAGATAGGTCATGTTTGTTGAAAATATACAGAGCATGACTTTATTAAGGCTGCGGACAACCGCTGATATCGACTAATGCCTGCTTCCTATAATCAAGAAACGATTCGTTCTGCTTATGGGCAAAAAAAAATTACTGTCCGTAAGCAAAACGAATCGTTTCTTGATGATAGGAACCGGGCATAAGTAGTCGACATTAGCGGCGGTAAATTATACTCATCAATTAGGATAAGTATCCTAGATAATAGTATCGTAGTACTCCTAAGTATTATTAATAAATGCGAATGGGAATTTGTTTTTAGGGTTCCACTTCTAATAATAAAAAAAAGGAACCCCTATAGGATGATTTTGTCATCCGTCTGTCTGTCTGTCTGTCAAGACCCTTTTTCTCAGGGACTCATCGAGGCATCAAGTTAAAATTAAATCAAATAATTATGTCTGCAGTCCCTTGAAGCTCTAAAAAATCAAGCTTCTAAGTCTACGCAATCAAAAGATACGGTCATTAAACCTACAAGCTTTAACAAATTGGATCATTTCGCAGGAAAATATAGAATCACGAAATTTGGTAAGAAGCAAGGTCTCACAGCACAGAAAAAATCCGTTAACGAAAGTCGTTAATTTATTGTAATATCACATGAAAAAAATAGGTTTTTGTGTTTACAAACTTATATTTTGAGCTCGGAAAGTTGACTTTGTCATAAATCGATATATGGGAGAGTATTTTAAGAACTGCAAAGTTAAGTTTGTCTTTCGAAAAAACGGGCAAAAGTCTTTGAGGTTCTCGATATGGATGTATCTGCATCCAGTTTGTTTGCTCACGGAACCCTCGGTGCGCGAGTCAGACTCGCACTTGTCCGGTTTTTTTGTTCAGATCATAAAAAAACTACCAACAAACTATTTAGAAATAGTTATGTATTTAAGTTCCAATATTGTAATGTTTCAAAGTTATTTTTCAGTGCTTGTATAATAATAATAATAATAACTTGACACTTCTCACACACGGCCGTCTGATCAAAAACTAAGAGCCTATACTATGGTAACCAGACTGCTGATAAACATACTTATATATTTCTAAATACATACATATTATAGATAAGTTACACCCAGACACACACAATTATTAATTGTCCTGGGTGGGAATCGAACCCAAGACCTCTAGCTTGTTCCTCCTACTTAAATTCCTCTTTTAAATCCGTTATGGAGATTAAAACGTTCAAACAAATCAACACACTGTTTCTCATGAATACTAGGAAAAGATAACAGACAGGTTTTATCGATCGTACAACTGGTTACACTATACCCGTTTTGATGATTATGTTCATCATAAATAAGCACTTCTGTTATTATCGACGGCTTGTCCTTGAAAATAGTTGTCTATATTTCGGTGTGGTCATTAAGATAAGGAATGATTCCTGTGCGTTGGGGAACTTAACAAACATTGAAACAACGGACACAAGGAACACCCAGACTCGGGACAACAATTTTTTTTTTATTGTATGGGCAAACGAGCAGACGGGTCACTTGATGGTAAATGACTACCGCCGCCCATGGGCACCTGCAACTCAAGAGTCACCGCGTTACCGCCCTTCAAGGTGGGAGTAGGGGAAGGGTGGAAGAGGAGGAGTAGGGGGGAACCTTACTCACTAGGCGAAAAGCAATGCAAGCATCCCTTCACTGCCGGTACTACTCGCGGCGTAGTGGCAAGACGACCACTTTAACTATTGCGCCACCAGTGCAGTCAACTTCATGTCTGTTATTTCTCCAAGGGGAACAAATATATTATTATTTGTTTTTCAGCTCCTATTGTAGATGTAACATTGTGTATTTTCTTAAACCATGTTTGTACACCGGTTGTTTACCTCTGACATTACCATTATGTCAGAGGTAAACAACCAGTTAACCGTTTAAGAATAGAAATGAACCGAAACCTTATCCTTATGATAACACATTTTCTGATAAATCCAGTATGCTAATAAATTAAGTAGTTAATTATTGAGTAATTAAAATCAGTTGCAACATATTTTATAACCAACCAATAATGTCGTTAGAAAACTAGTATATTGGAAGTTCTTCCTAATGTTCTTTACGGTTAACTACTAAAATCTTAACTTTAGGGTAAAATCTAAAGTACGAACATATTTTTTTTACAAAATATCCGTATCATACAATCAAACATATATATGTTTCCTGTGTATCAAACCTGTAATAGAAGAAATTTCAGAAAGGACAAAGCGTACGAAGATCCAACCACAAATCATCCAAACATGCTAGCAGTAATCCTGATGAACACCCAAACAGTCGCTGGAAGAGAAAGATTCCTCAAGAAATTATTTAAGAGACAGTAAGTATAAACGGGGCAGTAACTGGACAGCTTCCATACAAACCTGTTAATAATATCAAACATGTTGCTGAGTATCTGCAAAAAATTATATACGGTAATAAAAAAAATATATGTATATTCATATATTCAAAAATTGAAATACTACCTCGAGGAAAAATTACTTATTGCTTAATGGCTTTTGGAACAAAACTTGAGAGATTTTACCGTAAGGAAGATGACGATATTTACAGATCAAAAAGATTTTTTAAATTTAAACCGGTTCATCAAACATTGCGACGTTTTACCAGACCAGGTTGGGTTTCTTACTAATGATTTCTTTAAAACAGTTATTTTAATTATACTATAAACTGTCCACCTAACAATTAGTTAAATAGCTTTTTTATAAGATCTGCATTTTAGACCATTGTCACGGTTTGGCCAGGGTTCAGCCGTTTTCTGCTTGCCGTAATTGTAGCTAATACACCTTTCATCACACTTAAATTATGGTACAAAATCAAGGTACAAACATAAAAGCAAGGCAAGTGATAATGTATTCTCTTCTTCATAATATCCCTAAGTTAACAAGTTGTTGTCTGTGTTCGTGTGGAAATATCAAACGGGAACCGTACATTTTGTTGGATTAAAAAGTAGCTTATGTGCTATTTCAGACTATAACCTATCTCTGTTCCAAATTTTATCTAGATCCATTCAGCTTTTCCATCCATCCATCCAAAATAATCCACACCTTCAAACTTTCGCATTTACAATAGCAGTAAGAAAGATTCATGATTTACAATATATCAATTTGCTAAAAACATGTTGAGTAACTAAAGTAACGTCAGAACTATTTTATTTTCTCTCTCTTTCTGCACCACGGCAATCTGTTGAATGTAAGCCGCTGTCTTATATATTTACATCTGCTTATGGTTTTATAGCATGGCGAGACACTTCTCATGTCGGTGTCTCATTCCATCCTGATGAATCTATCCATTAGAGTTGGGACACTATGTCACTTCAGTTTCTTGGGTTGAAGACCCTTGTCTCCACTCACTTGAATGGCACCCTCATTTTTTGTGTTTGGTTAGTCTATCCTGATAGTACTATATCTTGCAATCTCTTGATACACAGTTGGTAGTTTTAAGTCATGATATATGAATTTATTACTAATACAATACATTAGAATGCTGAAGATAGTGTTTTCGTTTGGAATCGCTCAAGTATCTTTATATTGCTGTTACTGCCTGTACCCCAGAGCTAGATGCCATACGTCCATATTGGTTTCAAGATCGCTTTGTAAATTGTCAGCTTGCTCTGTGTGCTTGTTTGTGAGTGATGTCCTATTAGCCAGTATATACCGCGTAATTTAAGATCAAGTTGCTTCTGCTTGGCCCATATGTGTTTTTGCCACGTCAGCCTTCGGTCCAAATGCATGCTCAAATATTTTGCATTGTCGCTTTGCGGGATTTTGTCGTTGTTAATCTTCACCGGAGGACAGATGTCTCTCCTGCGAGTAAATATCACGTGTGTCGATTTGCTTTGATTTGCGTGAATTCGCCAGGTTTTAAGGCATTTTTCTATTTCGTCAATGTGTTTTTGTAGATGTTCAGATGCATATATATATAATGCATGTTCACGTAATTCACGAGGCTTAACCCGTACTAAACTGAAGAGAGCCATGTAGACGCCCGTCTGTCAGTTTATATATAGGGCTAATATAACATTAATTTATGCTTAAAGAATGTATTTCCTTAACCAATATAAAGACTTGATGTGTCCTTATTCTGGTGTTCACCCGACTGCGCGTAAAAGCGAGGTGGTATGTTTTTTATCACTGGATTCCACGCTGTAGATAATTTGAAACCATCTTCCTGATTGAAAGTTTGGGTTTTTTAATTTCAATCGCTTCCCGTACAACTCTTGAGTGAAAGTGACGTTCCGTGGAGAGGAACCGTGAAACTCAATCCAGTGATTGGTGCCCGCTTCGAGTGCATGTTCTGCAATAGCCTGTTTGGTAATCTGTCGGTTCTTCACAGTAGCGCGAAGCTGCGCAGTCGGGTGAACACCAGAATAGGGACACAATGGTTTGCTTACAGAATAGGGACACTGTTAGTATAGTATGTGACGGTACATGACGAAACAAAAATATCAAAAATATCGAAAATGTGCGGGTGGATGAAGAACCTTCTACCTCACGATATCGATGACGGAGGGCGAGCACGCCGTGCACCGCTGAGCCAGTCAGCCTGTGATCACGGCCAGTGCAACGTGGTCGAAACGTCAGGCAATTCAGAGGTATGTAACTTTTCGTGATCGCGTTAATTCCTGTGTGAATACATAATTATATCATGGAACGCGAAAGTTTAAAAGTTATCACTTCATAAAGATAACGAATAATTGTTTGTGTTGTCGCCACATCAAAAACTCTTATTTATTTATTAAAATTAGGGACAAACTATAATATATAATAACACAGTTCACTATTTAATAAGAATAAGTTAATGGCCATTATTTTGACTAGTTATACCGGTAACGCAATGGTATTGGTCGATTGATAAATATTAATGAATAGTGGGGTTATAAAAAGGGTAGAAATAAGTTCAGAATCATTGACTGGAGTGCGGATAGTGGTACTAACAACTTGGCAGTTACTGTAGTTAGTGATTTTCATATTTTATATCAGTGGTTGTGAGACTGTTTCTTACATTTGTTTGTATATCTTACTGATTTATTTAAAGTAATAGGTATAATAATTATGTGCTATCTTGAATCGTTACTAATTTCCAGATAACCTTCTTGGAATGCGGCGTCTTGTTTATTTTTTTTAATCTTTAATTTAAAAAACCGTAGTATTTCTTTATAAACGACGTTTGCAGTGTTCTTTTTTGGGATTAAAATTACTAATCTACTCGCAGATCTATTCTACATAAAGCCATCTATCGAGTTTAGATGTAAACTTATTTTATAGTATATTTCCTAAACATAAGAAGCTTTAAAATTGAATTTAATTTTTCTTTTTTCCTAAGCTTTTATGAGGTTTTATATTTAAATTCATGCTTCTTCCTGCAAAAGTGACGAGCTTTGTATATAAACTTACAACCCCTAATTCATACTCTTAGGAAAAAAAATTAAAAAAAAAACGCAAATACATTATACGTGTGCATTTATTTCTGACTAGATGCAGGAATATAAAATTTTATACTTTTTCCTTTGAAAAGCGAGGAACTTTACAAATAAACTTACAATCCCTAAGGATATTTGAAAATGACGGACTTCCATACAGCCTTTCATCCCTTATACTAAACTACTTATACCCCGTAGGGTTAAAATTTCCAAAAAATCTTTCTTAGTGGATGCTTATAATATAAAAGGCATCAACTGCCAAATTTCAAGTTTGTATTCCCAGAGGCTCTACTTTGATAAATCGGACAGTCAGGCAAGTAATTACATATATATATATAGATAAATAATTTTGCACTAAAATCTGATTTAAACCATCCAGATGTATTCGTACTTTAAGGTTCCGTACTTACGGAACTACGGAACCTTAAAGTACGACCGTACGTGGTACCGACCACAACTGTGTGTATAATGGTGTCTATTTTATTGTTTGTTGTATTATTATGAAAACTAAGTCCAAACGATCTAGATTTTACATTTAAACGAAGTTTAACTCGTAAATAAAAGATTTATTTTTATATATTTCTATTAGGAAATTGACAAGCAGAATGGAGTCTAAAAATATACACAGTTGAGGACAATAGGCTCACCCTTTATTATGTACGATCAACAATTCTTCTGTCTATCGCTTTGAGACTTTGTTTACAGATCCGTTTGGGATTCCATATTATTAATCACTACATATTATAAAACAAATTCCCCCGCCATGTCTGTCTGTCTGTTCGCGATAAACTGAAGACGTGACAGAGTGATTCATGAGGAAGGTTTAGGTGTATAATTTGTTAAGATTTTGTGTAAATTGATTGAAATATGTTGACGATTGTTTCAGATGTCTCTGCTACCCGTGCGAAGCCGTTGCTTGTTATAACTAATTTATCATATATGTAGTTATCATAGTTTAGTGTACATATAAAATACGTATTATTATTCGGCTATCTATATGTACCTACAGACTCATGGTTTTTATTTGATTTATTTTTTTATTTTATATGGGGCAAACGAGCAGACGGGTCACGTGATGGTAAATGACTACCGCCGCCTATGGGCACCTGCAACTCACAAGTGCGTTGCCTGCCTTTAAGTTGGGAGTAGGGGAAGGGTTGAAGAGGGGGGAGGGAAGGGTTAGCACTCGGCGAAAAGCAATGCAAGTATTGCTTTACTGCCGGTTTTCTGTGAGGCCGTGGTATCACTCCGGTCGAGCCGGTCCATACGTGCCGAAGCATGGCTCTCCCACGATTAAACGGTGATGACACGCTGCGATAGAGTGATCGTAGTAGTATGGTTCTTATGCTCCATTTTGTTTCTGAACCCCAAAAAGATGTTTACAAAAAACAATGTCATTGCTTGCCCTGTTCTTTAAGATTACCATGAAACAATAATGGAGCCAAATTAACAAGAGCAGAAAGTTTAAATATTGATTTTCTAACATCCTAGCGTAAGTGGAAAAGGTAAACTTGGAGTCAACTGAGACAATAACTCATAACAAGGTGTATTTCAAGCAACGTTTGTAAACGAGATACTTAATCTTTTACTAAGCATCCAAGTAAGAGCGTGGGTAAAGTACTTAAACGCATATCAGCTCGACACCTCATTTAACAAGATAAATATGCTCCGTATTCGAACTTCGCTCGTTCGAAGTTTATTAAATCTATTGTGGTTAAAGTCCAATAATATTTAATAGGTACTAGAAGTTTTAGGAGAGGATTTAAAAAAAATATTAACTATTTCTAATTTTTGAACGATAAAAACAGTGTGTAGGGATAAAACAACTGTATTGTAGACTTGATTATTCAAGTCCAATGGCTTGAATAATCCTAGGAACATATCAATCAATAAATGAATCAATCAACCTATCATACTCCACTGCTGGACATAGGCCTCTCCCAATGTGCGCCATAGCACCCGGCCCTCCGCCTTCTGCATCCAGTTCATCCCTTCTACCTTCTTCAGGTCGTCGGTCCATCTGGCTGGGGGCCGTCCTACCTTCCGTTTACCGATTCGCGGTCTCCACTCTAGGACCCGTCTGCTCGCACGACCATCGGTCCTTTGGCATATGTGGCCAGCCCATTGCCACTTCAGCATGCTTATCCTGCGAGCTAGGAACATAACGGCATACTATTTCTTTCATCTAAAGAATAAGAAATCGACGTTGTTTGTATTTAAACTCATCACTTAAAAACGGGTAGACAATTTTAGATCATATTTTTTAAGGTCTCCAATAGTCGAATCAGCTTTTAAGTTAAATTAGAAAATAGACACCGAAAGTTGAAAACAAAAAACAATGTTAATACTGTAAGCGCTTTTATCCATGGAAGTTAAGATATTTGTTAGTAAATTGGGATTGATTGGTGATAAATGAATTCTAAAGGGCTACACCCTAACACTGAACTTACACATTGGTATACGGGTACCGAGATATACGCGGGAGAAGCGTCGTGCAAACTAGCATGAAATATTAAGAAATTAATTTTTACTTCGAAAACATTAAACACCCACGTGATTGATGATTTCATTACACTCCTGTCCTTCCAAAGGTTGCCTTTGCCTGGAAAACATTGCTTTTGGCATTAAGGTCGCCCATTGTGCACTTTATGTATATAATATTTATCTGTTTCTGTATATTTGTTTTCCTTTGCTTTTGGTGGTGTACAATAAAGAGTATTTATTATTATTATTTTAAGCTGTGGAGTATACCATTTTAGGGTAGGAGCAAACTCACACGAATATCTTCGTTGCAAGCTCTAATCATTTTTTAACCACATCTAAATTATTGAAATGCTTTTTTCCCTTTTTGAACGTTATTTTGTATGACGCCACGTGTACCGCACGCGCCTCTTTGAGCTGGAGGGAGCCAAGGTCCACGTTACTGTACGGTGTAACCGCCTGACGATGAAGAGGCGCCCAACTATGCAGGAGTTCTCGGAGCCTTCCAATTTGTACGAATCCCTTGCAATAGACCCACTTGAGACGGAACACCGTATGATTTTAGTCAGTTCAATTCTGACATACCACTGCACCGTTAGCCCCGGTGACCCGGTTGGGGTTTTCACACAACAAATAAAAATCTAACTAGATAAGTTACACTCGCAATTAAGGGACAAAAGTACTGAAAATTATTTCATCTATTCTTCCTCTCGTTTATTAGAAATCAATATCTGCCATTTTCCTCCAGTATATAGATAGGCCTTTTCCTTCTTAATTATTTTCTTTTTCACTGTTAGCTTCGGCTCAAATTTCATAATTAGCCTGATAATAATTCTTTAAAAAAAAAACCGACTTCAACAAAAAAAACTATTCCATAAAAGACTTATATATGGTTTTCTCATGGATGCCATTGTCAGAACTGGACCAAATTGAAATAGGACCACACGGGAAGCACCAGCTTTCAAATAAAGAAAGAATCAACAAAATGGGTTCATCCAGTCGAAAGTTCTGAGGTAACAAACATTAAAAAAAAATACAGTGGATTTGAGAACCTCGTCCTTTTTTGAAGTCGGTTAAAAATTACTAACATTTACTGGTGTAGAAGATCAATGAGACTACTAATTGATGCCAAATCTATTTATTTCGCAGATTTTTGGGCTATTTCTTTTTGTGTTATTGATTTTTTATTTCATTTCCAGTAAAAATAACATTAAGGCCATTTAAAGGCTTGATTTAGAGATACTTGTAGATAAAATACTAGTACAAAAGACTTTTAAATTAGCTCTAAAGCAAGACATAGATACTTATTCGTTTTAATATTTATAAGGTTGAAAATATTTTTGTCATTGCGCCCTGTAAATGTATAAATGCGCATAGAAGTCGCAAAAGTTTAAAAACAATTAATGCTTTCGGATTATAGATATTATGACTTAATAAGTCACTAACTTATTGTAAATGCAATAAAACAATAAAGTTATCCGTTGCGCGCGTATCATATTCGTCTCCTCACCGCGACCGCCCGCGCAGGGCCGCAATTTGTTCTGCGTTACTGCGGTCTGCTCGTGCGCAGCACTGCTTGTGCTTCAGTGTTAAACTAGACATTAGTGCGAGAGAGCGTCGCGTTGAACATGTCCACTACTATCGAAACAAGTTTGAAGTAAGTGTCGTGAGCGAAAGTTTTACGTAATTTCTGTTGAGCTGTGTGTGTTGTGATTTATCTATTGATAAGTATTAACCTAAAATGTTATCTGAGTACTTATTATTTATAGTTTTAAGATTTTTATTGAATTTATGTCTCGGAGCCGGCGAAGTATTTTTTATTTTTTTTATTTTGGAATTTCAAATACTGGTGTTTTAGTTAATATCAGCACCGGTTAGTATTTTCGAAATCGGGGTTTAAAACACCAATTATTTTTTTTAGCTTATTAAATGTTTATGAGTTGTGAAACTTATTTGACACAAATATTTCACAATAGTCATCAAAACAAATTGTTTACCTACTCATCATAATATCGGTATCCACGTCTTTTTGAGGTCTACGGCAAAATATCGTTAAAGCGGGGTTTTACAAGTAAAAACAGTTAAAAAAAATATACATCACTTATATGCAAGTCTTAACGTTGTTACAATTTTTTAAGAAATTATTTTCCTGGAATAGATCTCGAAATATATGTATATATGTATGTATGATATACGGGACATTATGAGGTTAAATTATTCGTGACCTTGTCTTTCTACTACTACTTGTATTCGGCTCAAATCGGCTCAATGGGACGCCATAGCCTAAAAAAAAAATATTTCTCCAGTAGGAACTCGCCCCAATTATTATGACTGGCCTGTTGGTCTAGTGGTTAGTGACCCTGACTGCCAAGCCAGAGGTCGTGGGTTCGATTCCCACCCAGGGCAAATAATTGTGTGATGATGATGAGCACGATAATTTGTTCTGTGTCTGGGTATAATTTATCTATAATATGTATGTATTTAGAAATATATAAGCAGTCTGGTTACCATAGTACAGGCTCTGCCTAGTTTGGGATCAGACGGCCGTGTGTGAGATGTGTGGAGTTATTATTATTATTATTCTCTTTATTAACATCTATAAAACATATTAAATTACATTCTTAAATACTTTATTATAAAAAAATATATATTTCAAAATATAAAAAATAGTGTCCCACCGGTATCGGGTACAGGGACCAAGCTACCGGTGGTTAGGGTTCCAGAGACGGAAACCTCCTCACAATACGTGCCGTGTCAAGAAGGACTGCCTTCTGCATCAGGCCCTTAATCCAGCTGCCTAACGTGAGCCTCTGAAGGTGTTAGTCGAGGCTCTTTGCAATCAATTATTATTATTATTATGATAAGGAGGATATAATATCAGTGACAAAAGTGTTATTTGTTTAAATATTAAATTCGTAATGAATCTATGGTAATTGCTGGAAAATATTGTAGCAGTTAGATACAACACTTACACTTTCAACTTTAGTGACAACGTCTTTGCAAGGAGTAAAAAAAACTAGTTTAAAAGGCTAAGGCCTAATTTATGGATACTTGTGCATAAAAACTACTACAAAACGACTAGGTACATTAAAAAACCTTTTATATTAAATATAAATCAGACATAATCGCTTTATTGTTTTAAATGTTGGACATGTTTTTACTATCGCATCGTATAAATGTGAAACAAATTGCAAAAGTATAAAAACAATTCATACTTTCAAATGAAAGTATTGCACATGATTACGGTTATCCGTTAACTTGACCTACGCAACTGTAGGCACTTTATAACGTAAACTATACCTGCTAAGGTTCACTCAAGAAGCCGCGTCATATACTTGAGTACAATCACCAAAACATTGGTGAATACCACGCATTGTATGTAATTCTTCAAGATACTCCCACTACAAGACACTACACGGATGGCGCAAGTAGTTACCTCGCCACTACACCGCGCCGAGTGTTATGGGTTCAAATCCCACACGGGACAATAATTTGTGTGATCCACCAATAGTTGTCCCGAGTCTGGCTGTGCTTTGTGTCCGTTGTTTAAATGTTTGTGAAGCCTTCCGCGACACAGGAATATTCCTAATGCGGGAGTTGTATTTATCAAAAAGAAAACTTTGTACAACGTACAGAAATTAAAATTTATGTTCGAATATTATATTTATGAACGACGAAATCATGAGTTTTCAATTGCTGTATTTTTCTTTTACCATGAATATCGCTTTAGTTACTAAGTATTTCTTAGTTATCATCGCTGACTGATTACTCATTTGAATGAGTGGTCTGATCCTGCGTCACAAGTATTTTTTTTCTTTAAATATTACTAGTAACGTGGATCATACATTACATACATACATTATCACACATATTCTTGTTAACCCCTCCAGCTAAGCCTAACGCTTGTGTTAGGAGTCGGTTCACGTCGGTAGTGCACTGGGTGGAGTTCAAACCCGTAACCACTGGATCGCAAGTCCGACGCCTTAGCTATTACGCTACCGCCGCTTGAAATCACAAAAAGTGTCTTGGTGTATAACTAAGATCATTTTTAGGGTTCCGTACACAAAGGGTAGAACGGAACCCTATTACTAAGACTCCACTGTCCGTCTGTCTGTCACCAGGCTTTATCTCGTGATCCGTTATAGGTAGACAGTTGAAATTTTCACAGAATGTGTATATCTGTTGCCGCTATAACAGCAAATAAAAAATTAAACGGGGCTCCCCTACTAGAGACGTATTTTTTTTGGCTTGCAGTATTAAATCTTGTACGATGGTGCGGAACCCTTCATACGCGAGTCCGACTCGCAATTGGCCGGTTTTTTATTACTTGTATCCAAATCTTATTCTCTACTCTTCTTAGTCATATTGTCATCATGAGTTCGTACCACCGCAGTTGATTTATTCTAAGTTTTACGTGTATCTAGATAACATGAAAAAAGATAATAAAAATGGAACTGTAAATCAATCTTTAACTCATCCCGACGGTACACATAAAGTGATACGCTGGTCCAATATTTGTGAAACAGTAGTAGAGCCAAAAATTTGATCAATTTAAATATAGCTATGATAAACAATGCGTTATAATAATTTCCACTTAGGTACAAACGTTTACAAATAAAAATAGACTGTAATCCTTAGAGATAAGGTTTATAATTATGTGAATAAGTATTAGTAGCCTATTGTAATACGTAAGCTGCCAGTGTGTACAGCTAATTAGAGAGAAATAGCAAACAAGGGTTAGCTGATAAACCCAATTATACTTTGTTTTATGAACAGGAAATTTTTTGTCATCTTGCTTTTAGTTATTTGTATATAATGGATAAAATTCTGAAAAATGTGGTACAGCCTAATGGTAATGAGTTAAGTACGGTTAATGTTTAATTAGATTTAAAAAAAATAGCACTTTTTTATGTTTAATGCCTTTTTATACTGCTAGGTCTGTTATTATTCTTATCTTCATCATCTATGTAGACGTAGCGTAATACAGGCCTACCTACGTAACTCCTGAAGGCTTTTACAAAAGCGGTATTGGTGTCAATTCTGTTGAATTTCTCCCTTAACTATAATTGACTAAATTTTCGCCATACAAGATGTAAACCTTGTACCCTTCGAAACAAGGTCTTATTTCAAATATAAACAAGTAGGTAACATACGTCGCTATCGAAATAAGCAATTTATTTGTCGACTAAAGTCTGACACGCTTAAATAAACTTTAAAACCACGTAGCGAGAGCCGCTATCCGTTGAATGCCATCTCTTTTGCTTTGTGTTTTTAGCAAGCGTCTTCGTAGGTGTCGATTAAAATAACGTCATCTTAGTTCGTTTTGAACAAGTTTTTGTACGGCAATTATACGGCATTTGAATAAATGGGGACTCTCGCTGCGTGGAAATAAAGTTGAGTATATGTTGACAGGTTTTAATGAAATTTTGGTGGCGCGGAGAAATAGATGCCAGTAACAAATAGACCTTATTGCGAAAAAGACAAGGTTGATTTGAAATGAAGAAATTAAATTAGGTTTTAGTTTAGTGAGTCTGACAATAGAATTGGGACCATTGTCTTATTCTTTAAATGCTTGTAGTAAATATGAATGGGTTTAAGAGGAAGCCTTGCGTATGTCATTGATATACCCAGTATTGCTGAATCACCTTTAAGTGCTGGATCACCTTTAAGTGCTGAATCACCTTTAAGTGCATTAAAATCCTGTAATTTTGTAAAATTCACAAGTAGCCTTTAATAGTTTGTTGACCGACTGACTGGCTGACTGACAGCCTATCTGGCTGTAAAGTTATATCGTCAATCATGCCATGGAAAAATGATCAAACTTAGACACTCACTGAGAAATGTCTTCTTGGCAACGTTTGTGCACGTCACGTGATCACGTATCTATTTTTTGTATCATTCAGTGATTAAATGCATAATTAGGATTGACTATACGACGATATTATTATTTTATAAAATACATGTATTGCTTTTTATGTACAACTCAATTGAAAAAATCTCGAATAAAAAATGCAGTGAATACGGAAGCAAAAATGAGTGCGATAGCAACAGACGTTGCGTGGTACAATCGCTCTCCGCTTGGCTGTATGCTGTATGTTCTGTAGTCTGCAGCAGCAGTATGATGCTGGCTAATCATGCTGAGTGTCAATTGTTGTACGTGTAATTAGATACAATTTTAATGCAGGTTGCCAATTATATTCTTTTTAATTTGTTGCGAATTCATTGCCGTGTTTTTTATTGTACTACATGTGCAGTTCTCACTAGGTGCTCATATATGTTCTTACATAGCACATCTCTTTTACAAACATCTTTGAGTTGTGCAGTCGATGTAGAATGTTTTGAAAAAAAACAAAGACTGGGTTATGAAGTATATTTTACGTCGTTCAGGATGTAATTCAGTGGCGTCATCTGAATTCTTTCCACCCACTTTGCATATGAGTAATAAAATAGACGTATAAAAATCGTTCTCTAGGATTATACTAATGGTGCTTTTTGTTAGTAATCACGTACTTCACGGGTGTAGGCCATCTTTATGCGATTTATTTGTTTGGCAAGAAATAATGTTATTTGTTTATTCTTATCTATTGTCTATACATATAATCTAAGTCTATCCTATAATATTAGAAGTACGAAAGTAAGTCTGCCGGTCTGTTAACAATTAAAAAAAAATTCTCGCACATTTAAGCCGAGCGATGCCGCGAGCTAAAGATAGTTTGCGTGTTGACAATGCTGTCGTGTCAAGACAAAATACTCTAATCTAAAATACAGTGTTTTGGCTTTATAACGTAAATTTTGCTCTACATGAGGTCTACTATGTCATAAAACCTTTATTTTTGGTGTACGATGCTTATCGGCCAAGATATTAGAAGTTGAAATTGCCTGTATTTAAAAAAATATATATTTTCGTCAAGACATTAAACTGTAACTACGTGTACAGTGTCTTGGCTTGACAGCGCCGCGAGTTTATAGTTTTACTTACAGTATTTGGCTCAGCTAGCCGATACGGCCGGCAGCGCGGGCGCACTGTCGCTATCTCCCTCGGGCATACTGTCCCCACACATGTTAGAGCAGTGTCGGACAATAAATTCATCATCGAAATAAACTGTAAGTTATTGTACAATGTTATGTCTCAACTCACACATTCTTCTTCCAGTCAAGCCAAAACACTGTAACTTCTGATACAGTTAATTACATTAACACTTGTTAAAGCAGCAAAGCATATGGCTTTAAGTTTATTACCCACATAAGAAACTTTTACATGTATGTATGGCTGAAACTGCATTCAAAATATCTTTAAAATGGTATCAAATTTCATTTAATATGTCCATTTCTATTATTTTGAGAGCCCAAAAACTGTTTAAACATGACTTGTGCCATTTTCTCAAAATCAACATTTTCATAATACTTACAGTGTTTTGCCTTTTCACGACAGAATGGAACACTTACTTAAATCACTGAAAGGGCATGACTCTAGCATGCAGTTACAAAAATATTTTTTGTAAAAAAAATTTACGAAAAATTTAAAATCCATTATCCATCCAAAGTTATGACCGTTTGAATTTCCAGAAATTTTCACTTTCATTTATGATATAAGCAGGTGGAATGTGTAAAGTTAAAGATTTTAAATCGAACGAATTTTTTATCTTGTAATTATTCACTCATATTTTTAAAAATTCATAAAAACTAACACGCATATTTTTTTTGAACTTAGTTTTTAACCACTCTGTAAAGTATTATTTTTTTTCCTAACGTCTTTAAGCGTCATTGGTGTATGTATGATGAATGTACTTGCATATTTAATAAAATAAGTACTAAATAATGTACTTTTACTTGCGAGTACGAAAACTACTCATAAATCTAACCATTTGCAGACATGCTGCTTGCATGAAATACCTACTATTAAAATGTCTCTAACATCGAACGAAACAGTAACCATAACGCAACCAAACCAACATAGCTAGTAATTACTATTTAAAAACTTTGACAAACTTTGTCACATTTAAACTTCAGTTGTTAGGTGTCACACAATGGATGGACGTAATGACAGGTTGCAGGCTCATCAACATCCATTACAACAACCTATTTCACACAGTCGGGTTCATGTAAGAGGTTGGTTGTCACTGCCTGTATGAATACAACTTGCTTAACGTAACTAAGATTAAAAACATCATACATTATTAAACATTATTGTGGCGTAAACTACTAATCATGAGGTTGAATCCGGTAGATTAGATACATACAATTTTTAACTGATTTCTAAAAAGGAGGAGGTTTTCAATTCAACTGTATATATTTTTTTTTTATATTTGTTACCTCACACCGGCAGTGAAGCAATGCTTGCATTGCATTTCACCGTGTGAGTGAGGTTATCGGAGGGCCTAACCCTTCCCTCTCCCCTATTCCCGTCCTTCCCCTTTACCCCTCTCCCCTCTTCCCACTCTTCCCGCCCTCCTCTTCTCCTACTCCCACCTTGATGATTATTTTTTTATTTGAAAGCTGTTGCTTCTCATGTGGTCCCATTTCAATTTGGTCCAGTTCTGACAATGGCATCCCCGAGAAAACCATATAAGTCTTTTATGAAGTAGTTTTTTCGGTCGGTTTTTTTAGTACCTACTTGAGGTTAGTCGTGGACTGCCTCGGTCGTCCGCAGTGTTATAAGTTGCTGCTGCGTATAGCGACAAATTTAGTTGCTACGAATACGATTAAGATCGAAAAACGTTACATGATATACTCACATAACAAGGACTTAAGGAATACGAGTATTTACCTCGAGCCACCTCGACCGCATTCGAACATTAATTAAACTGAAGTCTTCAGATTTTTACTGCACAGCCTTTATTAAGGCACAGATTACTAAGTAGTTACTACGCATAAGCTCGTAAACATTGTCAGTCAATATACTCACCTTATTGGGTATTATCCTGATTCCGTTTATACAATGGATGCAATGGAATTGCCATGTTTTATAATAGAGGTGGAATAAGTTCTTTCGTCTTAAAAAAAAACTCTAAAAATACTGTGAAATTCATGTTGATAATACTTTCGATAAAGAAAACGTGTTTTACACACTTTAAATTTGTGAAACTTGTAGAATGCGTTTTGAGTTTTATGTTAATTAGTGATAAGGATGTAGAACATATTCATTCTCAAAACATCCAGGTTATTCTTACCATGAGAAAAATATACTATAAACATAATATAATTATAAGTAAATATCATTACTTTTAATATATAAACTATGTTATGTCTTATATTTCTGTACTTTCACGGGATTTTTATAACAAAGGTGTTTAGTTATATACTGAATAATATAACTCCAATAACATTTACATGTATTTTGTGACAAGCACGACAAGGGTTGGGAAATAGCGGTGAGAATTAACCTACACAGTTAATTGAGTAAACAATCTAATGTCACATCTTGAGTATTTTAACTATGAATGAAATACATTGACTCTTATGTTTGTTAAATTAAATAATTAAATTAGGAATTCTAATCTATGGATCACGTTTATGACTAATGTATTTTTTTAAATCTGAAAATTTAGATTCCAACCATTTCAAGTACCGGGAGTAAATAGTACCTAATCAACTTAGGTGTAGGTAGGTATACAATGCACACTAAAAGCTTGAGGTTTAGCACAGTAACAGATAATTTAAAAAAAGGACTGTCAAATTATACCTATATACCTATTATGTATAGATCAAAAATAAATAAAAGACCAATTGTTTATGTTCATAGTGCCAATGTTTTTTTTTGTATTTGACATTCCCAATTTTATCTACTATTATGTGTTCTGTGACGTATGTTAAACAATTAATATTAAGAAGAAATCTGTTAAGGATATAATATTATCATTTCTGTATATACTTAAACAACAATAACACATTTCTATAATTAAGTATTTACGGGAATTCACGCGATCACGAAAATATATTACATACTTCTGATTCAGATAGAATAGACAATTATATCATGTAACGCGAAAGTTTAAAAGTTAGTACACATTTCTATAAATATAATTTTATAAAAATGAAACCGACTTCAACAATCATACATATTTAATTTCTTATGATTTTCACCTTAAAAATTTACTTTTTTAAAATTGAAATATAACCAAACTCGCAAAATAGCATATTCAGTAAAAAGAATAACATTGGTGCACAAGAGAAAAATCACTGCTTAATACAAAATTTAATAAAAAAATTACTACAAAAATAAGTACCTAGTTATAAAAAAAATCCAAAAGTTAATCCTAACGTCAATCCACATGACACATCTGTATACATTTTGGTGTATAATAAAAATTATCAACCTTCATCTGCATGTCTAAATCTCCGTTCATATATATCTTTTAAACAATGTCGGTGACAAACAAGCATATGGCCCGCCTGATGGTACGCGGTTATCATAGCCATGCGCTTGCAACTCAAGGTAACTCTATGCTCGTTGCCGACCATTTAAAAACTCACTGACTCCCTTCTTTAATAAAAAGAACCACATACTGTAGTCCCTCGGGAAAACCTCGACATTGAGCTCATTCCATTTATTTGTTAAATTCCTTTATCACTGCATATTCTAAAACAAAGTTTCCCGCCGCGTCTGTCTGTGTGTCTGTTCGCGATAAACTTAAAAACTATTTCATCAATAGATAGAGCGATTCATGATTAAGGTTTAGGTATATAATTTGTTAAGGTTTTGTGTAAATTGGTTGGAAATATGATGATAATTGTTGAAGATGTCTCTGCTACCCGTGCGGAGCCGGGCGGGTTGCTAGTATACACATATATCTGTATTGTTTACCTACGACCTTTGAGCTTAAGTTTCTTAACTTTGAGTAAGCAATGTATATATGCTATCTTGTTCTAATAAAGGCATGACCCGGGTCACAGATTTCTTAATAACAACTACGTAACTTAGGGTCGGTACGCTCGGGTGAGACTCACTTGGCATTTGGCTAATTTATAGCGCAAGAGAGAATTGAAATATATCTTGCACTGTATAAGATAATATTCGGGGGCATTCACCGTAAGTTGTAGTCATAATAGTTAGTTAGTCAAATGAGCAAAGTTTTCTATCGTTGAATTAAATTACCAACGCATATTGTCCTTGAAAAGTTTGTTTAGAAAAATAACTTTAACGGAAACCTGTGCATTTCTTCTTTATAAAAAATGCCAAATTAGTGTAAATCATGTCAAATCTCAAACTCGTTCGTGGCCGTAACTTTTTTAAAAAGAACTAAAAAATTTCTCTGTTAAATCGTATAAATTTTCAAAATTGTAGTAGTGTGTTGTAACTTAGAATCGTAAATTGAAAAAAAAAAACAGTTTAATTGAGAACCTAGTCCTTTTTGAAGTCAGTTAAAAAAATGCGCTAGTTAGTTACTTGTCTCTTTGTATGTGAGTATTTTACTATCGCTAATTTATCTAATAATATGTGCTACAACTTTCATTTCAGTGAATTTGATTTAAATCTATATCTAATCTTGCTGTTCTGTATTATAAAAAAAAAAATACTGTAATACTTTTCTGCTTCAGGAGATATAGGGGGGTCTATACGACGAATTTTACCACGGCCTCACAGAAAACCGGCCGTGAAGCAAATGCTTGCATTGCATTTCGCCGCGTGAGTGAGGTTACCGAAGGCCCTAAGCCTTCCCTTTCCCTTATTCCCGTCCTTCTCCTCTCCCCCCTCTTCCCCCCCTCCTCCTCTTCTCCTACTCCCACCTTAAAGGGCGGCAACGTACTTGTGACTCTCGAGTTGCAGGTGTTCATGGGCGACAGTAGTCATTTACCATCAGGTGACCCGTCTGCTCGTTTGCCCCCTATAAAATAAAAAATAAAAAAAAATTGGGGTTTTCAACAATAATGTTTTTATTAAGATAATGAGACTGAAACTTTGAATACTTAGCAAAATCGATATTTTATAATTATGTTTCTATTACGATTGGGAAAATCCCCTTCTACTTGCAGTAGACATTATCTATATACCTACTAAAATGTTGTAAGGAAGGATTACTTACGAACTTAATTAATTATCTAGTTACATGTAATCTGCGGTGTATCATCATGTTTATTATAAATGCAACATCATTACTGATCTACGAATGTGTATAATATTTAAAATCCCACTTTTTTATTTCAAAATTATTCGATGAGTTGAATCGAGAACTCGAGATATAATGAGGAAAATCACATTAAACTCGCTCTTACATAAATAATATTGACATCACAAGCCATTCAGCAAATAGTTTTTTTTTAATATGCGGGGATTTTTTGTATGTAAGTATGTGAAGTTTCTTTTTTTTAAGCACTGTAAATACTTACAGCGTTAGCAAATGAACTAAAGTATAAATACTATTGACTGCTTGGCGTACATAGATCGCATGCATTATCTCATAGTACATAGATCGCATAGAGATCTCTGAAACGATTGACCCGCTGTTGAAAATTCTTCCACCAATAGGAAGGTACATAACCGTCAAAGTTGTAAGCAATTTTTTAAATAAATTGTACCTGTGCGAAGCCAGGGAGGCCTGCTAATATATGTCAGTCAGAGATTATATATCAATCAATCAATCAATCAGTTTATTTACTAGAATGTAGGTGTACAGGAGATGGTCTTAAATTTAAGTAGTCCCATTTACATTCTACCAATAAATTATGGTGTGTAAATATTTAAATAACATGCACAAAAACCAAAACATAAAAACTAATATATTAACAAAATTAAATGATGTCTAAATATCTAATTGTAACAATTATTAAGAAAAAAAAAAATATATATATATATATATATACATAAACACACATATATGTATATATATATAATGAATCAGGACTTAATCGCGAGTTTACGAAACGCAATTTTTGTTAAATATTTTGGAGGTTTGGGAAAAGGTTGGTTACCTTTTCCCAAACCTCATAAATATTTGCCAAAAGTTGCGTTTCGTAAACTTTTTATACCCAGCTCATGTATATATGCCGTTAGGAAAACTTTTGAAAAGAACCTTCATGTTTTCTCTTTTTGCAAACTTTCGGGATATTAATACGGTATCGACAACCTTTTTAACCAACTTCAAAAAAGGAGGAGGTTCTCAATTCGACTGTATTTTTTTTATGTTTGTTCCCTAGAACTTTCGACTGTGTGATCCAATTTTGATGATTCTTTTTTTATTTGAAAGCTGGTGCTTCCCGTGTGGTCCAATTTCAATTTGGTCCAGTTCTGACAATGGCATCTATGAGAAAACCATATAAGTCTTTTATGGAGTAGTTTTTTTTTAAGTCGTTTTTTTTTGAAAGATTTATATTATGTAGTTAACATGTAACTAAACATTATAAGTGTTTGTTCCAATATTGTTGTAATTTTTGTGGTTGTATTATTTATTACTAAAAATATAAACTAAACTCGATGGATCTAATAAATAAAAAAGGTTTACAGCTGGAAACTATATATGGCTGGCCTAATGGCCTAGTGGTTAGTAACCCTGACTGCTATGCCATAGTTCGTGGGTTCGATTCCAACCCGAGTCGGGGTGTTCTTTGTGTTCGTTGTTTGTATGTTTGTAAACTCCCCCGCGACACAGGAGTAATTCCTAACGCGGGAGTTGTCTTTTTAAAAAAAAATATATATTTATATATACATGTACCTAGTTACAGTAGTTTCAAAGAATATACAGGAACTGACGTAGCGTGTTATTTTATTTGTTCATAATAATCACTCTTGCACATTGTTAACAAATGAATTCTATTATTATTATTATTACAAGAACTGTTTACTTGGAAATTGGAAACAATGTCTGCAATTAATTTATGCATTATATCAAATATCACTCACTGGCTTACTAATTAATATGTACCTAGTTACATTTGTGACGCACTAAGAAGATAAAAATATACCTAATAGTTCAGGCCTAGAAACGTGACTTAGATATGTAGTTGTAGAATAGTGTCTCATTGATTGTATTGTATAAGCGTATGACGTCATGTAATTTGATATAGCGTTTCTATAGCCCTTGTGTAACAGTAAATTAAAGTGTATATATGCTGCTAGTTGAAAGCCCGACGTGGCAATCAATTAAAATCTAACTAGCAGCGACTCACGGTTTTACCCGCGTAGGTCCCGATCCCTTGGGAATATCGGGATAAAAAGTAGCCTATGCGTTAATCCAGGTCTCCAGCCATCTAAATACCAAGTTTCATCGCAATCGGTTCAGTGGTTTTTGCGTAAAAGAGTAACAAACATCCATCCATTCATCCAAACTTTCACATTTACAATATTAGTGGGATTAACGGTGTGCTTACATGTCCAATATCCACAATGCGATGCTATAAGATTGGATACATAAGCCACATGCGAGCACACGAACGCCAACTACGAAGTTGAAGCGGTCACCGAAGTCGAAATCGGCCGAGAATCATCATTATTACCATGCTGCTAAAAATGCTGTCAAATACATTTCTTTTCACCATAACCTTCTTAAAACATTTTAAAACAAATTATAAAAACGGTCACGTGTCAATATCAGTACAATGGTAAAATAATATGTAATTTATAAAACAAAACCGCGTATTAACTCGTAACTATAAATTAATCTCTATACTCGTATATGCTAGAACTACGGTAAGTATTATTTATGCCAACTGTTCATACTAACTCAATAATTACACGCACAATATCTTGGTTACATTGTGATACTGTAATCTTGGTAGAATTATGTATGAAAACAAATAATATTTGCTTTGCAGTCTAAGCTTTATGGCAAAAGTAGTCGACATCCGCGGTGGTTTGTTCTTAAACTATGTGTGGACTTTACATGTGTGTACATATGTGGAACATTATCACTAAATATTATAAAACAAAGTCCCCCACCGCGTCTGTCTGTCTGTCTGTTCGCAATGAACTGAAAAACTACTGGACCGATTTTCATGCGGGTTTCACTAATGGACAGAGTGATTCATGAATCATGAGGTAGGTTTTAGTGTATAATTTGTACCCGTGCGAAGGCGGACGGGTTCTAGTATAATATATATGGGGATTAGATCATGGATGCAAGTAATTGCCCTAGTAATAGATATAACGCTGGCTCACATACCGAGCGCACGACGCGACACTCAATTGATTCCCTCAACATACCTTATAGTATTTATTGTGGGCGTCATGGCTGACGATAATTGCTTTGCTTTTCTTTTTTTTTTTTCTAAAGTTTGTCTGTACTTAACTTGACTGTGAGAGAGCCATGCTTCGGCACGTATGGGCCGCCTCGACCGGAGTGATACCACGGCCTCACAGAAAACCGGCAGTAAAGCAATTATTGCATTGCTTTTCGCCGAGTGAGTGAGGTTACCGGAGGCCCGAACTCTTCCCTCTCCCCCTCTTCTCCCCTTACCCACACTCTCCCTCTTCCGCTCTTCTCCTCAGACCCGCACTCTCCCTCTTCCCCCCTTACCCGACTCCCACCTTAAAAACCGGCAATGCAGTTGTGACTCTTGAGTTGCAGGTGCCCATGGGCGGCGATAGTCATTTACCATCAGGTGACCCGTCTGCTCGTTTGCCTCCTATGCCATAAAAAACAATACAAATGTAGTTAACACGAAACAGTTTTATTGATGTGATTGACATTTGACAATGACAATCACCGTGTTTCTGCCTGTGTCTAATAAAGTTTTGTAAATAGTTTCTTGTTACTAAAAGATTTTTCATTAATACAATTATTAATAGTAGCTATGGATACAAATACAAAAGCATCACTTTTGCAACCTGCGTTCAAATCAAGATTTATTTTGAGACCTCGGAAGCGATTCAAAGTTGTTATGCAAGGTCACGAAATTCATAAAAACAATGAATTGTTTTTGTGTAAAATACCTAACAGCCAATGTATACAAAAACTTAACCTTTTGTAAACTGCACAGATTGCATCACCGATAAGGCTTGTGTTAAGAAACATTGCTGACGCACGAATCAGTGTGTACCTAGGTTAATTATAATTATTACTAAATTACGTAATTGTAATCTAGATTTAAACAAAGCTAAGCTGGTACAATAGGTTCTAGAATACAGATACACATTCTTGGGTACAGTTTTTTTACCTACGTACAATTTACATTTAGAACCACCCAGATCTAAGTTGAGGCCTCTGACGTTAAAGTTGCAAATTGGAATTCTTCATTCTATGAACTATCGAGTAAATCCAGGAACAGACCTGGGATATATACCTGTTGCAGATGTCCAAATCGATGTGGAAGCTTCGCAATTGCGAATGCGGATGCACATATCCGCAACATCTCTGATACGTACATATGTAATTGTCCACAAGACCAATGACCATAAAAAGTTTCAAAAGATTTAAGGATTTTTTTAAAACTACATTATTGTTATTATTTTATGTGTCTATTTAAGCATCCGCAGACTCTTAATGGTTCCTTGATTCTGGTATTTCCATTGTTTCTAACAGTTTTCAATGTTTAGAAAAAAACCTAACCTAACGCTTGTCTGAAAGATTGTCTTAAAAGATTACACATTATAAGCACCTCCTTAGAAGGAAGAAGAATGACAGATCTTTTAGCGCTTTTTGAGCTTTTTCGGTTTTAAAATCTCGTAAAAGCTCATTAAGTTTATAATTCCTACTTTGAAGTACATGCGTTTTACACTTTTTTTATCTTTGGATGGCTTATAATCAACATTTGTAATAACACAAATATGTAGAGATACAACTTAGTGTATGTGACAAAATTATTATTATATTGTATCACATCTGTTTTACTTTACCACAGGGATTTACGAGTATTTGAGAAGGGATCCAAAAGTCCATAAACAGTCTCCACTTTCGCTATCTTACTAGCTTTTACCTGCGGTTTCGCACGCGTAAAAATGGGTTATTATAACAGTATTTTTTCTGGATGAAAGGCCCCAAACAGCAAGTTTTGCAAAATTTCATGATAATCGGTTAAGTAGTTAAGGCGTGCAAGCGTAACAAACAAACAAACTGATATTGGCATTTATAATATTAGTTAGAATATCACACAAATACTCTTTATATTATTGTCTCAAACACGAAACACACAACGTGAAGAAAATCGTTAGTGTTCGCTTCACTAGGCACCTTGTTATCATGAACCGTGGCCGTGAGCGATGCAATCTGATGGAAACGTCAAGATGTAATCAAGGGTAAATAAATTGCAGTATTACCTTGTACTTACATATTAATTTAATATGTTACCAGAGATACTTGCAAATAAAAAAACTTTACAGTGATGAGGATACCCAGAGCTCAGACGACACTAACCACAGTAGAAAATTTGCTGAATCAGTTCCTTTCTTTCCAATAACCAAGCTATAGTTACCGATAGTTAGATCACTATCTCCAAAAAAAAACAGAAAGGTCCTATCTATCTATAGTCTGCGTTTCACAATCAAAGATAAGTGCAATCTATCTTTATCCAACGAAAGGTAGCGCCTTTCCTCCCGTCCATCCACACCTCTTGAAACATGTCGTTTTTTGTTAACCACTTAACAATAATCACCCTTAAAACTGTTCGTTTTTATAGATTTTAATTTTTTTAGTTAATACACCACCTACAAAACGTAGCTTTTAATTTTTTTTTGTCGTAAAAGCGGCCCTTCACAAAATATGAGACAATGCTGCTTGTGTAACATGTGGTGGCAAATGTCTTCTCAAATAACAAAGCAATTAATACAATAACAGAATCAAAGTACTTACCGGCTTGTTAACAAATGATTTGATTTCTTCGATTTTTCGATTCGAATAAAATTAAAATTTCATTACAATCTAATTGACAGAAATGGAAGCAGCTGTAGTAGTACGCATTCTGTTAAAACGAATTTACTTTTTAAATTAATATTACACTAAATCTGTTTTAGAAGTTAGTACTAAATTATTTATTTAACTGGTTTACAGCAAACTCAGTATAAATCTGTATGCATATTATTCACGTCATTTTATTTCATGGTTAGGTATTTAATTTCTTCATCACAATTATAATTTTAAATAATTCCAACTACAATGTTCTGTTGTATTATATTATTAGTATATTTTTCCTACTTCAACTATTCATTTTTAAAAGTTATCCTCGTCAAACCGGCCGATTTTGACAGATAAGCAAATGATGTTACTTGAGTTAGCTCCGTCTATCGAAAAGTAACTTAAATTTTATATTGAAATGAAAGTAAGAACCATTTCTATGGGGGTTCCTATCCCTAGTAGGCTACCTGTCCTCTCGACGATAGATTGACAATTTCGATAAAACATGCTATACCCCAGTAAGATATTGAAAAGCAAGTAAGGACCAAAGGATAGATTTGTCTATCTTTTGTAGGTGGTATTATAGATAGATAGGTTATTGAAAACAGCCGTTATTAACTGGTTTACAGCAGACTCGGTAAAAATCTGTATGCAATTCATAGTCATTTAATTTCTTTATCACAATTAATTCTAATAATAAATAATGCCATACCCCTGTCATGACTACTGCAATGTTCCATTGTATTATATTATTAGTATATTTTTCCTACTTCAACTATTAATTTTTAAAAGTTATCCTCGTCAAAACGGTCGATGTTGATTTGACATGTTACTTGAGTTAACTCCGTCTATCGAAAAGTAACTTAAAACTTATATTGAAATAAAAGTTAGAACCATTTGTATGGGGTTCCTATCTCTAGTAGGCTACCTGTCCTGTCGACGATAGATTGACAACTTCGATAGAACGTGCTATACACCAGTAGGATATTGAAAAGGAAGTAAGGACCAAACGATCGATTTGTCTATCTTTTGTAGGTGGAATTACATTTAGATAGGTTATTGGAAACGGCCGAGATTGCTACTATACTATATACAGCTATTATATGTGTCTGTCTGTCTGTCCCGGGACTCACATAAGCTTGGATGCATTCAAAAATAACAGTGGAATCTTTTGCACTTTGATGTAGAACCTTCATAAGCATATAACACAACTATACATTCAGGTTATTACGTAGATGTAATAAAACAGAAATTGTAGACAATAGGAATACAAACCTGTTTCAAGATATTTCCTTATATCACTTTTTGATCGAAAAAAATGACCTTCGAAGTTAATTTAAGAATTAACAAATCTTAGTTCCTCGAAATTTGCATGACATCAAAATTTTTTCTCATCACTTTTGTGCCTATAGGTGTGAAGATATATTGTTCGAAACACGATATTAAACAGCAGGTTCTCGTTATTTCACCCGTTTTTTGATCACTGCACCATTCTTAAGAGTTTAGAAAGATAAACGGCTCACATTGGCCAGTTAAGTTAAACTCAGTTTAAACGGAGTTTGTTGTTTGATGCGGTGTTCGGAAACGCACTTTCACAAGTTATCGGACCAATAGTGATAACGAATAGATAAACTCTCGATAAAAGTACCTCAGAAACCCGGCATTAGTGTCATATTATATTATAATTGTGTGATAAATTGCAGAGTTTAACGCGTTCAACAAAAAAACCCTTCAGTTTTATAATATTTATCTATCTCATAAATTTAAATGAGCAGTTCTTGTATAAATATAAATATATTTCGTGTATCTCGGAAACACATTTACAGGATGTATCTGACAATGATACACTTCCTTAAATCACTCAATAATCAATCATGACTCTAGCATGCAGTTACAAAAATAATTTTCGAAAAAAAACAATCCGTTTAAAAGTAATGACCGTTTGAATGTCCAGGTATTTTCACCGTTTTTAGAAAAGGGGGACTTAAAGTGTAAAGTTATACATTTTATATCAGTTTTTTTTCTCGGAATGATTCAATCTGCTTTTGAAAAAATCTATGAAAACTAAGTTCAAAAATTATGCACATACGCATGAAAAAGAAGTATCATCGTTCAACTGAATACATGCCTTCAGAATGTATTGTTAAAAATGTATTGTTGGCTGTTATTGTCAGCTCAGAGTAAAGTGAGGTATTAAAAGAACATAATTTAAAGTAGCTATCTATCTATCAATCATTTTATCATTAACTGTCTCAAATATTGTAAGTCAACAACAGATATATCATAAGTCATAACACTGATAATCCTGGAACCTTCCTTTAACCTTATGCCAAAAACGGAATCATGTTACAATTAATTACTATTAACACAAATATATCTATTACCCAAACAAATATTTATAACATTTGGTCCTTTGAGCCGATAAAACACACATGTTAGCATTTTAAGAGACAATAAAGATATATGTAGAGACCATATATCTTTTAAGGTTTAGCTTATGTTATCACTTAGTAGTAGAACAGGTTTGAAATTAAAGATTTTAATTTGAAGAAGTCCGTTAAAACTTGTTAAGAGAAGATTTGCCTAGAAACTCGCGGCCTTTCTATTTTACCTTATCCATCGCGGTCAGTAACCAAATTGATGATAACAGTTACATGTTTGAGAACAAAATGTTCTTGTATTCAACTCAAGTAGCAAGTTATATTTAAAAAACATATTATTATTTGAGTTTATATGCGGTTAGGTCACTTGTAAAAATATGTTGCCAATCTGGTGGGGAAGGGGAGGACTGGGGAGATTGGACAATGGCGACCCTATTCACCATTACCCATTTTAATCGTGGGAGACCCATGCTTCGGTACGTATGGGCCGACTCGACCGTAGTGATACTACGGCCTCACAGAAAACCGGCAGTGAACCAATGCATTCATTGTGGTTTCACCGAGTGAGTAAGGTTACCAGAAGTCCTAACCCTTCCCTCTCCCCCTCTTCCCAACACTTCCACCCCCCTTTTCCTCCCATCCCTTACTCCACCTTAAAACCAGCAACGCACTTTTGACTCTTGAGTTGCAGGTGCCCATGACTGGCGGTAGTAAAATCAAGCAAATCCAATTGGGTATATTATCTATGGTTACTTCCGTAAATATCACGGACTTTTTTCAAATATTATGTTCATAACAAAGTACATCCATATGTGACTTCCGCTGTGTAACCGTTTGACCGGTCAAATGAAGGTGGAAGTTGACGTAACAACGCGCAGTAAATATCCAGGTATGTAGACACGTTCCGGGTAAGTACAATGCGTGTTTACTCAAATATTTTATTTTTTACTAATAGACGATAAATTATACATTTCTGGTTATAATAATAGCAGACAATTAATCATAGACAATACCTATATATACTAAGGTATAGCGTTCCAAATCTAAATAAAGTTTCAATATTTTTTTGAGTTTATTTTTGAACTGACAACACTGAAGACATAGGAATTGATTATTTTTTGGGTCATCATAAATATATTTGGCTTTGATTTGATTTGATTAATTTATTTCATACTAGCAACCCGCTCCGGCTTCGCACGAGTACAAATTATATCCCTAAACCTTCCTCATGAATCACCCTGTCTATTAGTGAAAACCGCATGAAAATCCGTTCAGTAGGTTTTCAGTTTATCGCGAACAGACAGACGCGGCGGGGGACTTTGTTTTGTAATATGTAGTGATACAATTTACATGGTGTTTGAAACATAGCAACATTAGGCATACACACATTTATCGAACATTCAAGGCAAGAGATAAATTATACATATAAATGAACGCATGCACATACTTGGTCAGATATAATTAATTACACAATTGTTTTAATAAAATTGTCAAGCGAATAATTTGATTAAATTAAATGTCAAATGCCATTAAATTAAAAATCAGCTTTTATTAATTAAATTTTATCGTCATTCGCCTCCCAGATCAGCTATACAATAAATACATTTGTCCAACAAGAATGCTTTTAATTGAGACTTAAACATGTTTGCGTTATATACCATCTCTCTTACATAAGCAGGCAACCTGTGAAATAACTCCACTGATTGATATCTGGCGCAATGCTTCGATATATTTAATTTAGGTACTATTTTATTTTTTATAGTTTTTCGCCTCGTTCCTTCTCTAACTTCCCTTTCGTGTTCTGTCTCGTATTCACGTATATACTTGGCAAAGTTGCTTAACAAAATTAATATGTATAGGCTGGGAACTGTTAGGATACCTAAAATCTTGGTCCTTGCAAGATTCACGTTGTGATATTCGGACAATAATCCTAATTGCCCGTTTTTGTAGGACAAAGGATCTTTGCATGTTATATTCATAACTGTGTCCCCAACACATTATGCTGTATCTTAGCCTAGATTCTACTAATTCGTAGTAAACTGCTTTGAGCTGCTTGATACTTATTTCAGCTCTAAGACTCCTTAACGCATAACAGGTGGAAGAGATAGATGAATCGAGTGATGCCAATTCTGGTTTCCAGTTAAGTTGAGAATCCATGTTAACGGCTAAAAATTTAGTAGTATCAACTAATTCATCATCAATCATAAAGATATTTGACATCTAAATACTACAGTTGCCTAGAAGATATGGCTTGTTGTGATAAGGCCGCCCATTGTGCATTTTATGTTTAAGTTGTTTTTTTTATATGTATATATATGATGTGTTTGGTGTACAATAAAGAGTACTATCTATCTATCTATCTACAGTAAAAACTTAAGAAAAAATAAAATATTTGCAATACGAATGTACAGGTTTTTTTTTAATATTTGCTGAGGCCACCCTCGATCAAGTCATCTACAAACTAAAAAAAAGTCAACTTAGGTTCAGCCGTTTGGGAGCCACAATACACACTTTAAAATTAAAATACTTACAAGTAACCATAATTCATTCACTTTTTATTGTTTTCTTTTATAATATTGACTGGTATAACTTGAACTGTTTTTGTATAGGACTTCCATACCATGACAGGTCAACATATAGACTGGCCCAGATTTTTGTAGTCGTATTCGGATAATTTTTAAATTTTTAACACATACTGATTAAAATTTTTAGCTTTCTGCACTTCTTCTACGTGTAAACTTTAGAGAGTAGATAATTTAGATGAAGCTATAGGTAGGATAAATCGCGGACTTGGAGACTATAAAAAACTGGTCCAACAGATTCGGTTTAACAGTAAACCCATCTAAATGCCAAGCGATGCTTTTATAGGGAGCCCTAGGATGATAAGCAGAATTGATAATAACACTATAACTGAAATCATTTTTAATGACTCAGTTTTGCACATTAGTCCCTCGGTTAAAGATAATGGTCTGCACATCGACTCAACCCTCATTTGGCAAATTCAAACGTTAGGCACTAATATATTGCGATGCCTTTATCGACTAAAAATTATTCTCCCAGTCAAGACAAAGACGACGTTTGTGCAGACTTTGGTATTCCTAGTATCGACTATGGTAATGTGAGCTCTCGTGTGTGATCTCGACTTGAATGCAGATCTGCTCAACAAACTAAATCGACTTCGACCATCGCAAAATTTGCTCAATAAAAAAGGGATACTACGATTACTTTTTACGTATTAATATATAAAAGAAGATAAACATTTGAAGAAACTTCATTACATTGTATATTTAAGAGATTTCAGAGAAAGTTTTATTTACCAGTAAATTGTTTTGTTTCTCAGTTATAAAACAGTAATAATCGTGTACATATGAAATCACTAAAATAAACAAGCATAATCGATCGATATAATTACAAGCTTGTAGTAAATATAATCGATCTGACAGAACGTCTTTGGAACAATTTATCGCGATCGTAAAAATGTTAATGCTTATCAAAGTCATAAACAATTCAGTATTGGAATCAAATTATGCTGGAAAGTGAAGTAAAAAAGAAATTGGTCAGCTATGTGATAGCAGGTGTTTAAGACTAGGTGGTACTCGTGATTAAGAAACAAGAAATACTCTTAAAATTACAGTAATTAAGTGACGCAGTGGTATTGTTCAGAGCAATTCATATTTTTACGCAAAAATTATTATAACGTTTATTATGCTATAAATATGGTATTCGCATTGGTCTGGGTATTTCAGGGTAAGCCAAAGACCAAACTAACTTATCTATGGTTTTAGATGTTTTTGGGTTAATGTCTACATATTTATAGAAAGACCGACCAATACAATACAAAATAAACATACTTTTAACTCAAATATCTGCCGTTTTTATTTCTAATAGGCTTCAAGATATATGAAAACTGTAAAGTCTTAAAACCGTAACTTTTAATCAACAGCCAGCAATTCAAATAATTTGTAATCACGTATAACAGAGTTTAAGCGTGTTTCTTGAACTAAGTCGACTCGTTACAAAGTCACTGATCAAGTAGGACATTCACGCAACATGTTTTCAACTAAGCGTAACGGTAAATGTTATGGACCAAGGAACTTATAAGTTTTTTTCATTATAATATACTCGTAGCATTAGTAAAGTAGGCGCTGTGCTTTCCGGTCCGTGTTCTCCATTCAAGAATGTTGGTTATATCTAGTTGTAGTCAATAGAAAGAAGGGGTTAGTCATGAATAAACAAGATACATCTAAGTTTAACCAAATGCTATCGGCCGCACCCAGGGGCGCTAAATACTTACCGGCCGCTGGTCCGCCAGCGGACTTTATACGCAGTCTCGCGCAGTGAGTTGCCAACAGCTGGATTCATTAAAACTTTGTAAGATTTAGAATGTTTTCCACCATACAGTTTAATAATAATCGAGATTTTAGAAAAGGGAAGACATTTATTATTCTTTCGAGAATAATAAATGTCGAAATCGAGATTTTAGAAAAGGGAAGACATTTATTATTCTTTACATACAAATAAAACACATGTAAGGTTTTTGTAAACTAATCTTAATATTAATATGAACCAACTCTACGTAGGTATAATTAATCATTTTATTATTTGGCACCGACTCAAAATAAGATTATAAAAATTTTATAGTTATTTATTTTTTGCTTTTAAGTTCTTATTTGATGTTATTTTTTCATCATCAGCTCAGCTACATGATGTAATGATTTCTGAACACAAATACCTGATAAAGTAATGAAAAGTGAACAGAAACACTATTCGTTCCTTCAATTTTCGAGGGTTTCTCTCAATTTTATCAGGATCCCATCACCAGATCCTGACTTCCTTGACATGGGACCACCCTTGAGGTATACCCTATCTAACAAAAAAAGAATAATCAAAATCGGTTCATAAATAACGGAGAGAGGGCTGAACAAACCTAAAAAAAAAAAAAATATATACGGTCGAATTGAGAACCTCCTTTTTTTTCGTCGGTTTAAAATAATTTTATTCGAATTTTTATTTGTAAATGTTTTTCTTTTAGTAGTAGTAGTATTTAAAGTTATTTGCTGTTTCGTGAGTACTGCTCTAACTGCTTTTAGTTTTAGTTGAGTGTTTTAGTGTGCCTGTGTCTGTATTTACTGTATCAATGTTACTTAACACAAAGGATGTCTAAAATTTCGTCGTGACTGACATTGACTTTGTGACCTTGTCTGCACCATTCCGGTCAATGGCGTTTTGTTAGTCACTCATTATATTATAAGTAATTTTTTCTTAAATGCCATCTCGTTACGTAGATTTCTACGTAATTATGTAACTTTTAAAACATTTTGTACTAGCTTTTGCCGGCGGATTCGCTCGCGTTAAAATTATTTTTGTGTCCCTCGAGATTAGTACTTTTTTCTGAATGAAAAGTACCCTATGCCCTGTTCTGTACACCTGTGTGTGTTCTCAAAATTTCATGATGATCGCTTTAGTAGTTAGGAGTGAAAGTGTCACAAACAAACTGACTTTCGCATTTACATTAACTAGCTGTTGCCCGCGAACCGTACAATTTTCTGGGACAACAAGTAGCCTAGATAAAGTATGCTATTCCAGAGTATAATCTATATCTGTGCCAAAATTTCATTTAGATCCATTCAGCCGATTTTGCGTGAAAGATTAACAAACATCCATCCATCCATCTACCTCACAAACTTTCGCCTTTATGATAAGCTAGTTAGGATTTCCGATTGTTACATTAATTAAACTTTAATTTAAAAAATTAAATATAATACTTATAAAAGAATAGTAACACTTTTATGACCACTTAAGACCTACTTTTAATGACCTACGGAATTGCGACCAATTGATTTCCGTCAAACCACACCTATTTCACTACCATTTCTAACACAAGCATTTCTTTTAGCTGGAGGGGTTAACAACCTGGCTATTTTATTAGTCCTAAAACAAAAAACATGCCTGAAAGATAACTAGATGATTATACTCGTAGATAAGTATTAAGACGTTATAAATTGCACAGGCTTTTTTAGTATTCTGTACAACCAAATAAGCAAAACGCTCACGATATCCCTGATAGTAACTGGTTACCTTTACCCGTAAATCTGTACCGCATAACACTCATTCGTTGCTGACCGAACCCGGAAGTTATATGGATGGAATTCCCGCAATCTTAGTGATCAGAAAATAAAAATTACTTAATAGTATGTACTAATCACTACGGTCTTCCACATTACGGAGGAAATAAACTTGTATATATATCCCAGTTCTTACTATCATTTATAAACTATTGCTCTAGAATTCGTACCCTGTCCTACATGTGGATAATCTGGGTTAAACTTCGTAGGTGGTCCTCGAGAATCCGCTTAACAACTTTTGTCCCTATGCCGTAATAAATACGAGTCAATTCAATCTTATGCCAAATGTCGCCGGTGTCATGTGATTCATGAGTTAATTTTAGCGCTTCACTGTCACCCGAATATATTACGGGTATGTTAAACAAAAACATTACAATCAACAGAAAAAATCTGACCCCCTACAATCTACCTCAATCTACATGCAACGAGCGGTTTCCCGTAGTATCACCCCGTTTGTGGTCATTGCTCTGTTCCTAAGTATATCAGCGCGAAGTTAAATAGCTCTTAAACTTCCTCAAGAATTGTACTTTCAACTTCGATTGGTAGTTACAGGCAGCTCGTTTACAGCCAGACACTTGTCTACAGACATTAGCAGCTTTATTATATTTAACGATGGCTTAATCATCTAACTTCGTATCTCTATTTGGTCAAATTTTACAGAAAGAAGAAAGAACTATTTTATTAAACACTATACAACTAACTATAAAATACAGACAAACAGCTTTATTTACATTTAAATATTAATTGTGCTTATATTTGTTATAATTATGATTTATCATCTGATAACATGGTTAAATAAATATACTTACGTAAAGTTCTGAAACATTTGTAATGGACTTACGTAATTACGTACTAGGTAAGTTCATTACAAATGTTCTATTTTTAGTAAATAGCAAAAAAACTAAAAACAATTAGCTAATACGAATTATTCCATCGTCTTCGTTGCGGCATTTTAATTTAAAAATGTTGGTGTTACGAAGTTTGATAATAAAATTAAGCCAACATTTTATTAAATTTTGTGTGCGTTAACAACGAGACAGTATTGCTTGACCTTGTCCATTGATCAATGTGCTTGGACTAGATCGTTCAATAATGTGAACTCATTCATTGTAAATGAAATTAGGACCGCCATTCATATTGTATCGGATGATAGTGAAGTTCATTGATGCTCGTCGGTTTACTATTTTCATAGCAATTGAAACATTTGATTTTATCTATACGGATATAGTTTTTAAATAAATTGGTACAAGGTCGGCGATGGGAAACTATTACATTCGCAAACAAAAGTGGGGTCACAGAGTGTGGGTTTAGTGGGGTCATTTCTGGTGACCCTACTCAACTGCGAAAATACAAAAAAAAATATGTATTTTATTTTATATAAATTTAACAGAAATCTGAGTTGTCCTACATTCTATAAGGGGCCATCCATAAAT
The DNA here is from genome assembly GCA_963859945.1 of Euplagia quadripunctaria. Classification (NCBI taxonomy): domain Eukaryota; kingdom Metazoa; phylum Arthropoda; class Insecta; order Lepidoptera; family Erebidae; genus Euplagia; species Euplagia quadripunctaria. The sequence continues at coordinate 4,232,037 of OY982573.1, forward strand.
GACTACATACGTCGGGGGTCGAGGTATATAAACTTCGTGACGTCACATGCCAAAACTAATCATATCATGAAAACAGAAAATATTACCTGTAAACGAAAAATAAAAAAAACCTATCTATAGGCTATAAATTAAAACACAATTGTGACCTGTGAAATTTATAAAATTCGTGTGACGTAATTTATGGAAGACCCCTACTGACTACTATACTCAATTTGAAATGTAAATTCCTTTTGTTTTATATGGATAAAATATTAACGAAACTTTATAAATTTCACATACTATATTAAAACCAATAATGTACATTTTCTTGTAAAATCAGCCAATCAGCTGATTGTAATGAGGAACACACCTTTAAATACCTGTTTGACAATAATTCAAGCCAAATCTTTACTTGCTTTAGATAGACGTTAATAATGACAATAATATCTGCATTTCAGACCATAGAGATCCATATTAGTATTAGTACAGATAAACTGCAAACAATGTTAGTTAAAAATCTGGAGTTGAAGCTCACACTATCCACACATTATATAATACTAGCTGCACCTCGCATTTTCACCCGCGTAAGTCCTGATAGCATGTTAATATCGGGATAAAAAGTAGCCCATCTATTAATCCAGGTGTCCAGCTACTAACATACCTAGTTTCATTGCAATCGGTTCAGTAGTTTTTGCGTGAATGAGCAACAAACATCCATACATCCTCATAAACTTTCACGTTTATAATATTAGTAGGATATATTCGTGGATATAGTCCGATCCAATGACGATTAATGACGACAAATGAAAACAAATAACTCTTGTTTATAAAGCAATTGTTTCACTTTTAAGGCAATGTGACATATTTAAAGTCAGGGGTCATCATAAGTGAAAGTTGTGCCGAATAACGACTAATGGCATTTTAAACTAGGTCGTTCGAAGGCACGACAATGTATCACTTTCTTTCGTGTTTTCCTAACCAACTTTAAGTGGTTTTAGGTTTCTTAGTTTCGTCTGCTTCTAGAAATGGACATTATAATATAATAATTATGGGTTAGTAGAACTAAAAACACGCTTCGGTTCGTCAAACCGAATTAACAAGTACTAGCTTCATTATCAAATGATCATCTGCCAAACTCAAGAGGTTTATTAGTGGCCACCGCAGAATTCCACTATCCTATACACCTCCTGGCTTCATCATCAGATCAGCTCAAAGACGCCAAAAAGCAGTATTGTCTTCCAAACTACATATACATACAAAGTTTCATTTCGATACGAAAATTAGAAGTAGGTCAAAATTTACTTCCAAGTTTTTTTACATAGTTACAAATGAAGTTAATAAAACCGTGTTAATAAAATGCAAAAAAGTTTCAAAGGCTGAAAAGACGACTACTCCTACACAGAATGATTCTGTAATATATCATACCTCTGTGATATAAATAATTAGTACTGGTGTGTGAGAAGTCCGCACTGAGTTCGAAACTTGAATGTTTTATAAAATGTATAATTGGATAGTAGAAACACAAAAGGCGGTGCAAGTCTGAACTTGGACGTCAGACAAAGTGGACGTGCCTCATCTTTCAAGAAGTCTTTCTTGTATTTGAATGTGAAAGTATTTATTATAACATCCAATATAATAACCATTACTTACGGCCCTATTGTTTGATTCTAAACTTGCCTCTTTACATACACACCCCTTTCATGACTACCTTCTCGCTGCGCCCTAGCAAAGTGCTACAATTCATCTATCTACATAATCTGAAAAATCTGAAGAGATTTTTGTTTGATTGTTTGTTTGAACGCGCTAATCTCTGGAACTATTCGTCGTTTTTGAATAATTCTTTTTGTATTGGATAGAGTATTAATTGAAGAATATTATAGGCTATGTAATATCACGCTACGACCCTTAGAAGCGGAGCAGTGACCATAAACGCAGGTGGAGTTGACGGCTAGTATTAAATAATGAACTGACAGTTATAACACAATACACAGTGCTATCTATACACAAACTAAGCTTGTACTCGGATCAAGCATACTTAGATACATTTTGTGTAAATAGGTACAATTGATACATAAAAGTAGGTACCTGCCAATGAGGCAGATTAGGGCATACAAGTATTTGCACCGAACTCGTTGATCGAACCCGTTGATGTTGCAATTCAATACTCTATCGCTGCGCCAAATAGGTCATCCGCCTATAAAGTCAGCCGATAGATAAAGTAAAAATTGTTGTTATAAACGGCAGGCATAATAAAATAAAAAAAAAGCGTTTTTATTGCTGGCAACTTAAGAGCTAAAGAATACATTATGGATATAGAGCGAAGTCCAATGTTTCATGTTAGTAATGTAAGTAATTCTAGAAATAAAGAATTGTTAATTTTACATTTAATAAATAATAGTGAACATGCAAAATTAATTTCAAACATAATAAGATAATTTAAATATGTATTTATTATCTAATTATAAATTATCTCTTAACCTTATTAAGAGACCCAAATACAAATAATAATTAAAATGACGTAATATTACCATACCTCATAATTGGAGTTATAATAATATGTTTTATTTATTTCAAATATAATTACTGTAGGAGATTTCTCACTGCAAACCAAACAGCAATTATACTGTTATGATATTACCATAATTATGCAAAATTTCAGCACCAAAGCGAATACTTACGCATAACATAATTCATTATTCAAAATTAGCACTGAAATAGCAGAATATTATGACATTAACAGAACAACGTAACTGAAGAGCAATACAATAGGATAGAAAAAAAACAATCCTTATCTGTTGTAATATAAAAACTGATTTCTATGGTGTACGTAACAAAGGGTAGGCGACCGTTGTCATGTAATCCGTGAATCTGACGGCCCACTGATTTTAGGCTATTATGTCATGTGTCAAGTTTGTTTGTACACATAACACAGAATATTGATAATTAACTAAAAAAAAGTATCACCAACTTCCGCGAAGTGCATCATCGTCAAATCATTATAAATTGTAATGAGCTGTATTCTTCATACCTTTATTTTTTACCCTTAGAAGTTAAATATATTCTTCAAATTTAAATGGGACCAACCATGTATCTGCTCCGTGAGACCAACCTTAAGCACAACCAATTCAATTATACATATATAAAAAAATTGATTGTATGTAAAGTCGGTTTACGGACGATAATTTTACGTGGTAACGTCATAAGAAAACAGTGGAAGAGAGATAGATGCGTCACAAGCCGAACGCTTAGGCCGATCTTACCTCTCTATCGCTTGTTCCGCGCTCTCGCTTGCACGCTCGCCTCAGGCGGAACCTGACAATGAGTCATGCTTATTCGCGCGTGCAGCCGGCGTCATCGATTTATAAGACGCTATCACGTCCAAATATTATTGAATAGAAGATACCGCGTATTATACATAGAAAAAAGAAACATTCTAATTGAGAACTGCTTCCTTTTTTAAGTTGATTAAAACAAGGAGAAATGCTCATATAATTGATTTGTACGGAGACCGATGTCACCAAACACACCAAATAAATTGGTATTAAACAAACACAACAAAATAAACGCCATAAAGTCATATCATAAGTGATTCAATGTGCTTCAGATGTGTGAATCAACAAGTGATCAATGGCGTTACAGTAAATGTTGCAGATCTGCGCATAATTGCGAAACACGATCAATTTCTATTAAAACTGAAGCCACATAGTGCGCCTTCCTAAAACTCTATGTTTATTAATTACTCTCGAGCAAAAATTCATCGTTTGGACGAGCTGTATAGACACAGTTAATTTAATCATCAATCTTTAATTAATATTTCGAAATAGCAAAAACGGTATTATTGTCGTTGGACTAGAATTCAAACGCAAAATCTAGATAGCTAATGTACTAAAATATTCGTGTATTTTAGCTCACATTGTTCTAAATCTGTGATGTGTGCCAAGGTTCGTTAAATTTAACTGATTGAATGTCTCCTAATTTTGTCCGCGGCTTCGCTCGCGTCAATGTAATTTTTACGTCATTCCGGGACATTTTTTTTCTAGATGAAAATTACCCTGTGTCCTTCGCTGTATCCCTGGAAATATGATGATCAGATAAAAAGTACGGTATAAAATACGAAAAAACTAATATCTGAACATAGATCATTTTGGAAAAATCTCCTTGCCGTATTGTCATCATTACTGTTCCCGGAACGAGGTTTATCAATGTGTCATGCTGATAAATGAAAGTTATACAACAAAATAATATTTGATAGTATAGCTCGCGTCGAATACAAGTAAATTCACTTATTTTATATGTTTTATACTGAACTGTACGTGATTGGAAATATTCGAATATATAATATATTATATAGAGCCAAAGTTTAGTTACTTGTGCAAAAATGGTGAGACAATTCATGAAATCAATTCTCACGGAAATAATATAACCAATACATAACCAATATAAGTACATAAGCAACAATTTTTATCATAGCTGTGGTCAAAATATATCACCGCAAAATATACCCAACGAAAATTATTTTATTATCAAATACATTATTATTACTAATATTTTAATCTCAAAAATTGTAAATAACTTTTAAAAATAAATATATAATAATCAAATGTAACACTATATTTTATTCTCAAGTTACACGAATAGACAGAAATAAAAATTGTTAACTTTTAGATAATTTCTTTTTTTCCCTCGTTTGACATCTTCCCTCCTAAAGAGACTCCCTATTTTTGTAAATATGTGCATTGTTTAGATAAATTGTTTATGTTTATGTAGGTACTTGCTGTGTGGAGTGTCCCCTATAGTAAATAAGAAACAACAGTCTCAATATGTTCTTGAATACAAGTGAAATGACCCCAAAATATAATAATATCTCTCCTTTCCGAAAGGTCCTTTTCGAACTTTTGACACCAGAACCACTCTTACATGGGTGGCCACCCTAACATTACAATTCTGTCCATCAAAAGGACTATATGCCATTGCTTTTAGTGATCAGGCCGCCCATTGTGCGTTATATGAATACAAAATATATCTGTATTTTTGTTTTTTGATTTATAATAAATAATCCTTACTTTCGTAGTTATTGTTAAGACTTTATCCTCCATTTATTATACAAGTCTGTATCTACTAGACAAAAAAGGTTTGAGACTGTGCCTACTATTTTCGCACTAATAAGAAATTTTGTTTAAATATATTGTGTTGTACATTTTCGTTTCCTAAATCCAAATCTAAACTCTTACGCCTTTATTCTCATTTTACAATCAAAAACAAAATACTCAATCGTAATTTAATAAATATTTATATCTAATTATAACTAGACAATATTAAACATATTTATTTTAATCTGTATATATGAATATTTAGATTAAATGAGTTATAAAATTCCTGTTCATCATTACTCACTGGTAACATTCTCAAAAGGCTGGAACCAGATTCATGATTTAAGTGATTCCTATAAAAACACTAAGATACATTATGTATTATGTACCTATCATCGCATTTATTGACATTCAGACTTAGTTTAGAAAACACGGACATTATATCTATGTAAAAATAAATATATTATGTATAAACGGGTACAATGAACGCTAACTGTTATTAAATCCAGTTAGTAATGTATTCAGTTCAGGTTTGTATTAGTGGGAAGTAACGGAATGACATTTTATTACCAAATATTTGAAATTCGACGTAAACAAGTGGCTATACGTATTATTTTATTATTATTACAAAGTATATTGTGCTAATTAGTAGGATTACTACCTATCCTACTAATATTATAAACGTGAAAGTTTGTGAGAATGTATGGATGTTTGTTGCTCTTTCACGCAAAAACAACTGAACCGATTGCGATGAAACTTGGTATGTAGATAGCTGGAGACCTGGATTAACACGTAGGCTACTTTTTATTCCGATATTCTAACGGCATCGGCACTTACGCGGGAGAAACCGCGGTGCACAGCTAGTCTCTTATAATCTTATTAATTATCCAAATATACTTACCAGCTCCAAATACATTATAGTTTAGAAAAAACTAAAAAACACTTTAATAGTGAACCTGGTGGCTAAACTCCTGGCTCCATCATAAGGCAATCTTTATATTCAAACGGTCATAACTTGTAAACGGATAGTTTATTTTCAAAAATCCTTATTGTAACTGCATGCCAGAGTCGTGCCTTCTCAGTGATTTAAGTAAGTGTTTCTTCCAAATACACCCTGTATAGTAAGGTAGTTAGTTATAAGGAAAGGTAATGAAAGCGTGTTAAAATAAACAGCCTCGCCAATAGCACCGTCCAGCTGTCTTCTGTCATCTTCTGTAGTTTGGAGATACCTGTCTAGCTACATCGTCAATTTTATTTCTTCGTTAGTTTTATTAACAGCCTCTCCAATAGCACCGTCCAGCTGTCTTCTGTCATCTTCTGTAGTTTGGAGATACCTGTCTAGCTACATCGTCAATTTTATTTCTTCGTTAGTTTTATTTTCACCATTTTTTATTTTTGCTCTACTTTTGTTGTCCACTGCTGCATTTTGTGTTTTCCTAGTATGAGAAGGGGGCATGGAGTTCATAGCAGATAGTATCCTAGTTTGAGTGCCACCGACAAAAAAAAATTGTCGTTTATTTAGTTTTTATATTCATATATACAGGGTAAGGAAAGGAGTGATCAAATTTTGGGAGTGACAAATAGTTCATATAATTCAAAAAAAAAGGTTTGAAAAAAAATCAATGAATCTGTTTTTTGTTTTTTTGAGCAGACATTTTCAGAAAAATCTGGACATTCCATGAACATCCTTGGTATTAAATACGCATAGTTTCATTCATGTCAGCTCTCTCTTAAACGAGATATTAGCTTTATCGGTCAATTTTCAAGTTTCAAACTAAGATTTCGGTGTTAAAAGACGCGAAGTTTTTAAATTGTTAGTCGCTTTACGTTATTCACGGGACCTAAAATATGACCACACCATTTTGTAACACGCTGTATATATAAAATACATGCATAATTAGATTAATAATATAATAGATTATACAATCTAGAACACAGGGATCTAAACTTCTTCAGGACATAATACTAGTTTATATGTATATTTAAATATAATAATTAACATATTACATAATACTTGATATGCAATATGTTTAACATAAATATTTTATTCCATATTTAATGTAAGTGCCTATAATATAAAATTGTATTTCCGTGTATGTGTAGGTAATAGGTAAATATTTATAGTCGTTTATAAGATTGAATATAATCTTTTTTTTTTATTAAAATTCTATTATTTAGTACTAGCTGCGCCCCACGGTTTCATCCGCGTAAGTCCCGATGCCGTGGGAATATCGGGATAAATAGCCTATGTGTTAATCCAAACCAAGGTTCATCGCAATCGGTTCAGTAGTTTTTGCGTGAAAGCATGCATTAATCCATTCTCAAAAACTTTCGCCTTTATAATATATGAAGAACAATTAGCCAGGATAGTTAGAAGATAGTTAGAAGTTGTAGGAGCTTCGGCCGGAGTGATACCACGGCCTCTCATTTCACGTCGAGTATTTCGTGTGTTTGCAAAATACCTTTAAGCACGATGCCGATCATACTCAATAAGGTATAATATATATTACTGGTAACACAACACTGCTAGTAACGGTTAAGCGTGAGCTTCTTTTGAATCTGAGAGTATTTTACTAGCTGGACGGATTTCTGTAGATGAAATACAATAATAAGTCAACAATGTAATTTTCCGAAAATGTAAATAATACAATTTCATTATAATGTAAACAATTATGACCGTGATATTTTTTCATCCATATGTATAGGTAGGTACATTTTACCTATTCTGGGTAGGTAGGTAAAACTGTTTTCACTATTCTGACAAATGTGTATCAATTTCAATAAACATGTACACACTGTAGTTTGCAATATAATGTAAACATACATTTTCTCCGGGATAAAAAGTAGCTTAGATAAAATGTGCCAAATTTCATCCAGATCTGTTCAGCCGTTTTTGCGTAAAAGAGTAAAAAATATACATTCATCCATCCAGACTCACAAACTTTTGCCTTGCCAAACTTTTGCCAAACACATACATACAGGAAATCACGGCATAGGAACCAAATGAACGTATCTACATTTTCTTAATTTTACAGGAGAGCAAAAATACTCCGAGAATTTACCTAGTTCCTTGTGGCCCCTTAGCTATTTTGTTATTTTGAAATTTGTGAAGTATTGCATTTACTGTTACGTCGTTTTGGCATTTCAAACAGGAACACTTTGTGACCCGTATTATGAAATAATTATAGTTTAAAAAACTAAAAAACACGCTTTTATAGAAAATTCAACTAAAAAATAGAAAAATTAATCGAATTATTGCATTGTCATCGGTCTTTGACAGGTGTGCAAAATTTGAATTAAATCTGGCCGTTTAAAGTGGGTCAAAATCGCGCCCAAAGGATTCGGTTACAAACATACAAACAAACATATAAGTGAAGCTAATATAAAGCGTGTAAAAAAAAGATACGTTCATCTGGTTCTTATAATGCACCGCGAATGGACTCAATAAAGAAAGTCAAAGAATCGTTTAACAGTCGTTCATACAATTTGCAATGGCTTAAATGGTTGCAGATGATAAAATATTCAAGAACCGTCGCCATAGTTTGCTTTCTAATGTCCCTTATTTCACTTTGACCGTGAACTGGGCTAATGGGACAATGAGCCAACGATGTCTTAGAGTGAAAATAGTTACAATGAATAAAGATATGAATGGTAGGTGGATGGAGAAATGCGATCCTGTGCGAAATACAGAAGTAGTCTAAATTATTCGTCTGTACAGTAAGATAGATTAATTAAGGATATATATTATGTTTATTTACTCATGTGTATGTGAGCCGACGGGGGCCCTTTTGTTGCTGTTGCTGACGTCTACAAACGACGCGGTAGGACGCTTCACCTCTTAACAAAGGACCCCCGTCGGATGTACCTACTTATTTTCTGTTAAGTCACTTTGCTATTGTAGTCTTCTACCACATGGGCCACTTAAAACACATGATTTTAGCGTTGAAGTCTATAAGATTTATTTGTATGTATGTATTTAAGTTGAAGTCCGAAAAATTGTTAGGCAATAGAATGTAATATTTTGATATACAACACAGATTACAAAGTATTTATCGTAAAGATAATTTAAAATTGTTTTCAATGCAAAAAAAACATTAACAACGCAAAACTAGACAGTATGAAAATAAAATAATACTTTATTTATTAACTCATTTATCCTCCCTTCCAGAATAGAATAAACTTTATTGTACACCAAAATAATTTTGTCTAGAGGATATGTACAAAGGGCGGCCTTATCGCTAAAAGCAATCTCTTACAGGCAACCTTTGGATGGACAATACGACAGTAAATAGATGAAAGCATGGGTAGTTTTGGTGTTAAAAGTGCTGATTTAAGAGATAATTTGACTAGTTCAAATAATCGGAACATCCTACCCTCCCTATTTTAAACAAAAATGTATGATTCAATCACAGGGAATACTTGAGTATCTTTAATAGTTTTTTTTAATCGAGTATTAACTTGAATGAGCGAGTGTTTCTCATGTTTTCTCTTTCTAGTACACTTTAGCAGTGTCTATTGTACGAATAAATTAACTCAAGGAAAAGAGCGAAAGGAAATGAGCGAACTGACCAGAAACTTTTACTGTCATAAATTACAGGCTATTAAACCCTATGTAATAATATTCATTATGATTGCGTGCGGTATCTTACCAAAGAGTCACTTATTGTCATGCTAACAAACAGGTCATTGATCTATTGCTGCAAGTCGGAACTTTGATATTAAATAGCATTGTCCTAATGTGACAAATCTTTGACGAAATATAGACGCACCCATTAATTTTACTATTGTAATAGGTAGGCATAATACCAAGTGTAACTATTTGTTCTTTTATGTTTCGTTTAATTTATTGTACGTTTCGTCAAAATCAGTCTATCCATGACCACCATCGGTGAAAAATTCTTTTAGTGTTGGATAGCCCATTTATCGAGGAAGACTATCGCACTAAACCCACTAATATTATAAATGTGAAAGTTTGGCTGGATGGATGGATGGATGGATGTTTGTTACTCTTTCACGTAAAAACCACTGAACCGATTGCGATGAAACTTGATATGTAGATAGCTGGAGACCTGGATTAACGCATAGACTACTTTTTATCCCGATATTCGAACGGGATCAGGACTTACGCGGGTGATACCGCGGGGTGCTGCTAGTAGACTATATAATATCACGCTACAACCAACAGGAGCGGAGTAACAATGAAAAATGTTCCAAAAAACGGGGCAAATTTACAAACGCAGACAAAGTTCCGCGGGTCAGAATCTATACTAATATTATAAAGCTGTAGAGTTTATTTGTTTGGTTGAACGCGCTTATCTATGGAACTACTTGTCCGAATCGAAAAAATCTTTTAGAGTTGAATAGCCCATTTATCGAGGAAGGCTATAGGCTATATAACATCACGCTATCACCAATAGGAGCGGAGCAACAATGAAAAATATTGCAAAAACGGGGAACATTTATTTTACAAACGTGGACGCAGAGAGCCGGTTCAGCTAGTGTTTTATAAGAGAGCTCAGAGTTCAAGGTAAGAGACTGTTCGAGGTAAAGGACCCAGCCCTCAAGCTATTGCTTGTACTTCGAAATCCATTTTCATCCATCCATCCATCTTTCCATGCGTTCTCTTCTTACCTATCTTTCCCTTTCAATGTACCCCCAATTTTCCCAAAAGTGCCGGGTTGATAGCAATAGGCTTCCTATTACGTAAGTAGGGTATATTTCAAAACTACAGTTGGTAAAAATGTGGGTGTTCAAATATTACCACGGTTAAGTCCGGCTATAATCCCGAATATTAAATAGAAGCACAATTTGCGAAGTAGAGTAGGGAAGCTGTCTTACAGAATATTGTAGTGTTCTTCGTGCAGAACTTTGCGAAAACCTTCTGTGCCCTTCTTGTTAGAAGAGCTTTCTTCATCCTTTTTATATGTATGTTTTTAGCAGGATAAAATACACCAGATTTTAGGTCGTATTGGGTCTGGTTGATTATCCAGTTAGTGCACTTCCATGCAGAATCACGCGGTTAATCAGCATTACATGTTTAATTATGTCTATCTGTTGTTCGGGAAAGGGTAATTAAGCAGTGGTAATCGCTTACCAAAGATACCCATAAAGTATGAACATTTCGCTCACTTCTCTGTTTTAAAAAACATATTTTATAGACTCATTTTAACACACAAAACCGTCAAAATTATAATGTGTTTTAGAAAAAACATATTATCTAAATCGATTTTGTGGATGATAATTTATAAAATTCTCGCAAATATTCTGCTGTAGGTAAACACTTTAAACATATGTAAACGGTCATAATTTGCCAACAATTGTTACCAGTGGGCATTCGATCGTACACCTAATCGTTGGCCTTCATTCGTTAATGAACTGTCATCATTCTGTGGTCACGTTTCACCTACTGCTCCGACAAATGAAGTAAACATGTGAAGTAACAAATTAATAGCTTCCTCTTCAGAATGTTGTCTCCGGTATTAAGTTTCTCAGCAATTCTTTTCAGTTTATAAAACACTAGCAATCCGCCCCGGCTTCGCACGAGTGCAGAGACATATTCAACAATCATCATCATATTTGAACTAATTTACACGAAACCTTAACAAATTATGAAATTATATATCTAAACCTTCCTCATGAATCACTCTATTTATTGGTGAAAACCGAATGAAAGTCCTTTCAGTAGCTTTTGAGTTTATCGCGAATAGATAGATAGACAGACAGACAGACAGACACCGCGGGGGACTTTGTTTTATAATATGTAGTGATATCTATCATTATGCCGAGTCCTTGGTAGCTTTGTACTTATGACAACTTTTTATTATAGCAATAAAGCAAATATTTAAAATTCAACAATATTTTCAGTTTGAATAAAAATTTGTCAGAGGTCTCGGACTCCCTGCCAACAGTCAGTTCGAGTAACGGTATGATACCCTGATCTACTCCAGTTATTCCTCACACCCCTAATCCATAGGCATAAGCAATACCCCTGACCTTCCATTGCCTTCTCTGCTTGGAATTAAAGAAGGGAATATCGGAAGAGAAAGGTTACCTACCTTTTCCTCCTGATATTCGCTTCTTTAATCCCCAAAGTGTACAGTTGATGGCAATAGTTTTACCTCCTATTCCGTAAGTGGGGACAAATATAGTTGGTAAAATAGGGGTGTTTAATTCCCTTTGGGGAAATAGGCACGAGTATATGTATGTAATGTTGCAAATTATCATATCAAATAATGAAAATGCTAACGGAAACGCTTTACCGCTTGTCGTTATGTGATTACATCACCATGTGATTTCAAAGCATTTACAAAACTTAACGACTCAAACTTAGTTCTGCTATTTTATAAAGCGTCACTCGCAGAGAATTTGTAAGCAAACTATTTCCAACCTTAATATTCACATCTATCGTAATAGAAGATAGAAAGTGTAAAATATGTTCGTTCACAGCGCAGTCTTCGCCCTGATTTTGGCCATTAAAGATACGAACTTATCTGAAACTTCAGACAACATTTCTTACAGCTGTTAGAAATGTATTAACTAAACAATCCCATACTAAAGAAACCATTGGTTGTAATGTGACTCTTTTGCTTATTCTAGTCCAAGTTTATCAACCAAACTGTTCGTTAAAAATACAATTATGTAGTTATAATATACACGTATATGTACAATTCAATGTTATCATTGTCGTGAACCATCAGAAGCTTCGATCTCTTTGATATTTTTTTGCCGGATCGTAGCCCTGGAGAAGTCAATAAATATTTTCTATTTAATTCAACATTCTCTTATTAATCCAGAAATATCTGAAAGCAATATTTTCAAGCACCTGTGAAAATAAATAAAACTTTTAGAAAGCGGTTTTTTAGCTAGGTAACGACGTAAGTAACAAAAACAATATATATTTGTTTTACTTACTGTTCCCTTTGGTAGCGAATACGTGTAACCATTACTTTAAATGATGGCTCTATAGTGATATCGAATCCACAAAATCGACTCAGTGGCATTTGACTGGTGACCAATTAAACTACTTCGCGAAATAAAATGTTTTTAAATTATTCATGAACACTTGAACACGTCAAGTATTACACATGGATTGGGTTTAAAAGGGCAAATAAAACAATTTGGAAAATACTAAAAGCTCTTTGTTGGGGTAAACTTCTGTCTGGTGCGCTATTAAATATTTACTTATAGAAAGCTAAACATAACCAAATGATCATACATTGTAAAGAGATATATGCCTTTTTTAATAAAGACATTGTAGCTTGAAACAATGGTTAAGAACATATATGTCTCTTCACATCAAGTATCGCAAAACTATTAAAATTACTGTTTAATTTTTTGTGCGAGTGAGAATATTTATTGTGCTTCCATATCTACATATATATATATTCAATACGTATATCATTATAGATTTGGTGTTAGATAACGTACTGTACCAATTTACTCTTATTTTCGATGCCTCTGCTAAACTTAGCCGACTAACTTAACACTTGAAATAAGGTAAAGTAGATAAAATGTTCAAAGGTCTTGGGAACCTGTAATCTCCTAAAACTCTAAAGAAAAACCTAAAAGATCTCAATAAAAATTTACAAGTCCTACTGTTGAAACGTTAGGCTGAATGTAATTAAAGACCTAAATTCAAGATGTACATCTGGTCTGGTGCTCAGATCATAGAAACAAGGAAGAAACAAGAATCTTGTTTCTATGATCCGAGGTCTGGTGTTTAGAAAAATGATAAAAATAAGGAAGTAGTATTTCAAAGGAATTTTAGTAGCAAAAGCAAAGTTGAAAGCAGACATCTGTCATATTATTAGACGTGTGATGAGATTGAATGAAACGAAGATTAAACAGAAACTAAGAATGGATATGGAAGAAGCTCAAAAAAATATTGATTGGTGCGTGCAAAGTGATATGATCAGGATTTAAGTAAGTTCAGAGATGATGGCTGTCAGAAGAGTGAATAGGAAAAAAATAAAAAGTTTGAATATTATGAGCCAGTGTGAATAAATAATCATCATGGATCTATAATTTTCAATATTCGACCTATCACAAGAGACGGGTATTACAAAAATGATTCGCTAAACTGTTTTCATTTCCTTCAATTATAACCATTACTACCATGATGATAGAGACGTTAATGGTTAGCGATTATAGGAATACGTAACCAGGTACCATGAAACGCAACGCAATTATGTAAGCTACGTAATGAGGATTGTGGGATCTGTCGAGAAAAATTATGTTGTAATATTGTGGTACAAGGTATAAACTTTCTTTGTTAGTGTTAAAGGTTTTTAAATATTAAAACCAGAAAATAAAAAATAATTAATGAAAATAAGAAAATTTATTTCTAAGTATTTTGAGGATGTTGATAAATGGTCATATAAAAAACCATTTTTATATTTATCCCCTACGTTTGTTTAGTAATTTTAGTTCAGGGAAATCGCAATATCCAATTTACCAAACTTTTATTTATCTTAGACATCTCTGACGATGAGAATCCCTTGTTCAAAGAATTTCTAAGTTACATGTAGGAATAAGTGCTTCAAATTAAAGTCAGATATACAATTTTGCGGTATTGTGCAGTAGATGGAAACTAAAGCGTTTATCAATGATCAAAATACATAGGTCTTCTATCCTGAAGCTTTTCCTCGTGTAGTTCGTATTTCAGAAGTTGCAGAATTATCTTCTGTCATTACATTTAGTGAAATGAAATATAAGCTCTTTGTCGAGTTACATATTCCTCTTATTGTTAAGCGTATATTTTACATTTTTTTCTTAATTTTTTTCACTTTTGTTAAAACATTATAGGTGCTTAAAGTTCATGCGATGTCAGAGACATAATGACTAAATAACTGATAATGGACACTCGCACACAAATAACATTTACTTTTTTATTTACCTTGTTGTCTTAAGGTTTTGTATTTACTACGAGTATTTCCGTATCATTGAATAAACTAATACTATTATTGAACAATATAAGTAACTAAATAAAATACAATTACTAAAGTTTTGTATACGTTAGAACATAATTATAACAAAATGTAATTCATTCTTTAAGGTGTGTCAGTCGAAAAATGATCATCCTTCGCTAACTTTATTTTGATTTATTTGGATATAAACGGCATACATAATATTTTATTATTATATAATCAATAATCATAAAAAAAAAAAAAAAATTATGGGATGATAGGGGGCAAACGAGCACACGGGTCACCTGATGGTAAGTGACTACCGCCGCCCATGGACACCTGCAATTCAAGCAGTCACAAATCTAATGTGTATGCCTGTTATGCTGTGTGTACCTGATACAGCATTTACCAAGATGGGTACATGGTATAATTTTATAAACGTGTGGACATATAAAATACCCATGAATAAAACCTACAAATCAAGTAAATAATGAAAAAAAAAATCATTTTGAAACTTTTATAAAACGTAAGTCCCGGTGCCGTGGTAATATCGGGATAAAAAGTAGCCTATGTCTTAATCCAGGTGTCCAGCTATCTACATACCAAGTTTCATCGCAATCGGTTCAGTAGCTTTTGCGTGAAAGAGAAACAAACATCTATACACCCATACATCCTCACAAACTTTCACGTTTATAATATTACTAGGATTTGGTGAACGTTAAAAATTTTGAAAACTATTTAATAACTCATTTTTTTTACAATTTAAAATAAATAATTTAAATAATTAATTACATATGTTTTAAATATATTAATACGTGAAGCGAAAACTTTGAATCCCTTTTTACGAAAATTGGGCGGACGGAGGAGTATGAAATTTCGCACACTTATAGTTTATACAAAGAAGAAGTGACGAATGCTAAAATTTTTGTACAAAAGTCTATACAATGACAGGTCAAGTAATATTGACCAATGAAATTAACCATGGTCGAAATTCGACCACCACGGGATCTCTAGTATATTTAAATACTATTACTTCTAATTCTGAAACATAGATAAACAGAGGAAAAACGATCTTGATATAATTACGTAGGAGTAATAATAATAACCTCACACATCTCACAAACGGCTGTCTGATCCCAAACTAGGCAGAGCCTGTGCTATGGTAACCAGACTGCTGATAAACATACTTATATATTTCTAAATACATACAAATTATAGATAAATTACACCCAGACACAGAACAAACGATCATACTCACCACACAGTTATTTGTCCTGGGTGGGAATCGAACCCACGACCTCTGGCTCAGCAGTCAGGAGTGGGGTGGTTAGTGCCACCAGACCAAGAGGCAAATCCAAGAGTGAGGAGTGTTTATACTGTTTGTCGCATTGGCATACAGGGTTGAATATTTCTCGCCCAAGTTTACTAGGAATTGTTGTTGCACACAAACACTTGGCTTAAACCGTAAAATAAAAGTAGGTTGTCAGTTATTCACGGATTTATTGCGCTGATAAATGGATTAGTCTCACTAACCGATGGCCAGTAAGTTCAATAGGTAATAGACTCTTTGTGCATATATTGGACAATAGATTGGACGATAGAAGGAAGTTCTCAATTATATAATCGAAATAGTGGATTAATTATCCACTATTTCTATATTAATCAGTTAATATAATGTTATGGTTTCGGCATGTTGAAAGATGATTAAAGAACGGATGACGAAACAAATTAATAAAGCCCCTGAAGTGGGCGAGTCGCCGCGGGTAGGCTACGAAAGGCGTCTACTGTCTAGATTGGCAGTATACTGAAAAAGGGCCAAGAAAACTTATTTCCCACAATGTGGATCACACAAATTTTGTCCCGTGTGATAATCGATCCCACAACACTGCCCAGTGTAGTGGCGAGGCGACCATTTTAACCATTGTGACATCCGTGCAAATATCACATACTAGCTGCGTCCCGCGGTTTCTCCCGCGGAATTCCCTATGCCGTGGGAATATCGGGATAAAGTAGCTTATGTATTAATCCAGATGTTCAGCTATCTACATACCAAGTTTCATCGTAATCGGTTTTGTAGCTTTTGCGTGAAGGAGCAACAAACATTCATACATCCATACATCCTCACAAACATTTTAGTAACACAACACGCTTGTCTCTTCTATTTTAATAACTAACAAATGATACCATTATGTGCTAGGTATAAACTGCGGTCATAGTTACCGCAATGTCACTTTACTTTGTTATTTGTAATATCTTTTATAATAACTACAACCGTCTTCATTGTGTCTAAAGCATATCACTTTCCTTGAATATTTTGCTACTCTCGAGTTTTTAACTTTTTTAATTTTTATGGGAATACTCGAAATCGCGAGTCACCTGCTTTAAAGATGACTTCCTAAAACAGTAAGTAAATAACCTATTTAAAAAGAAAAACAGTAATCAAATAGTTTAGATAGATAGATAAAATATTCTTCATAGTACCACAGAATACATAATAGTACCAGTAATTGTACACCATTTATAAAATACAGTTGAAAAAAAATAAAGGTTGTTATTTCATGAGTCGGTTAATAAGTTTTTTCGCTAATGCCGCCGTAGACCAGAATAAGAATTTAAGAATTTTAATTTTATAACTTAAATCTACGAAATTTATGTAAAAAAGTTTTCATCCAAATCGTGGACTCCCTTATAAACCAAACAACATCTCGTACAATTTAAAAATTACAAGATAATTTATGGACTCTTTATAAATTTAAAATGATTTAAAAGATTACCAAAGCAGTAATGGCAAAATAATCAATCTTTAACAATTAAATTGAGCTGAAATAATATTATTACCTACATACTTTCACTAACCAATTTTGACTCTTAAGCTGATGACACCAAAACATGAAACTTTAAAAGGTCTTCATCCAATGTCTCAGGGATAAATAGTAGTTTCAAAAGTATTTTTTTCTCCTGATGTAATTCCTTTATTAAATTACTAATAAGCACTCCCTTTTGGTTAACGATTCTATTACCCAGATTCTTCAACTACATCTTATGTTGTTTTTCATAACGCAATATCACATTACTCCTAAATAACACAAGAGCTTCTCTGTGTTCGACATCGCGTGCAGTATGAGTAAGTTTATCGTGTGTCGTAGTTGCAGACACTAAAACAATTTATTAAATACTAGCAGGGCCTGCGGTTTCATCCGCGTAAGTCCCGATCCCGTAAGAATATTGGGATAAAAAGTAGCCTATACGTTAATCCAGGTGTCCAGCTATCTACATACCAAGTTTCATCGCAATCGGTTCAGTAGTTTTGGCGTGAAAGAGTAACAAACATCCATACAAACTTTCACGTTTATAATATTAGTACGATTTGTGAACCATTTCGACGCATTGTAAAAATTGTTAAGACATAAATGATATGATTTGAAATCAAATGAATGTCGTCGACATCGAATGAGCGCGCGTAATTTTAAAACCATTTATCCTACCTATTAAAAATAACAAGAATTATCAAATAATTCGCAAATAAATAAAATCTTATTTCATAAATCGGTTAATAGGTCTACGCTAACGCCGTAGACTTGATGACGTGAATGAGCGGTCTCTCACCTGCAAACATTAACTAGTATTGCCAGCTAATTATAATTATCTACAGAATTAGGACGATAGCAAACTGATGGCAACACGCTATGACAATTTTGATATAAGCTGATTTTAAATATGTTTCGTAAATTTACCTTTTTTTTTTTTTTTTTTTTTTTTTTTTTTTTTTTTTTTATCGTGTGGAAACCCCCACGGGTCATCACCTCACCGGAGCTAACGGTAAAGTGGTATGTCGGAATCGAACCGACTAAAACCACACGGTGTTCCGTCACAAGTGGGTCTATTGCAGGGGAACCCGGGTATACCCTAGGAAGGAGTCCTCCAGTCCTCCGGGAACCCCTGCAGACCTTGGCCGCCTTTAGCAGGCGACCACATCATGGGGTACGGGGGGCCTAACCCCCCTCCAGATCAGAGAGGTGCGCGTGGAACACGTCGCGTCCCCGTCTCGGGCCTGCTTCTGCAAGGGTAACGGTCAGCCCGACCCGTTACCCCCTCGTAAATTTACCTACAGAATGGATTACATTTACTGAGTGAAAGGGATACAAAATTATTTCTGTAATTTTCTGATTATGCTACACCTACCTAATTATGCTAAAGTTGCTAAAAGTGTTATATTATTCAAAAATTACGTAAACAGTTATTTATGAAAAAAAAATTAAGTTATTTACTGCTAACTACATGTTACAACAGTTTTAGTATAAAAAGAGATAGAGGACATATCTAATGCGTCTACGCTTATCATCACTTTGTTATACTTCAAAACAAAAATAAAACTTAGATGCACAAATTTGGGACAAGCCTATTGCTATTTACTGGACGTACTTCACGCAACAACAACCTGAATAAAAATTTGTCCAACCCTGGATCGAACACACGAAAAATATTAGCTCCACCTGACTGTTGTAATTGTACCACGGGTTCAACGAGGATGTAAATAAAAAAAGATATTATTAACATTACCTATTTATTTCTAGTTAAGTATCTCGATGTCTTTTTGCTGACTATCTATCTAAACTTCCTAAACGAAGACTTTGTTTAAACCTCACATCTCGAAGTTCAAAAAACGAATCCCTTTCGTTACTTTTTAATTAATAAAGACCCTTTATATTTCGGCAGCAGCGAGAAGCGAAAAGTATCATATGAACGTTATGATACCTTAAAGAGATACATAAACAAGCGGATGCTACAGAGATAAACGCTATCAGAAAATAATATCCTATGCGTTTAACCTTTGCACTTAATGTTATATACAATTAAAACTTTATATGTAAGTGACCATTGTCAGTGTATAAATGCGAATGTAGCTTTGTTTGTTTGTTACTCATCATGAAATTCTTCATACATGTTGTTAGAGGGACTGAAAAGGGCATAGGATACCTTTCATCCAGGAAGAAGTACAATTTACAAGCGATAGATTTATGAAGAAAAGCGAACGAAACCGCGGTCAAAAATGTTTACGTCGCCTTTTCTGAATCCTTGTCGTAGCCTTTCTTTCTTAGTCTGTGGTTGGCCATGGTTGGCAGTTCTCCGGACTACGGCGGTTATTTTTTTTTCTACTTCGGATTTCTTTGTTCAGTGTTCTATATTGTAGAGAAACGCCAAGCGTTAAGGTTTCTTATGAGGTCCACAGTTCCGTTATTTCCATCATAAGAATTATTATTAGTCGAATATTATCTTGGAATTTTTATGCTCCACTATTATGTTACAAAAAATTACTTTTACGTATTTTTAATTTCCTTCGGATTTCTTTTAATCTATGTATTTTTATGACGTTCAACGCCACGTTTAAACTATATAATTGTAATTTCATAGAAAAATATAGCGTGATATTAATTTATTTTCAGCTATGGTAGCTGTAGCCCTTAATATATAAGAAACGAATTATAGTTGAGGAGCTTTTAATATCAGGTCTTTAAATTTTAAAGTGAAAATGAAAAGAGCTCTCTTTAACAATGACTCATTCAAATATTTATGTTAAGTTTGTCTAATTCTCAGAAAAGACACAATGTTTACTGTACGATAAAACTGTTGATGAAAACAACTCATTTGAATATTTCTCGGAATTTAAAATAACAACATCAATAAGAATAATTTATTAATATGAAGCCTGTTTTTGTAACAATGTATTGAAAACAGCTATTTTGTTGATTCTGTGTTAGAGTACATTAATTTCGAAGCTCTGTATCGCAATAATTTTTTCAAAGATCACTATTATTTTAGAAGAAACAGTTCCATGGTGTTGTTATTTATTAAAGATCTTATTCTTTGGGGTTAACATTGTGTACTGGAATAGGATCGATCCCGCAACCTTGAATGGGTTGCGGGATCGATCCTATTCCATCAATAGTTATTCACTAATCTATAAATACTAGTATCGCTAACTACGTAGCTTACATCACATTTTTAAGGTTTGTAAATCCTATGAGTTCTTTACATGATTCCACGTTTAGAATTTTCTTGCCGCCGTTGCCAAATCAATCAAAGATATGACTTCAGACATTACATTATCCTCTAGCGTTAGAAAAACCTTTTTTACTACGAATTTCCTTATAAATTACGCAAAACATGTCACCGAATACGAGCATAACTTACAATATTATTGCTAAACAAATAAAACTACATGCACCGAACCACATTTACATTTAGTCAACATGTACATATTAAGTTTCTATTCATATTACTATATCAACTACCTTTCAGTTACTTCTTATTGCATGACTTCGATCTTCGCTGAAAAGTCTCATTTAAATAAATTATAGTTTAGTAAAATTAAAAACAATCTGTTGGACTACTCAAAACGAATCATATGAGCCAAAGCTCGAGGATTTTACTGCCACTGAAGAGAGAGAGGGGGAAGAGTTCCACTATCTACCTCCTGGCTATATTACATACAAATTTTATTTCGATACGACAATTAGAAGTAGGTTAAAATTGACTCGTTTAGTTTTGAAGCTAATAAAATGGTGTTAGAAAAGTAAAAATATATTCAAATATCATCGCCGTCAATACAATTTTTGACTTTAATATCACAATGTCTGTAAAGATACAGAAAATACTATAGAATAAAACAACTTAAATTATTTATTTCATAATCTAGTTTAAAATACCAACACGATCTGTGCGTACTCCATAATTGTTTAGCATACTTACTTCTAACAACAATGTATCCCATAACAATCCACTTGTTAGAATGTGTAAGCAATATAAAAGTAATATAAAAATAATATATGCTCTCAAGTAATATCACAAGATATTAATATAAAGACTTTGCGATCTAGATTATATGTATTATGGTACAAGTGAATGTATGATTTCATACTTTGTTAATTTGTTTTGATCTGGCTTGTAATCACTTTTTATTTGTTTTCCTCAACGAAGCTAATTCACTAATGCATGTTGTGTACTGCTGTAATTAGAATCAAGGTTTATAAAATGTATAAGGTTACATTTAGTTTAATAATTAATCTGTTGTAATTTTGTTGTAAGAATAAATAAATACATAAACTATGCTACAATATATTTTATTTCCGTTTCAGAAACAAAATCAGGGATTCCGTGGAAATCCCTGTACTCACGAGATGCTGTTTTTGCTTCCCACTCCGGAAAGGCCTTATCGCTTTCGCCTACATCAATTTGGTAATTTCCCTGTTATTTTTCAAATATTTACTTTACACATCTGCAATAACAGATAAACATTATTCATTATTTTTAACACTTTGTACATTTTTATATTAAAGTATGGACCCAAAATTGTTCCCTGTGAAAAACCATCACAAATCACTTCATTATAATAGAATCGGGTCAAAATGATACCTAGCGTAAACCCTTCATTCTAACTAATGTTATAGATGCAAATGTGAGTTAATTTGTTTTTGAACTACTCAACCGATCATCACAAAGTTTTTGATACACGTTCCTGGGGGATACCTGATTCGCTTGATACCTTAATGATTGAAGCCGCGGACAATAGCTAGTAGGTTATATTTAGTCGAGGACCCAAAACGACTCCTTGTGAAAGACCAAATAACTAGATTTTAGTAGCACCGGGTTAGAATGTAACGTTGTGCAAAATGATTTTCCGGAAGTAGTTCAAAAGTAACAATTTGCAACGCATCTGTTATCGTATTTATTTTACAATATAATTCTCATTTGGTTATGGTAAACACCTATTTCAAGGTCTTTGAAAGATTCAATTACGATAGTACTTACGACTATGGTAGCTGGAACAAAATTTTTATGCTTTTAATCTCGGGGCTGCCGATACTTATAAAAGATATTTTATTGAATGTTCTAATTAATATTACATTAAATAGTCAATCTGGATTACCTTAAAAATATCCTGTTTCTTAAAAGTAACTTGTATTCGATAATGGGTTATGTTGTCAGACATTACAGCTTATTACATAGGTATGACTAAAAATTATGTCATCCATCACACCCCCAAAATGGTAGGTGCATTGGACCCACATTTATCAAACATGTTTTTTTTCACATTTTAGGCAGTGAGTCATCTCCTAGGCACATTTCTAGACTCAACCGCTGTGTAGAATTTCCAAAAAGAAACCTTCAACTGATGGATTAATTTTCACTGATTAAAACCTAGGCCATAAATATTACAACATAATCATTAAGATTTTTTGAATTTTACCAAAATAATTTTATTTTTCTCAAATTACAGATACTGACAGTAATAGTAACATCTTTCCTGTCCTTCTACATATCTTACATCAGAAATGCTTCAGAGTCCGATCAAGCTGCTTTAGCACTGGAGTATGCAAGACTTATAGCTGATGTTGTTGCTTTGCTTATTGAAGTGATCATGACTGTTGCCTTCATAGTGGCTTTACATAGAGTGAGTACAGCTTCATTTTCTTCATTTAATACTGGCTGACTTTAAAGCAGTCTAGATCACAGCAAGCAAGGTAGTTTATATAACTTCCTGACTTCTGTTTTTAGTTCATGATAGTAATAGGAAAGCTTTATCTTGCTCCTAGACTTTCACCGTAGTTTCACATGCGTTTATTGTAGTGGTCCATACTTCGCTCCTAAGGGTTGTAGCTGATGTTAGCCTATACCTTCTCCAAGAATTGGACTATCAAATCCAAAAATACTTTTCCAAAGCCGGCTAGTAGTTCCAGAGATGACGGTTCATCCAACAACAATTCTTCAGCTTTATTATCTAAATAAATAAATATTGCGTGTCACGTTGTTTGTTCGGGATGAACTTCTCAACTAATGAACCGATTTTAATGAAATTTTGCACACTGTGTACAGTTTCGTCCAACTTGAGAGATAGGATAGTTTTTATCTTAATTTATAATCACAATTTTTTTTTTATTGCAAATTACTTAGTTACAGTAACGCGTTAAGCTCAAGATTATTGTCACAAAGACCCAAATTGCTAGCATGTGGAACCATATCATGATGTCTTTATTCCATTACTAGAATATCCAAATTGAGTTGGATATCGTGGGTAGTATTTTTTTTAAATAATATAGAAAACAAATAAAGAGCAAGATCGGTTTTTAGGTATACCACCTATTTCAACTACGCACAGTGAGTGTAAAACTTTTCGGGAAATTATTATGTCATCAAAACATCGCTAAATATCTATTTTTAACATTTTCGTATTATTTTCAGAAACATGTCCTGCTAATGAAGATTTACCTATACTTCGAGATAGTGTACTCCATCTTTGGATTCATATACAGCCTCGCTTTCTTGACGAAGGAGACTGCCAGCGAACTGTTCCTCGTCTTATTCCAATTGAGTAAGTTGATAAAATTTTAAAAAGAAAACTATTTTAAATTATTGATTTATTTATCAAAATTATACCTTTACAATATAAAATGTTTAAAGATAAGTATCATACATTAGTAACAAATTTTAAATACGAATATGTAATAATAAATTGGTTACTGTTTTTCTAAATAAATTGAAATCTTAGATCAGTCTTAAATGTCTACAAAACACAAATTTGTAGATATAACTATTCAAAAATTAACCCGCAGTTAAAACAATAAAAATACACAATTAAAAGATAGAAATTCGTTTTGAACAATAAATCGCGTCTACTATGCAAAGATTAAGCCAACTTTTAAAGCTATCAACGCGGAGGCAGACGTCACGGTTCTCTTCAATTTATAACATATAATATACCGTCCGTATTAATGTATTGTACCTTTTTTATAATATCTTTGCCCTTTTATGAAGGCTCTAGTGTATGTTACATATTGTAAATGAACGCCACAGCTCATAGCCATTAAAATATTTCACATGACGCATTGTTCGGATAACAATGCATCAATCTGATACTAAGTAGAAACTCTTTGTCAACATTAAACCAAGGTTAGTATTTAGCTCATAGTTAAATAGAATGAGTCTTCAAATCCCTTGAAATCTTCCATTACGTACAAATCTTTTCTTATGAAGTAATCATCCCTTACATTGTAGACAAGAGGATAGCTATTAAAGCTACTAGGTACTTTGTAATTTTACTCATATCTACGATTCACAACTGTTGAACCCTGTTGATAATTATAATTATGTCAATAAGTTTCATTAATATGTACAATGGTTAGATCCTGTTGACAATTATCTCAATAAGGTTCATCAACGTTATGGACCAAATAATTAACATGAAATTATTCATAATGTCCCGACAAAAAATTACGAAAATGAGTGGGCAATATAATGAAACTACTGAAATAGGTCAAATTGACGGGGCTGCATGGATAATATAAATAATAGTAATAAAAATATATGTTGGATTTAATCTTTTTAATGATAAAATAAGTTATTATTATGAAATCACTATGACACTTAGGTGGATACGAATACTATTTATGTAAAAAATATAAAAACAAGTATTCAGTTTTAAGCTCAGTTAGACTACTATTTAAAAACAAAAACCAGAATGATTGTGACGGAGCATTGTATCGTGTGGTTTTAATTATCACGATGCCGTCATACCACTTCATCGTTACCCCGAGGAGGTGATAACACGTCGTAAACAATTTGGCGGCCTTTATTGTTACACATTTTTTTTATTGCGATACATACATTACATAGTTTGTGCATTCATATATACCTACATATTATTTTTTTTAAGTAATTCATAATTATAACACTTTTTACCGAACTTTCGCGTTACTTTTCAATTCCAAATGTGAACAATATAAGCCGCCCGTCTTTATTAGCTTTTAATCCTAAGCTGAATAAAAAAATAACTGCGCTCTATTGAAGTGCGTGTTTGTAAATGATCATCGTCCTGTCATGTATGTTTTTGATCCAAGCGCTCTGCCTAGTGTACCTTAACTATCTCGAAAATGTAATAAATAATGAAGTTAATACAACTATTAATCACATAGCTCAACTTTACTTATCATTATTCATATTACCCGGGCTTTATAAATAGTACAATGTTTAATCACTTGGCCCATAACATATACAATAGTAAACCCAGTTCACAATGATATTTACAAAAAGGTTAATCAATATATACAACTATTGAACCCTGATGACGATGATGTTAATAAGGTTCATCAATATATACAACATTAAAACCCAGTGAAAAAAATGACAACAGTTTCGTCAATGACATCTTCACAACAGGGTAAAACATTGTACATTATGTATACAATGTTGAACCCTGTCAAAAATTATGACAGAAAGGTACTTAATATATCGCTTTCGTTTATGGGTAAAGTTTGACCTTACGTGTTACTCAAATCATCTAAAGCTAACGTCAATCCATATACGGTCCTTTTCTTTAACGATACAGATTTTAAACATAATTAATTTTTTTATTTTCAGTGATTCAAATATACTTGGTAATCTTAATATGGAGTTCAATAGTAAAGATGAAGAGAGATGGTTCAGTGAAATACTCAAGAGAGAGCAACGTCGCCTGAAGGAGGCATTGCGTTTAGTTACTTATAAGTTTAGTGATTAAGTAGCAGTACAGAAACGGATATTTTAAATAAAAAACAAAATATTGAGAAGTTGTTTGATATGGTGTTGATACATGAAGTTGTGTCATATTTATAGTTTATAATGTAAATTTATATGCTTCTGTAGATAGAAGATAAGGTGCTAAAGATTGCACCAAAAAACGCACAAATTACACACGAATAGCAAGCTCAAAAATATGTAAATAATTTATTATAAACATAGTCTACACAAGCCTATTTTAGCTTTTGACTAATTGTCGCAGTACAGTGATGAAAACATTTTTTACGTGGTGAAAATTAAAAACAAAGTAGTATAAAAGAAAAAAATAGGATACATCTACAACATAGTAGGTACCTAAAGTTAGGTTAGCACACGAGACTTAATATATATATATTTACTGAATATGGCTGTTATTGTTGTAACATATATGTAGTTGAAAAAAAATGGTTTAAAGCCTTGTTTTACAATCTTCTAGTAAAGTGACAGAAAAGAATATGATAAATGTCCAATACCGATATTTAAATAGCAAACCAGGTGTCGGTTTGCTATTTAAAATCGTTTCAACGACTGTGAAATACAACTTCTTTACACTCAACAAAATACCTACTCTGCGTTTAACAATTTGTTAAAACGGTTTTGAAACGTAAAAAAGAGGTTTATTCCACAGTTAACTTTCGAATAAGTTTACATGGATATTTTGCAATAAAAGTTTTTAAATTAAATACAAAAAAAATAATATTTTTACAAAAACTTTGTAATCCTTATCAAGTTTTAAAACTTGTAAAATGCTAATAGAATAAATAGATTCCAATATTTTTGTAAGTGATGTTAAATAATTTAAATATCATTATAAGAATTAAAAGTTACCTTCGTGAAAATATAAAATATATTAAAAAGTTAAGTAATATAAGTATGTCTATATTTTTATCGTTTGTTTAATCTAAGAACACTTTTGAAATTAGTTTATAATAATATAAATATTTGGTTAAAAATAGTACATAACTAAAAAACTAAAAACCGACAGCTACTGCCAGGAGGAAAATGTATCAATAGTATATTTGATTATATTTTCACATGTGTGTGTCACAAAGGAATTGATTATCGTGTATAAAACTTTTAAAATACCTTAAATAATATTCCCTTTTTTTTGGTTTCGAAACCCCCCACGGGTCATCACCTCACCATGGCTATTGGTGAAGTATCAAAGTTCTGAAAATACTCCTTTTTTCAAAGTATTGTTTAAATCTTTTTTTTTCTCGGTATTAAAGATCCAACACTTTTTGTGCATTTCAAAATTTACTACTCAGGCTTAACATTAAAATAAAATAAATAATGTTAATTTACATTTTAAGAAATTGTAAATACGATAAATGTATCTAGTTTTATTTTTTATATTTAAATATAAGTCTGCGGAATGTTATACCAAATAAAACGATGTTTAAAACATAAACACACAAGTTTTATTTACAAGTACTGATAGTAATGCTTATTTAATAATAGAAATATTTACAGAAGGAAACATCAATACAATTATTAAAAACAAAACTATGTGTAAACTTCATAACACAATGGCGAGAAAAGAAAATTATTCCCAGTGAAAGTAACCCAAGACTAAGAACGTTTATCCTTTTTCTGAGTGTTAGGTATTTTGCTAATTTTTATGAATTTTATCGATAAAAATAAAATAAAATAATTAACTAAAAATCAATGTTTTATATTTATCCTAGAATGCGGATTAGGTTTAATTTCTTGAGCCTGATAATTAGCGCAGAAATAACTGAAATACCTATTTTAAGAATAATGTATAAAATTATTAATTAATTTCGTACTTATTATCATATGATCAATTGCGTTATTCAAAATGATGCAAACTTGTGACTTTCTTGGAATCTGTCCAAGGAACTCCAAATTTAAGATGTCCAATCAATATTGTTTGCCAAGTTTTTGTACTTGTTTATCCCGCCAATATTACATATTATTACATGACGATATTGTCACATTATAATACTCAACTATGAGATGTGTAAACAAGTCATTTCAAATCATCAAATGTCCTATTTAAAATTGACGAGCAAAAACACATGGATGGATTTGGTGAAGAACAAGAGAATTATAGACAGATTTTGATGGAATTGGATGTATCGTATTGAAAGGCTTTGGGAGAGACTTACGTTCAGTAGGTAATAGCTGTGATGATGAAGGTGAGGAAGAAACACACAAAACATGTCATTGTCATAAACATATTATGATAAATATATTATCAGAGGATAAAGTAAGTACAGAACTTTACTCAGTTTTAATTTAAACAAAAAAATATGTGTTGAAAACATTGGCAAGATTATATTTCTATGAATAAATTATACGGCGCTGTATTTAGGCTCGTTCTCATCCATCAGGCGCTTGAGTCGGTCATTTCCTGATTCTTCTTCTAGATCCTTAGCGTAACTAGAGACTAACACCAACATGTAGAAGTGGATCACTGTAAAATAAAGAGTACTTATTAAAGTTTTTTGCATTATAAACAAATTAAAACCACACCGGGGTTGTTTCACGAAAATGGTTGGTAGCTTTAGTAAACGACTCGAAACGAACTGCGTATTGTTAATATCCTGCGAAGAGTTTTTCAGTAAATTTTTTAACATGTTTACTGAAAGCAGAACACAGTGAATTAACAAGAAGTAATTTTTATTTTTAGGAAACTATCAACGAACTTTGGTATAATTATTCAATGGTATACACAAAATACCATTGAATTCATTACATGTATTTTCTACTTTATGTTCTGTTTGATTATATTATTCTAAAGGCTGGTTCGTCATCATAATTGTGAAGGAGTTATATGTATGATGTTATGATTTTATAACCTAAATAATGATTTGCTCGCAAGTTAAAGATGAAATTTGAAATCTTACCCAGAACCTTACCTATTACTGTAAGAGTTTATAACCAGACAAATATATAGATCGTGGACAATAAATACCCTGTATACTCCAAATGAGTCCAGTCTAGCGGTACTTTGGTGTCCTGATATCAGCCCCTTTTTAACCGACGAAAAAATTGGCGGAGATCCTCAAGTCAACCCGTACCCAATATTTTTGTAGTGAAAACTTCTTCAGGCACGTTTGTGCACTTTTGCTATGGGGAAGAAGCACTGAACTCGTGACCGCCACGCTAATATATAGATCCACTAGAGAGCGCTAATCTAAACATTCAGTTCCGTCAGCCCCTTTTTAATTAATGTCACCAACCTGCTCATGTGACGTTTTAAGTTCATCGTTTCGTATAAGTTTTCACTTCTATCGGCAGTCCCATGACTGACTATTTTTTTATGTATGACCATAGCTATTTACATTTTATAGATTTCAAATAATTCTTTTTTTTATTGGATAGGGTATACTTCGAACTTGGTCCCATTTAAATTTCAACCCTAAGGTTAGAAAAATAGAGGACGAATGATTATTCTTTAACACGTTTTTATTGGTTTCACTTTTAACTATGTAACCAGATTTTGGAAGTTAATTTTAACCTACTTAAAGAAACTTTGTATATTTCTGTAGTTCGGATGACAATACTAATTTGGAGATGATCTCATGATGCAGTTAGGAGGTAAACACGCCGCACACACACATTTTCAGACAACATATTTTTGTTCTCTCAACAAAGGCTTTGTAATTACCTAATGTATGATATTCATAACTATTTAAATAGGGGTGGGGGGGGGGCTAGTAATCTGTGTGACAGGGTTCCCTAGTACAATTACCAGTCAACCACCACAAACCACAAAGGATCAACTTTTATTTTGCAGTATGTATGTTTGTTAGATTTAAGATACCTTTGTGGCAGAGAAAAATAAACGTTATTATTATTATTGGTAAATAATGAAACTCTTCAGTGGGTACTAGTAAAACCTTCAAGTTTTTGCTCATATGATTTGTTTTATCGAGTCCAACAGAGTGGGCTTTGTAATCTAAACTTTTAAACTAAAATTTATTTATGTCTAATAGAACTATTTCACTCTATTATAGTTTACATATTTCATCATGTAATTGATAAATCAAAAATATTCATTATCTAAGCCGGTTGTACTAATCCTTAGCAACACACTTTATCTATACTTACAGAGTGACATAAAGTCGATGATGTAAATCACCAGGGAAGTCTCCGCATGGTGGATCATACCCATAGTCGTCCAGAAGACGAACAGTAGCAGACCAACCATCAACTGGCACGAGGTCCATATGATCCAAGGCTTCATCAGTTGATGTCTCTCCTGTAAAATAAATTAAATATGCACGTACCGATCTGGATTGCTTAAAGACATTTTTAAAGACACACAATTTTAAATCGTTAAATCACGTATTATTTAATTGATGACATGATGACACCCTTTTCTGAGACTGAATTTTTGATTAATAATTTATAAATATCATAAATTATAGAAACTCGAGTCTGAGTATTAACAGGCTGCCAATCCTTCACGTTAAAACTTTCCGCCATCCTCATGGCAAACTTTAATGCCTTCTATGTTATAGATCATTCAATGATCTTTATTTTTTTATTAAACTTTTTATTTAAGTTAAAAAATGTAAATGCCCCAAACATTAATTGACTGGAAATGCTTTAGATAATAAACTATAGCACCATGATTGAAACCAATGTGCATCATAAACCAAATGGAGGTATCCTATGATCCAAGTCCTTGAGCCTCAAAATCCTTCGGAGTACAAGCTCTCCACTTTTAAAACTAGAATTAAGCTTAGTTGAAGTAATTTATAATAATGCAAGAAACATAGTGGAGACTATAAGAGCCCTTTATTCATTGTAAATGAGACCAACCTCAAATACAACCAATACAATTAAAAAAAAAATTGAAATCGGTTCACAAATGACGCAGACATCGGGCAACATAAACAAAAAAAAACTTTCGATTTGAGAACCTCCTCCTTTTTGAAGTCGGTTAAATAAATGGATAGGTAAGATACAGTTTGATAACAAATAAGAGTATCAAGAAAAACTGCTATTGTAGTAGCAAGTAAGTGAGCCTGATATTCTAAGGATACGTACCCTGATGGCTCCAATGAGCATAATAGTAGTGAAGAGCATTGTCACGCAGTGTATGATTCCGACACATATTACCGTAGCATAGTTAACTTCTTGTTCAGTAACGTCACCTTGGTGGAGAAATACTAGTAGGGCTGTGCATTTTGCCAGCGCTAGAACGCAGTACAGCTAGAATAAAAAAATAATTTAATGAAAAGCGAATTATAAACGTTATTAAGGGAACCGTGGATAACAAAACTAAAGTGGATATGATACACTGTTTAAGATAAAGGTAATGTTTTGATCTAGTTCTTATTCAAGTATAATTTGAATTTAATAAAAACCTTTTGTTCAATGGTATTATATTGATAATGTCATATATTAGTTATGAGAATAGGTTCTCACAACTAAGAAAGGCCTATTACAATAAGACCTGAACTAATCCTAGTATTACGTAACCAAATAAAAACGGATGTCGTCATTATCGACCACCTTTTTGAAAGCAGTGCGGTCGGTTAACCACTATAGATAAATAGGGTTGCACTTAAGTAGAAATTACTTTTTTGTTTAGGGAAATAAAGGAAGTACGGAGAACCATAAAAATCGTTGCGCTCTTTTTGGATAATAAACTTAAATGCTAATCTGATGATTTAAGAAACTCTTATCAGCTCAGTTTGAGTATACAGCTTTATGGGCAAATAGGTAAGAGTTGTTTTGTAAACTTTATATACGAGGAATTCCGATATCCCGTATTAAACAAACAGTAAGAATAGTGTTTTAAGTTAAGTTTTAATTTCTTCTTCTTCTTTCTGCACAGTCTATCCACCTTTACTTTTATATCTTGTTAGCCTAAAAACTTTCTAAAAGTTTCTAAAAATATCCATAGTTATAGAAATTAAAGGTAATACATTTTTAAACTATTCCATCTAGCGCTGTTTGACTGAGTATCTGAATTTACTAACTTGCGATAAATGAATTGATCGCCTTTGTTCACCATAAAGTTTAGGATATAGGGTCGTGACATGTTTTAACAGACTTCAAAAGGAGGAGGTTTTCATTTCGACAATTTTTTTGTTGTTGTGTATATATATATTATGTTACTGACACCATTTGTGAACCGATTTCAATAATTCTAATGTCTTTGAATTAGTTGTACTCAAAGTTGATCCCGTTATTCCAAACATTTTAAGAAATTATTCCACATCTTAGGGTGGAAAATTAAGAGATGAAGAATACAGTTTATTACAATTTATTTGAAGTTGGTGATCCTTTTTTTAAGATTAATTATTTACATTGGTGGTGTTAAATAAATGTCACGTCCCTATACTGTAAAGCTAGAAAATAATAAGGTAGTAGCGGATACGTACAATAAGAAGCAAGCCTGAAAATATGCATCCAAATTTGAGTGAAAGGCAGGCGAAGCCCTTTTGTCTTGGTAAATTTTCCATGGATATCGGGAATTCTGTAAAAGAGAAGAGTAAATATAAGTTCGAAACAAATAATGATTTTAAAATTTTATGAAAATAAAATTAATTACAAAAAGTTAAAATGACACAGTTAATAAAAAATCATGTCTTAGGTACTTTACTAGTTTTTTTTTAAGCTCAAGCACGCATCCGGAACAGTAGGCAGTAATGATAACATTCACATCCAAAAAACAAAATTTGTTAGCACGCAATATAATTGTTATTTTTTAATTACAACACTCATTGTAGATCAGTCTTGATTTTTTTCTTTTCAAAAATGCCATCGATGCAATTAAGAAGATTAGGATTAGGTTTTAATTAATGTACATAGATTAGATCCTTCTATGATTAAATCAATCATCATTATAATCATCTTAGCCCTAGGACGCCCCGCCCTTAACTTTATAAGATCTTCTATAAACGACGTGTTTTGTAGTTTATTTTTAGAATCCCTGTAGCGAAGTATTTAGTTAAGAACTACCTTCTGCCCACGTCTTCGTATTATTGTAGATTTTAATAAGCTGGACGACCGTCTAAAGGTTATTTTTCTATCACCCTATTATGTCTTTTTCTGTACGCCTGACCACAGGCATACAAAAGTACAAGATGATCGGTTGAGCAGTTAAGACATGAAAGTGTAATAAACAAACTCACATTGGTATTTATAACTAGTTTTTGCCTGCGACTTCGCTCGTGTAAAAGTATTTTTTCCATTTCTCGTCAATATTTTTTTTTAATGAAAGTTACCTTATATCATTTATTATATTTCTGGTAACTAGTATACAAAATTCCATAACAATGGGATGCGTCCATCCCATCGTTATAGAATTTTACCGCAGCGCATAAAATATGAACAAAAAGACATTGATTTTTTTATATAAGAAGATATTACTTAGGCTTAGCATATCAAAGGAATTTCACAAATTAAAATTTACTTTCCATAATCGTACCATAAAGATCCAATCTTTAGTCTTTAATTGCTATTGCGAATTTCACTAAATCCAAGTATGAGGTTATATTTCCAATATTAGTTTTTTCTAATAGTTCTAACAATTACTCTTCATTCTCGTCCCATTTTTGCATCTACTGGATTACGAAATTGCTTTGGTTGTTTCCATATCTCTAAAATCTATATAATTGGAGTCCAAACTCCAACACATTCGGCCATGCCAGGAGTTGGCGAGTCATATACAGTGAACTGTAATTTTATTAAATTCTACGAAAAATTTTTGATAACAAACATATTGGGTAAACATGTATCTATATTATTATGATCCGTATTTCTAGTCTTTTGTGTAGTACTCACTAATTTTTGTTCTCAAATTTCTTACTTAAAATTAAGTGCAACTTTAAACATAATATATACAAGATAAACATAAAAAATAGCCTTTATTAAAATCTGAATTTGATCTCAAATCGCCATTTGCAAAAGTCATTTCTTTATCTGTCGATAAAGCATTGATAAAAAAATCCGCGATCACGCTCCGATTAGATAATGAATACTTTTGTTTAAACCCTTGCTGATATTTCCAGAGGTAAAAAGAAAAGTCATTGATGCCTTGCAACTTGATTTGCATTAAAAAAAATCTTGCTGTTATAGATATAGATAGATAGCGCGTAACCAGAGACACTATAGCATCATGAAGATCATATTAGAATCTAATTAATAGATCCTATGGATGCTCTAGAATAACCTAACTAGAAAATAACTAAACCCCGATAGACCCCAATTAACCCTAAGGCCTTCTCAATGAGATCTTTGAATCTATTGATCCCCACTGTGTAGATTCAATCTTGTCCCCCATTCCGTATCCTCGCTTCAGATCAGGGTCAACCCGTGGTCCGAAGCATCGGAAACATCTTCATTAGTAAGGTTTGGGTACTTATGAAATATTTTTTTTAACAAAAAATCCTGTACTTAAATACTAATTATAATGAATAATTATCTCATTAAAACTATATTAATAGTTATATTGATGATAATCTGACGGGCATAACCAATATTTGCCTTCATATTTATAAAAATAATATCGTTATTTGCGTTTTATGTTTGTAAATAAATAGCGCAAGTACATACAATTATGATTTATGTAAGAAAGATAAGCTCAATGTAGAATGATTTAATTCTATATATTTTTTAAAATAATCTTTTAAATAATACATTATCTACAAGAAACTTCTTTAGTAAGAACTTATTTTTATAATATTAAAGATTTTGTAATGTTGGGTTGACGTATGGCCAATTCGATTAAGTGGCTATCAAAATGCTAAAGACTTATTGTGAACACAACATGATTTAATACATATTTGGTGTACCCGACATAAATGCTTTGGTACATATCAATAGACTTTTGAAAAACGTTTAACATCATCCTCATATAGAAAATCATAAAATACCCACACAAGGTATCCTTATACTTGATCTGGGTTTAGTTGAATCACGATCTACTAAATCATAATAACACGTCGCCCTACTCGAAACACTTAAAAAATAAGACACTATTCTATTTCGATTATCAAGGGTGCAATAAAAGCATAATCATGTATCGCCTGATGGTTAGTATACGGTCACCAAGCAAATGGAAATTATGCAATACCACCTTAATTTTTTTTCTACTCCGCTCTTATACATTGTAGTATGATTTTATGTTATCTAAAATATAAAATCGAACTACTACCACTTTTAATAAGGAAGTTTACTATTAATGCAAAGAGAATTTTAATTGGACTAAAAATATTTTATATTGATGACGTTCTCTGCGCAAAAGAAAAATAGTAAAAAAAAACAAATATACTTACTTGAAAACATCATAAAATTAAAACGCAACACAATAAATACAAAAAGCTAACACTAAATAAAACTAAATTATCACAGTGATGTGCGACCCGTTAGCTGTAATAGGATGTACTGAGACGGTATCAGCGATATGGCTTTATCAGCAAATAACAAAATTAAAAGCGTTAATGATAAAAATGGATTATCCATCCGATAGTGCACCGTTTAGATAATTAGATTTTTGTTTTCGTCTTTGTCCGTTTATGATTATTGTTGTCACTTTAGGGAAGATAATGTGCACAAACACATTTGTTAATGGTATTTGAGTAGATAAAGTTAATGATAGTGTAAGTTTGAAGGCTAACACTATGTATATTATTCAAATGCTATAAATTTAAGTTCAAGGCTATCTTGTATATCAATATATGTATTCTAGAGAGACATTTTATAGTAAAGATATGTGTAGTAGATCTAACCATTGCATTGGGCTGTCACGCTGGTAGTTCGACTTGAAAAGTGCTTTTTAAACTCGATTTTAATGCACCTAAATGCTACTAGAAGCTTTTATTTGTTATTTTGGCATGCTTTTTTTTCAAGAAAATTAAATAATTGAATCTTACATCGCGGTTCTCTATTTCATTCGTTCGAAGACACACGGTCAGCTTTGGTTGAAGTTCTTATGTAACTCCACTTTTAGTTTATTAATAATAACATCTTCGTACCATAATCTAATTAAATATGACTTCGTGTTATATTACAGTTTTATATTCTGAGTCCCTCGCAGAAAAACACAGTAATGCGTCGCACTATCACAGACAACCGCTGCCGCCGGAATTTTGATATCACTCACGAATGAGTCCAGTGAAATAGAGAAGCGATAATATACAGGACACCTATTTAAACACATTCAATGGTGCCTGCATATACCCAGTAGTAGCCACTTCATTATAATACAAAAAAATATTAGTCGAAATATTAGAAAGTCTATTATACTATCTTAACAACTCCACCGATCATCATGAAATTTTGCGTACACGGTGTCAATGGTATAGAAAAGGGCATAGGATACCTTTCATCCATATCAAAAGCAATGTTCCCAACTGATAGAAAAAAAAAACGAAGCGAAGCTGCGGGCAATATCAAATACTAGACGGCCCGCGCAACTTCGTCCGCGTTTGCCATTTTCCCTGTTTTTGCAACATTTTTCATTGATGCTCCGCTTCTATTAGTTGTAGCGTGATTTTATATAGCCTATAGCCTTCCTCGATAAATAGGCTACCTTACACTAAAAAGATTTTTTAAAATTCGAACCAGTAGTGCCTGAGATTATTGCGTTCAACCAAACAAACAAACTCTTCAGTTTTATAATATTAGTATAGATAAAATGCAATAATATTATTTTCCAAAACCAATATACCTACCACTATCTAGAATTAAAGTAAGCACAGATTATTTTTCGGGTTATATAAATTTGAAAACACACATTTTTGGAGATGTTGATGAATGTCCGGGTTAGTCTGGATCTGTGGATGAATATCCTGCTAACAAAATAAATGACTAAAATAATTGAAACTGGTAAAATATTGTTTAATATTATGACTACCGAAGAAACTTTTTTTTGAATGACTCAATGTCTTATCAACTTAGATAACAATACTAAAATATAACAACGCATTGTATAGAAAGTACCAGATAATGGATAAATACAAATATGTACGTATATATATCCGATAAGACTGCACATCACATTTAAAACCTGAGCTATTTTGAAATATTCACATTGGTCCGTGTTGTGTTGTTAACTCTATTGACTGAACAACCTATGCTATTGCAGACTGCCTCTTGAACAGTAGCCACTTGTGAGTACATCTCTATCTATGCAAATCATAAAAATCAAAATATGGCTGATAAAAGTTTTAGGTTTAGCACATGGCCGATTTAACAATCTAGCTTCGACAATTCGACATTCAACATGGAACACGCAAACTTACAGACTATGCTGAGCGTTGTAATATATGGCTGCATGAAAACAATTGTATATACAGTGTTTCAGAAAGGTATGGTCATATTTTAGAGTCATTTACTACACCCCGTAAATAACGTAAAGCGCTAAGAATTTTAGAGAAATCTTATTATTGAAACTAACAAATTGAACTTGAAATTGACCAAAGAAGCTAATATTTCGAAAGAGAGAAGGCTGACATGAATGAAACTATGAGTATTTAATACTAAACTATTAACGGAATGTTCCGATATTTCTGAACGGGTTAGCATAAAAAATAACATTGAAATTGTCATGGCAATTTTATTTTATTTAATTATTTATTTATTTTTATTTAATTATTTTAATTGGCATGGAAAGTTTTAAAATGCATTATTTTTTCAAGCTTACATAATACTCTTGAAATTTGACCGTCCCTTTCTGTAACACTCTGTATAATCTACTAGATAATATATTCTTTTATTTATAATCAATCGAGTCGAATATGCACATTTCAATGGACCGTATATATACTTATCAAGACAATGAACTACGCATAACTGTTATACTTATAGAAAGGGCAAGTTCATCCAATACTAAGATAAATAAAAGTATTAAAAAGCGTAAATGTTGTGAATCAACAGTCACTAATACTCTATATTTTTATATACATAAATACCAAAATGGAAGAAGACAAAATGACAGTCAGACAAACAATATTCTGGGAGCTGGAGCAATATACTAAGCCATAGCTTGTACAATGGTTATATAACACGGATAAATATAATCATATCTATTTTTTTGTAAACACAAATAGGTATACAGGAGACACTTTGCCTCCCTGTGCGTGTTCTACCTTTGAGCTTCGAGAAACTGTTTGACATGATGCCCACGCCTGCATTCTACCAATGCACTACTCACCGTCGGCATGGTGCTCATCCACACACCTTGGAATCTAAATCCATACGTACGGTTCCAGAGGAATGTTGTCCCGCGAACGCTCTGGCTGTGGAATGAGTTTTGTGGGTTAGCAAGAACACTACAAGGGATAGGGATAACATTAAGGATACTGTGAAATGGCGCTGTTTATTGGTTAGTAAAAACCAAAATGATTTGTTCGCGGGACCATAATATATTTAGTTCAGAAATCAATTTCATAAACTAATTTTGTGTATATTCGATAAACTTTAGGACTAAATGCAAGTCACTTTTGACTATAATGAACAGCAATTTGCTCCTTCAAACATTGTTATTAATTTATACGAAACTTCATGAGCGGACAAATGTCAAACCGGCCATCATACGTACCGCTACAATATTAGTTTGTTGACGTACTATATTCAAGAAAGCCTAAAATATGAAGAAAAATAAACGATACAATGTAAGCAGTTTATTGACATGTTTAACAATGGCTTAATTGACATGATTAAAGCTCTATACTCTATACATATAAAATAATAATAATCATCATCATCACAATAAAACACAACAAGAAATACCCCGCGCTACATTTACTTGATTCCCACAAGTAAAGGTGGTCAAAACCAGCCAAAGAGCCGTGAAAAAGTAAAATACACGATAATAATAATAATAACTTGAAATACGTCACACACGGCCGTCTGATCTCAAACCAAGCAGAGCCTGTACTATGTTTATGATCCAAAAAGAATGTTTAACGAAATTAAGCCGCTTGAATAATGGATTTTCATTAATAGCTGGATGGTAATATATATATTTTTTTACTACTTTTTTGACATTTGAATTGAAAACAAAAAATATAATTGTAATCGAGGGAATATTTTGAGAACTTAACTTCGAATTCTGTTTAAAAATAAGTCTGTGTCATTACTTACACAAGTACATAAGGATAGATGACTGTCAAGTCAAATCAGTATCTTTTTAGTACAAAGTCGAAATGGTAAATTCGGTACATATTTGTATGAAATACTAAGGCGTGACGTCACGCTTTACTACTGTCAAACCATTCACCTTTAATTTTAATATAATAATAAAATAAATTAAAAACTTTAAAACAAAACTGGATGAAATCTTTCACCGTATTTTAAGTTATTTGGTCTAGGCAAAATAATTTATTTTGAGAATAAACATCTACTCAATTTGGTTGGAGGGTTTATGTTAATAATTTAACAGTAACGTGTGTTTCTTTTTTATATAACTTCATGAAATTGTACAAGGCTTACACAAATACTTTTCCATATTCTACCATACTATCACTACAAATAGGGACTTTTTAAAAGCATTCTGCGTCAGACCTCGACAAAATTTTTTTAACTTTCTCAAAAATCTTTTCACAAAAACCCTAAACTTTGCATCCCCAATAAAAAAATAACGTGGCCTATTTCGAAGAACAAGTTGGCAAAGCTTTGTACAACAAGTAGTTAATTTAATATAAAACAAATACTGTCGATGAACTCATGAAGCCTCAAGAAAAACTAAGTACCTTGAATCAAATTAGTTAACTCTGTACTAATTTTTAATACAAAGTATTATAGTTTAATTGGTATCTTTATCAGAATTTAGTGAGCTTTTTCTATAATATACATTCACATACACAACGAATGTTGATTAAAATTCTGGATCTATCCGCTAATTGTTCTATGTTGTTTTTTTTTTGTTTAAGTCAAACGTGGCATCTATGAAACGTCTTTAAATGATTTTACAAACATTTATCACACTTAATGCTAGTACTTATAAGTACATCTGCTTACTTTAATAACTTACTCTATGGAAACAATAAAAAATAATCTCTTAGTGTCATTATTAGAGCTTGCAAATTTTCAATAAATATTCGAATTACACCCTTAATATTGATCGAATTTAATTTGAACATTTGCAAGCTAGATTCCTACATGTTACGGTAAGAAATTGAAATAATTTGAATTAATAAGGGTAGTAAAAGCAATTGAATAACAAAACCTTCTGTATATTCGAATATTGGATTTGTAATCGAATATTCGAAAGGTTTTGTTATAAAAAGTCCTAATCAATCAAATTTTTCCAGATCTCTCCGAAATACCATTTTTTTAATTTTTTTTTTAAATAATTTATAATGTATGAAATGAAGACTTCTTATAGCCTCTCAGCAAACTATAATAATAATTTAATGACCAACCAAGCGAACAATAATAACAAAAACAATTTCACCACTTATGATAGTGGTTATAACCAGCCCCATACCCTAAATGACCTCCGTTACCGCCAGATACAACCGTATGAGAGACTGCTGAAGATACACCATGACCCAAACCTCCAACACCTAAAGAACCAATGCCGCCAACACCTCCTAAGCCTCCAAGACCTCCAATGCCGCCAATAACCCCAACTCCTCCAACACTTCCTGCTATGCCACCGACTCCTGCACCTACTACTGACAACGGTACAGGAAAAGGCTGGGGAACCCTTATGGGAACAGGAGCGGGGACACCAACAACGTACGGTTGTGGTACGGGAATACCTACTCCTTGAGTAACAGTTACTGGCACTGGCTGTGCCACTGGGTATGGAAACGGTCTATCCACGGGTATGGCTATAGGTCGCGTTATAATATGAGGTACGGCTTGAGGAACCGCTACAGGAACAGGCCTCGGTTGGTCCACGGGCACGCCGACTTGTACTGGGTAGGGTACAGCTCTAGGTACATGGATTGGTACCGGTTGCGGTACAGGTATTGGGACGCGGTTGTAGTATTCAGAGTAACTGTGCTGGGTTGGTATGAAAGATGCGCTCCGTTTTGTATGATCGCTTTGAGCGTAGTGGATGCAGGCGAAGAGTAGAAACTGTAAAAAAAACAATGATAATTATAGACTTCGTTTGGAATGCCAAAACAGGCAATTCTTTAGACATCCTATCTATACTATACCCTGATGAGGGGACCATGCGACGTACATAGCATGGCTTATTTACATACTTTTTTATTTTATATCATATCGTAATGCACATTTTAATTTATATTCTTGGTAATAAATGTGGACAGTAAGTGTTTTTGTATCTTTGCTTATCTCCAGTATTTTGAAATTGCATTATTTTTTGCGTCAGAGATCTCTGCTAGAAAACCGTCTTGAAATGCACCACAGGGAACGGAAGCGACAACAGTCCTTCCTTCGGAGGAGACGTTACTGCTTCAGACTAATGTTCGAAAGATGAGAGAATTGGACACATTTTGGGCTGCTCTGTTTCTTTTAGCGGGTCCCTTCCATTAGTAGAAGGTATAGAAGGGGTAGTTGTCTCTGATTTATTTTGGAACGGTAGATATAGTCTGACACAGATATCCGTTCGGCAAAATCCGTGACCCTCACCGACAATGGATGTTGGAATGTCGAATTTTTTAAACTGTAATGAGAAAACCTCTAAAAAATTACCTAGCCAAAACTGCCTCTTTCGGCAAAGGATCTGGAGACGCTGTGTAGTTATGTCCCCGTCAATTTGGTCTATACCAAATTCCCATCAACATTTATGCTACTGTGACTACTATTAGTCACAGTAGCATAAATGTTGATGAGAATAAAAATTCCAAATAAATGCTTAAAGTTTATCTCGATGATTTTAATTTTAAACAATTTTAAGGTAATTGCAGTAATTAAATAAAACTTACATAATAATGGCGTAACATTTTTCCAGTGCACTACTAATAGGTACAACTACAGCAAGTAGAGGATAGAAAGTGATCTGCTTCAGAAAGTAATGGTATTTATAACGGCATGTGTGTGGCGTATGACGGAAACAGGATTTGTTTACACCCTGTATGATAGCTTTAGGGCATTTGTATAGAGCTGCTGATGCAAGTCAAAAGATTTTAAAACACACTATACTTGTTTTGTCTAAAAATTTACATCACCAAATAACTTTACATGCAGTGATAGAGATCCAATCAACAAATGAATGTAAAACAAAAATGTTTTTTTCTTATGAGGAAATAAAATATTGTTCTTCATCTGTTAACAGAAAATTTGCCAAATTTAGTTAGACAACTATCCGGGGACTGCGTCTCGGAAAGCAACTTTAAGAAAACCAGATCAATTTAGCAATATTGTTTGTCCTTGTAATGAAGTATGATATATTGTATGAATATAGTACTCGTTTTTATGTAAAAATATTTACACAGAATTAATTTGACATTCGGAAACCAAAGTACGTCATTCAGGAACCTGAGACAACGCCACCTATCGCGTTACCCATTTAAC
This sequence comes from Euplagia quadripunctaria, assembly GCA_963859945.1. Taxonomy (NCBI): domain Eukaryota; kingdom Metazoa; phylum Arthropoda; class Insecta; order Lepidoptera; family Erebidae; genus Euplagia; species Euplagia quadripunctaria. The sequence continues at coordinate 4,275,028 of OY982573.1, forward strand.
GAGATGCTTTAAAAGTTGATGTGCGCACAGCTCTATAAAGTTCCACCTTACTGACACGTAAGGGCGTCACCTATCAAGAGAGAACTAGTCAGTACTTCAGTAATATACAGCCCATTTAGTCGTACTAGTACTAGTAAGGTATAGTAAACCAGATCGAGTACGTCATGTAATCGCCCGGCTGACCGTTAGTTACGTAATAATTGTTTATATACATGGCTCTGCACAATACTATATAGATGGCGCAGCACTATATTGACTACACGTATCGCTGCGCCATCTATACAGAATTGTTATACGAACACAAATGGCAGGCAGGTTCACCAACTGCCTGCATTTGTGGGTTCGATTTTGTAAAATAGGACATTGATGTGACTCACGTGATTGATTATTTTGAGTCTCTGTTTATATTTGAATCCCTAAGTGTATATATATTTGAAAGTCACCGAGATACCTAATGCATGAATTCTTTTTAAATATCAAGAATTATTTTTTTATATGCATTCAAGTTACAAAACTATAATATTTATGTAAAATAGCAGAAAAAAGAAATCCCAATTCCAGGCTGGTTTCTATACATTTGATTTGACCTATTTGGCTGGCAAAGAAAATTCCAGCTCACAAAGCATGTATAGTATGGACTCAGTTTATTATTTGTAATAACGCTGTAGAAATGTAACGAAAGGTAAAATCATCTCAACTAAATTAGAAACTAAAGTGAATAAAGGGAGAAATAAACAAGGAAAGCATTAAATTTTAAACCAACGCCGCCCACAGTCACTCACTTTTTACAGCGTCTTCTCTTTTTCACTCTAAGGGTGCGAACATATTATGGTTACATTTACGAAATCTCCATGAAATAATAAATATTATTTTCCAATGAAATTCATGAACACTGTTATTAAGAGTTGCAGTAGATGTCGTTGTTCTGTAAAACTCATTCGAAAATTTCTATCACCTGTCTGAAACACTTTAAACCCTAAAGGGTGGAATTCGTTTATGGCTTTTAATCGTCAAAGATGTTAACTGTACACATACAACTGTATATTTCTAGAAAGTCATCTACAAATATTTTTTTTTTTATAGAATTACTATCTAAATACATACATGACACTAACCTTAAGTAATTTAATTTTTTTGAACTTGCATACATCTAAATTATCGGTGATTGCACAACAACGCTATTGGGTGATTTGCATTGTTAAGTTCAAATTTCAAAGTTCAAACAAACAGGTAAAGGAATGTGTATGATACAGAGATTAAATTATTTCTCAAAACAATCTGCCACCGATTATTTTCATGAGAGGTAGATTTTATAACATAAAGTGAAAAAATAAAACAAAATGATCAGAACTTTAATCCTTTTGAGTTTCGAACACAAGAATTTATATGTTTTTTCATTTACTCCTCGATTTATAACGTCCACTAAGAAGCATCAATGTAGTCATAACTTACCATTACTTTGAACTTCAGCAAATGGACGGACGGCCTGAAGGTAGCTGAGATAAGCTAGAGGACTAGATACGTGTCTTGGCATACTTTTGGGAGAGGCTATGCCCAGCAGGGGACTACAACAAACTCTAAATAGCAACCGAGTTAACAAAATGACAATAGTTCGCAAACATACTCCACGAATGCGTTCCAAACACACATACAAATAATAAGTAAGAAAAAAAATCGTTACTTTTCTCTCTAAACGCGACGCTCATGTCAGTGCTAACGCCTTTACGAAAAGTTACGTAGTTACCAGTTGAAGCTATAGAATGTCGTTCTGGCACTACTCTCATAAAGAGTACACACTTCCCTCTTCTGTTTTTTCATATATTTTTTTTAAGACTACCTCGTAATAAGTTATTAATTTATTATTCTTTGGCAAAACGAACGGCGTATCCTACTGTTTTAGGATGAGTTGAGCTGCTGGTTAACTTATGTAAAATAAGTTTTAAATTACGAAATCAGATTTATTTCAGTTTACAATATATGTACAAACAGGAGCTGTTCCAAATCATATCGATTGACGGCAATTCGTAAATGAAAACACAGTAGCTACAGTTACACAGTAACTGGAGTTCCTGTGTTTTCATTTACGACGGCTAAGGCTTGCCCATAATTACTTAACTGGGTAGGATCAAATTATAGTTTTCATAATGTTGGTTTTTTATATGCCTCTGTTTATCCCTTCAGTTATACAGGCGTAAGTGTATCATCATCCTTCGCGGCTTTCCCCAAATAAGTTTGGGTCGGCTTTCAATCTAACTATGATACGATCCAAGCGACTGCCATCAAACCTCCACAACCCAAGTACTAGGAAATATCGAAGTTCTGTAGTTACACGAAGGTATCGGAATTTTTAGGCCTCAAACTACCCGTAACGAATACCACAGATGTTCGTATGGCAAATGGGACCGATGGCTTAACGTGCTCTCTGAGGCACGGAGGGGTCTCAATGTGTTAAAAATTGTCACCCTTCCTAAGACTGACTTGGCTAGTATTACTTAACCCTGTTATGTGCTAACTTACTCGGTTACCACTTAGCCACGAGCCCCTCGTAAACGTATGTAATAGCTATTTATAATATAATAATAATAAAGCTTTGTTTATTCCGAAAAAAGTTTACATTACATATGTGTGTTAGTAGTGCTATGTAGTTCTTTTATTTTTAATCAAGACTTTATTTCGGACCCCTTTCGGGTAAAAGCCTCCTCAATTTTTCTCCATCTATCTCTGTCCTGGCCTATCTCCATCCATTCGTTTCCCGCGATCTCCATTATATCTTCAGCCCATCGTTTTTTTGGTCTACCGACATGTCTTTTCCCTAGCGGTCCCTTCCACTTTGTCGCTTGCAGCGTCCATCTTTTGTCCTTTACTCTACAGATATATCCAGCCCATTGCCATTTTTGCTTCAAAGCATATTCCAGAGCATCTGTTAATTTGGTTTTCTTCCTTATATTTTCGCTTCTAATTTTTTGAATTTTCTTTATTTATAAGATGCTTCTTTCCATAGCTCGTTGTGTAGTTATTAGTTTGTTTCTTATTTTATTTGTATAGACCCACGTTTGGCTGCTGTAAGTTAGGCTTGGCAATATGCACGTATCTATTATCATCTTTTTTTGATCTAAGCTGTAGTCTCCTTTTAAAATTTCTTTTTGTGCCCAAAACTTATTCCATGCAATGGTAACTCTTCGCTCCACTTCTTCTTCGTTCCTGTTTGTACTGAACGAGACTTGTTTACCAAGATAGACGTATTCGTTTACATATTCTATTTCTTTTCCGTCTACAAATATTGGTTTTTTATAGTTGTTAGTCATAGCTTTAGTTTTGCTTGGGTTCATTTCCAGACCAACCTTTTTGCTCTCACTATTCAAGGTTTGTATCATGTTCTCTAATTCTTTTGATGTTTTAGCTAAAAGCACAATGTCGTCTGCAAACCTTAAATGTGTCAGGTGTTGATCCATTATCCAGATACCTTTGTTTTTCCAGTCGATCTTTTGGAAGATACCCTCTAGTACTGCTATAAATAGTTTAGGCGATAAAGGGTCTCCCTGTCTTACTCCTCTTCCTATTTCAATTTCTTCACCTCTTCTTTCTAATTTTACTTGACTTTTAATTTTTGAGTATATGTTTATTAGAATATTTATATATGTATTATTTATATTGCTTGCTTTTAGTGCTTTCCAAATAGAATTATGAGTTATACTGTCAAAAGCCTTTGAGTAATCCACGAATGCCATATACAATGGGTAATTAAATTCTGTGAATTTCTCCAATAACTGTTCTATTGCGTGTATGTGGTCATGTGTTGAAAATCCCGTCAGAAATCCTGCCTGTTCAATCGGTTGATTTTTATCGATTTGTTCAGTAATGCGACTCTGCAGGATAGATGCAAACAGTTTATAAATACTTGATAGTAAGCTGATTGGCCTATAATTGCCGATGTCTAGCGGGTTACCCTTTTTATAGATAAGTATTATGTCCGATTGGCACCACTGCGTAGGTACTGTTTCCGTTTTAAGCACCATATTAAAAAGTTCTGTAAGATGTGTCACGAAAATAGGTGCTCCTATCTTCAGTGCTTCATTACTAATGTTATCGGGTCCAGGGCTTTTGTCGTATTTTAATTTTTTTAAATATAATATTACTTCTTTTTCATTTATTAGTTCTATGTTGTGGTTTGGTTCCGTTATGATTTTATCTTCGTCTTGTTTTCCACTCGTACCTTCAGGTGGTTTGCCGTAAAGGGTTTTATAGAATTCTGTGGCGTTACTTCCTGCCTGTTTCTTGTTAATTTCTTCCCTTCCAATTTTTGTATCCAGTTTTTGTGTGTATTTAATTCCTTGTAGGCTCGTTTTGAGCTCCTGTAAGTATTAGGATTCTTATATAGCTATTTATAATACGGAACGTATATTTAACCCTTAACGCTAATAATTAACATAAAGTAATAGTATCAAAACTATGTATATCCAATTATAGAATAGACATTTTGTCGATAACAATCGACAAAATGTCTCTTTCCAAACTAGACTATGTTGGCATGTATAACGCGTGGAATAATTTCCAAGTAATAGCCCCGAATAAATAGTAACGTCTATGAGAATACGTGATTCTGCCTACGTCGTGTTTTTGTTCAAAGGCAAAGGTGGTGGGATTCTCGTACAGACTTTATTAATTCAAGATATCTTTTTTGGTGTTAGTCACGTGTGTTTTCGGAGTTGCCCGACTTGTTATGAAAGTTTGTCGGGTCCAAAACGATTTGCCACAAATATGAGATATTTACAGGCGCATGGGAAGAAGTTTATGGAGCGTGTGCTTACGTAAGATTTATTAATTAATATTAATTAGCCATGGAAAAATACATATATATAATAAGGTTCCATTCCAGGCTGTCTTATTTAATATTCATTTGTTTTAAAAGATTGTGGTGATATTATTGAACGGTTGTTGAAACTTTTATAACTGAAACTTTTATAAGCCCAGTGAGCGTTCATGGTACCGGCGAATTGGCTCTAGCAACGGTACGACAAAATGGCACAGCAAACAACTTGTACTTCCTACTGCAACAGTAGCTGTTGGGGATAAAAAGTCGAGGCAATAAAATAAGGAGAACAGGTGAATCTATTCTACCCCTGATAATTTTACACGATGTCACAGTTTGGTCGCAAGGTCTCCTACTCTCCAGGAAGGTATACCCAAGGCATCCCAGCAAAAAGTTAGTGGGATAAAGAAAGTGGTTATATCCGTACACACGTCTATAAAAAAAAACCTGAGGAAAGCTTTTCTGTACTTTTCAAGTAGGATCCTTTCACCCACGTAGGTCCCTCGTTAAGTTTCTAATTTCCCGCGCAACTTTCTTAATTTTTTCTTTCATAAGAACCTTCTCCGGACAATAACAAACACAAAAATAAAAGAATTAGCGAAATCGGTTCAGCCGTTTACGCGTGATGCAGTGACCAAGGGAAATAGGGATTCATTTTTATAAATATAGATTACTCCAAGTGAGTTAAAGCGACCTAGTTTAACAGTGGGCTAGGTATCAATTAGCATAGAATCTATGTTCTTACGAAAACGATACAATTGTCTACTGTGTGACTGACATACGAAGAAGTTAAAGCCTTCCGCGTTGTAAGCGTTAACCCAATTGATTCATCATGAGGTCTCTGGGGACGAATTCTAATCATGTGTGTAAAGCAGTTCACTTTTCATTCTAATGGACTACTGCCTTATGAATTTTGTTAAGATAAAAATAGACAATGTAGGTTTGTATTTTGATCAAAGCATTATTTACAAGTAGAATTATTAATTTACATTTTAAGCGTCCTAAAATTAGATGACTACACAATTCAATTTATACAGACACGCACAAGCACTCGCTCACTTACACTTTTAACCTCTTGAACTGAAAGATTCACTCACATGACACATGAGCTCCCCTTACTTTACCTTGAAATAGCCCTATCATCCAGCGTTCACTTGAACAATTATTTTTTTGAACAGAAGAATCATTCCTACCGGGGGGGAAATGGCACAAATATTACAAATAACTAAACATGAACAAGCACGGTATCATGAGACATATATTTATGATTGTATTGTGATTTACTTATTATTAGGATCTAAAACAAAAGATATTCACAATTAATGACAATAACTGACAACAAGGGGTTTTAAGTTGGTGTAGTCCTTCACTTACAGGAGACCACAGCAAGCACAATGAAAAAAAATAAAATAAAATCAACTAAGCGATGAGTCTTACACGTAATAGAGGAAATTTATAAATGTAAAGGTCAGAAAAATATAATTTAAAATTTAAACAATTAAAAACAAATTTGGTAAAATTTCCAAAAAAAAATTGAAACCAAACAATTGGATGTGTGTAGTTTTGAATTGTCTGACGTTGCGACTAGGTCACACTGCATATAATGCAGCCTGTGACCATGGACAATGTATTTCTGTTTAGTTCTCATCCAGTCTACTTAAAAAGTAATCCTAAATAATATCTGAAATCTACTTTGAGTATTTTTTTTCATATTGGCAAAAATACGGTAGTTGACTCAAGTCATTTTTTTTTTATTAAACGTCAAAAAGATTCGGTAGAAATTTCTAGGAACTAAAAACTTGTGACGTCATACTTTACTATAGTCGAAGAGATAGAAATCATACATAATAAAAAAAAAAAGTCTCCTTAACACTTAGATTTATAAGGACTATTACATAATTGGTTTGATCCATAGGAAACTACCCTATTCAGTGTGGTAAATAGTATTTAGTGGTAGGTATTAAACCCTGTCTACGAGTACGTCCCTGGTCATTGGTCTCTGAACTGGAGAAATAACTGTTGCCGTTATATTAGACAACGAAGGAACGTTACTTTCATTATAGTTTACTAGCAGCGCTTCGCGGTTTCACCCGCGTAAGTTCTGATCCCGTGGGAATATCGGGATAAAAAGTAGCCTATGCGTTAATCCAGGTCTCCAGCTTTCACCAAGTTTCATCGCAATCGCTTCAGTGGTTTTTGCGTGAAAGAGTAACAAACATCCATCCATCCATCCATACATCCATTCAAACTTTCACATTTATAATATTAGTGGGATATAGTGCGTAGGTATACAATAGAAATAATAATTAAATATTTGAAGTAAATAACTTACCTTAAATCCTTTCCTTTAAAGGGTTAATCCGAAGGTGCAGCCACAGGGTGTCTACTGCTCGACCTAGGTATGTCACACTTCCATATTTTTACTAGACAACCCAATGCAAAATTGAAATGAATTCCTTTGGGTTTCATTCATTGGGTTCCCTACAATGGACCATTTGTACCTATAAGTTTTAGAAATATTTCATCAATATCAAAATCAGGGTAGTGAATCCCATGAGGCAATAAATGAATTTAATCATATTCAAACAAGCGATACACCTATAGATTGATTAACAATACTACAGAAGAATTGGCAAATACATACCAATAAAATTCGGTACGCATGTTGGTAACGTAACTCTGCCACAGACGCGTCATTGTAATATATTAAAAAACTATAAACGTGGTCTATCTCGACATCCTTTTTTATTGACCACAGAAATACTACGACATAGAATAGTTGTTACTGTTATTTACGAATAATTTGAGCAAAATCTTACAATTTTTCGTGTCAACATTTTTACATGAAGTTTGGAAGAACCCATTTCACACAATTCCGTTCGAATGTGATGTTTATACAATACTAGTAGCGTAATACTATTTGTCTGCAGCTACCTCAGTAGCAAGCTCATGAAGGTTGGAGATCATTCTACGCTCTTCTGAGCCTGATGCGTGTTTTGCGGCACGGGATAGTGCTTGTCCTCTCCTGTTCCCGTTCCACCGCCTCCATAGCCAAAATTACTTCTTCGCAAAACGAAATGGCGGAATCTTACGCACTCTAACTTTGAACCATGGACAGAACCATAGTCTTCCAACACCAAGAGCCGTCGTGAGGTCGTATCGCTGCTGCGTTCACGCTCAGCGCTGCGTTTACTTACTGACATCGCGAATTTAGTATATTTCCCAATGCTGTTTAATAAATGTCTAGAATACCTAGGAAATGTGTACGATGAAATTTATTTCACAGATTTCCTGTCAATTTCCTTGCAATTCTATATAATGACGAATTACATACATTTCCGGTAGCATATATACTACAATTAATTATTAAAGATGATCTAAGAACTATTACGGATAAACGTGCCCTGCATCGTTCTATCTTCATTTATTTCTGTGTTATTACCAAACTTCCACCACGTAGGTTTTACATAATACGAGGTCAGACAAACGAACGAAACCCACATTCGCGTAATGATGAACTTGGGTGGAATTAAACTTAAAAGTGAAAACTTTAACCTTGAAGTGACGCATGCTGTACGCCATTTTGTCTTTTATCTGTCACCTTTAACAAAGTAGGTCGCAGTGGCATTTCATTTATTTTATTTATCTAGTTATAAAAGGGAAGAGCAGGTATCTGTCAAACCTGCTCTTCTCTTCTATAATCACTAAATCCATCCTAAGGTTGTCTGGTAGAAATCGCTCTTAGCGATAAGACCGCCCATTGTGCCTAACACTAACATTAATATTAAGATCATTTATATTCTATGTTTATGGTGTACAATAAAACATATTCTATTCTAATTCTTAAATAGTATGTGACACAAACAGAGATAAACAAGAATGTCTTTGACAACAGGCATGAGGCCATGTAGTGTGAAAAATAATAAAAAAACTCAAACTTACATAGTAAATCCGATTAGAGATGATTCAAATTCTCTCCTGCTACAAATACAATACAATACAGAATACAAATCTGTGTACACAGCATCCAGAATTAGGGTTTTGAAATTCTGGATGCTGTGTGTCACGAGCTAAGCTATAATTATTTAAATCCTCGCTGCGTTAAAGAACTTTTAGCGACTAACTTATAGTTACTACTCAATGCAGCATTACTATTTTTATTGATCAAACATATTAATCAAATAAATATTACCCGAACAAGGAGTAGTTTTTATTTACATAGATATTTACGTCAATTATGTTTTGAACACGTTTCAAATCGTCACATGTAAGAATTTCGAATCAAATTTTAGTTTTCAGTCTCACTGGTTCAGACACTCATTTAAGTTCACTGTCAGAATTTGACCATTCAGATGAGGTGCTATCGTCAATGAACTGTATGATGAATTTGTCAGCTATTCTATCTGTTAAATTGTCAAGTACTGCCATTTTTAACCGATATCAAAGAAGGAGGAGGTTCTCAATTCGACTGAATTTTTTTTTTATTTTTTTTTCATGTAACATACGTCAGAACTTTCGACTGGGTGAACCGATTTTGATCATTCTTTTTTTATTTGAAAGCTGGTGCTTCCCGTGTGGTCCCATTTCAATTTGGTCCAGTTCTGACAATGGCATCTATGAGAAAACCATATATAAGTCAAAATCATCAATCAAAAATATGTACCTAAGTATTTCGAAGTTTGTTTATCAACAGTCTGGTTACCATAGTACAGGCTCTGCCTAGTTTGGGATTGGACAGCGGTGTGTAAGATGTATCAAGTTATTATTATAATTAAACTTCTGCCATTTTAAAACTCTTATTTTTTCCTGCAATCTGACCTTTTATCTCCATGGGATTCAATTAACAATAGAAGTATTATTATATTTCACCTGAGTGTCTGTATAATATACCATACATTTTTGTTTTTCTGGTTTCACTAAATCAAGTAAATTTTTTTGAGCATTGACGCTTGTAAAGAGGTACCTTTCTTAATTGGCTACTTTTTTATATTGGATTTCAACCAAATCAAACTGTTATCCATAACATTTACAGAATTTGGTCAAGAATTCAAACATTTTTGAATTCAATTTCTGGTGATAGTCTCCTTCAACTTTTTTACTTTTAAAAATTAACTCCTTATCGTTAACAAATTCGTCTCTACTTCCTACAAAATAAACGATAATAACGGTCAGTTATTATTATTAATAGTCCTACTTATTCTAATAACAATGAAATTATCTTAACATTTTCATGACTCTTACCTGTATGTAATATAAGGCACGCAGCCTATACCTACTTCTTCTACTCTATTTAAATTTATTCCCCTTTTCAAAGTGCTATTATTCACACAAAATACGTTAGTCGCTTTGTAATAGTAGTATACTGTAGCTTCATATCTTCTTCAATTTGATGTGTTTGTATTCTATTAAAAGGTTCTATATGTCATTACATTACCCGCAAAAAACTATAACACATACTAATATCTAATCTAATTTAAATTTTTAATTTTGTCGCCACGCTTTTTCTGTGGTGTCAAAGACCACGAAAGGTTTGATTCTTTATTTTTTATTTATTTATTTATTTACACTTTATGCACATTTGGTACATAGGCGGACTTAATGCCTAAGGCATTCTCTACCAGTCAACCATTGGGTGATGCAGATAAAACAGGAAGTAGGTGCGTTTTAACTAACAGTAGTTTATAAAACAAAATATTATCTAATTACACTAAATATATTACGTAAATAAAACTAAAATATATTACCACTTACATAAATACCATACACATATATACCACATACATACATATACGCATATAACAACAATAGATGACAAATTATTGGCAAGTTGATTCTGCCAGTTGTTTGAAGAGATACTCCTTTACTTTCACTTTAAATGAGTAATTGTCGGTGGCCATCCTGATTTCAAGGGGAAGCTCATTCCAAAGAAGAACGGACTGAACGAAAAAAGATGAGCCGACAAACTCGGAAGTGTGTGAGGGACAACGAAAAAGATTACTGGCGGAACGAATTATGAAAATAAAAATCATAAAGCCTACCTGTTATTATTAAAACCACAGAAAAACTTATTTCCAATATTGTATTGCGAAGTCTTGTGCATATTCCCATACAATTATCAATAACCAAATTGTTGTTGATCTGCGAAAGTTGAAGAGTTATAGGTTTGTAAGGCGTATAGTTGTTATTTTTATTTGCTAATTCTTGTTAAGGTTAAGGTATTTTTTTAAATATAATGTATTTGACGTTTAGACTGAGTTCCAGAAAACACAATGACAGTAAAATCGTAAAGGATAATAACTTGACACATCTCATACACGGAAGTCTGATTCCAAACTAGGCAGAGCCTGTACTATGGTAACCAGACTGCTGATAAACATACTTATATATTTCTGAATATATACATATTACAGATAAATTACACTGGGATAACTAAGGAATGGAGGTAACATTACAATATTTCTGCATTCTAATTATAACAACCCTAAATATGATGACATATGGTTTGGTTTCAAAGATTCCATATCCAATTTGGCTCAAGTATAGAACAGTTAGTGCAAACTTCCCCTTACAGAAAGACGGTATTGACGCGTGATGTTGTCACCTTAGACCGTTAATACTTACACGCGCTATGCATACTGAAATAACTGCATCGATGTACGCCGGCGATATACGGTGACAACATAAATCTTAGGGCACTACGCATCAGTCAGATAATTTTAAAAAAGCTTTGTATAAAGACATTTTACAGCCGAAATAATGTGTTCTGGTACAAGTCAAGTTACTATTTCATACTTTGTAATTTTTTTTTGTATATATATATATTTGTTTTTCTTTTTTTGCTTATTACTTGTAATTAGAAATGATTAAATTATTCATAATTATTTTTTTTTTCTCAAGGAAGCTAATCAACCAGTAAATGTCGTGTACAGCTGTAATTGGACTCCAGATTTACGAATTGTATAACGTGAGTATTAGTCTAAGAATTAATTAATCTGTTGCCTGTATCTGTACCTTACAAATAAAATAAAAATAATAATTTATTGATCTTCTGTTTACATTTTAGTATTACAAAATGGAAAATATTTTAATTTATATTAATTTATTCGCATGCCATTTACCACAAAAGGAACATTGGGGTCAAAGGACTTGGTTAGCTATTACTACGCGTAGTAATATTTTGTTTACTTTTATTAATAAATTACAATGCTGACAGTTTAGTTATTAACTATGTTTTTCTATTAATAAAATAAGTATTTTTTCTTATCTAATACCTTTAAACGAGCAATTCTTGTATATATATATATATATATATATATAATCTGAATCTAGAAAACAGCTCCAACGATTTTGATGAAATTTTGTTTACAGATAGAGTTCTGCATTTTAAATTCAACTGCATAGTTGTATTTTCTGTAAAAATGCATATTTACAAAAATAAATACGATTTTACAAAAAGCTACAGAGCAAAGCTCGGTCTCCCAGGTACTATCAGTTAAAACAAAACGGACGGTTATAGATAGACACAGGCAGATACGGTATTATCTGTTATCAATTTTATTTATTTTATAATTTTACATTTGACAAAGCAACTTGTTGTTGCGGTGACTCTATGTGTGTTGATCTATAATTTTTAATCTTATTTTTTTTTAATTGACTCTTTCGAATAATTGATGACGATGACGAAATAAAGATATTGAATTTTAATTTAAAATTTTTCAACTTTTATTTCAAAGAAAAATCGAGTTGTGTAGCTGTGGTTTCCGTAAGGATGGAAAAATCAAGATTGTTCGTTAAAATTGTAATTCTTTGAAATTAAATTAAATTGAAAGAATTCTAGCTACTTTAGGGCAGAGTTAATCTTTGTACACATTCTAGAGAAGCACTAAAATTTGAACCCCTACCTATTTTTCCTATAATTTTGTTGACATTGTCTGAGCTGTTATCGTTAGTAACTCAAATTAGGTAGCTTGCTGTATGTAGCTTGTTTTTGTATTAGAAAGAGGCGTACCTGCCTCTTTCTAAAACAAGCTTGGTCAGCTCAGCTATGGTTTTTATAACCCCCTTCTTAACGTTACATTAAGAACAACTACAAAACAACTACTTGCTATAAAACTTAGCATTTAAAAAATATGACAAGCTGAAAAAAGTTATATCTAAATATCAACACATGTTGCCAGCAATAAATTTGTGAGACGTAACAAGTCTCGTTATGTCGTAAGATGACGTCACTTAGTTAGACATTATTTAATTTTTATAGCACATACGTAGCGCAAACAGCCTCCTTATACGTGCATCGTCGATGATTATGTCACTGACAGGTGAAAATGTAGTAAAACCGATACGATCAACTAATGTAGGGTTGCGATTGGCATGTTTAAATCTGAAGATTGATAAAGTTGAATACGATTTAATTATGTCAGCATGAAGGGTAATCGAAACGTTCTAAAACGAGGAAAGAAAACAATGTATGGTACAGGAATATTTAACTTAAGGTCAATTACGTTTGCTACTACACACTAAACAGTCTCCACATGCCTGAAATATTAGAGGTGGATATCAAAGAGACATAAATACAATGAGGTATATATACAGGATATATGTATTTGAAAAAGGTACACTAAATTAAGTCACTGAAAGGACATGACTCTAGCATGCAGTTACGATAAAAAAATTCCCACTGACTCAGCGAAAAACAATGCAAGCATTGCTTACCTGCCGGTTTTCTGTGAGGCTGTGGTATCACTCTGGTCGAGCCGGCCCATGCGTGCAGAAGCTTTGCTCTCCCCCGAATATATACGTAGTACATTTAAATCGATGCATAAATATGAATTTTAAGTCCAGGAGCAATTTTTTCTTTAAAGTGAGTAATACATCGGAGATAAAAAACCGGTAACTATTATAAAATGATTTAAAATTGCATAAACATTTACAGAAAGCAAAGCATGCACAGTGATATTTCCTAAACCATCTCAAAGCTACTTATGAACATTATAAGATACAGCTAATTTTTTAAAGCCTGATGATATCTGTAGTTTAAAAATCAACCAATTTTGCTGCCGCCGAGATTGTACATAGGGCCAAAATAGACTCATTTCAAGTTCTCACATTCTAATTCATCTATAAAGCGATGCAGCAATGTTCAAATTTGACTTAAAATAACTTGATGCTGCTACTTTGGCATTAGACAACCCTAACTGCAAGTCTATCTTCGATTATGAATGAGGATAGGGTGTGACATACCAGACTTTTAAAATAGTTTTTTATAGTAACTGGTGTTGATGTAACGTCCATGTAGAAGAATGTACGGAACGTTTATATGTAAGGGTTTTCTTTCAAAAGGATCAAGAGTTTAGACCTCTTTCCAGCTGCGTAGACAATCTTTAAGAAATGTGATAATAACAGTCACAGAAGTAACTGATGTTTTATTTGTTGATCTTTACCGAATTTTGAAAAACGTAATCATTTTGCTAAGTCTCTTAGTTGAGAGATCTTATAAAGAAAATTGGAACGGTGAACTACGTACCTAGGGTGGATTCAACAAGGTACCTTAAAGTCATGATCATTCAGATATTTATAAGGTTTATGTATGTGATTTCGGACCCTTTGTTTAAAAAATAATTTACGAAATTTATTAGAGACGTTTCAAAAAAAGAATTCTGGAGTGGAATCAATAAAAAAACTGTCAGCCGTAGGAACGCACCTCAGAAGTGAAAACACGTACACACATAGATATATATATATATATATTATTTACATATACACACACACATCTGTCATATATTTCATCTGAGCGTAACGATCACGCGAGTTCAGCACTTTTTCCCCGTACCAGAAGTGCACAACGTGCCTAAAGAAGTTTTCACTTAAAAAACATTTAACTAACAATTATAAGGAATTGATGTTAATTCAAAAAGCAAATCATCCGTCAGTGTGTTCACCGTTATTTTTTTGACTAAGAAATAGAAATCATGCCAGTGTTTAATTTTGCAGTAACGTAAGTTTACAGTAGGATCATCAAAAACATTTTTGTTTTAGAATGACTTTCAAATACTCTCTCAACTCTCACAGCTGATCACATTAGTAAAATTAAAGTTAAAGGCAGGTTTCCGAGATTAAATTTTGCAAATAAAATCATACACAAAGTATTATTTATGCATATCAGTTCATTGAGGTTGGATTCATTTATTTTTGATACATAAAATACCTCGTAATAACTTCATTTACAATCGGTAATCAAACGATTCGAACGACGGCGCCAGCAAAATCAATTCTCATCAAAGCATTTAACTTCAAATATGTATCGTCTAATGTCTTTGCCGTTATCTGAATATCGATCACTAGCCCTTCCCGCAGTATCACCTGCGTTTATGATCACTGGTCCGTTCCTATAGATCGTAGCGTGATGTTATATAGCCTATAGCCTTCCTCGATAAATGAGCTATGCAACACTAAAAGAATTTTTCAATTCGATCCAGTAGTTTTTTTTTCTTTTTTTTATTAAAAGACAACTCCCACATTAGGAATTACTCCTGGGTCGCGGGGGACTATACAAACATGCAAAGAACGGACACAAAGAACATTCAGACTCGGGTGGGAATCGAACCCACGACCTATAGCATAGCAGTCAGGGTCACTAACCACTAGGCCAACAGGCCAGTCGGTTCCTGAGATTAGCGCGTTCAAGCAAACACACAAACAAACTCTTCAGCTTTATAATATAATAATATATTAGTATAGATATATTTTGTAACATACTAAAACATAGTTGAATTGAATTGCCATTATTTGTATGCGATCTTAAGTACGAGTTCCGCTATTTAACCAATTAGTAATTCTACTATAACGTGAAGACGATGCAATTAATTTCTAAATAACGTGAATTATAAAGTTACATATTATAATGTTCTGTAGAAATAATATATGAAAACTCGAAAGACATAGACGTCTTCTCAAACAAACAGGGAAAATATAAATACCTAATCCGCGTGCAGCTCACTGGTATGTTAGAGTAGGTGTTTTACTTCTATGCATTCAACTTGTAATTTAGTTTTTAATTTTAACTTTAAATTCTCAATTTTAGTCGGCTATATACTACCGACTAATGTTTGTTACTTTATTTATTAATTATTAATTATTTTAAGCATTTATTGTAAAAAAAAAACCTTCAGGATGTTGTATAATTTTTGGCATGCTGTGGTCTCCTGTAATTACGGAAGCACATTAACTCATTGTTTTTGTAAATTTAATATAGCATGTAAGGTGTATTCCTTGTTGGAGATCCCAATAAATAAAAAAAAACGACCATCGTTTTCTTACATTATTTTACAAGCTTTTATAGTAGCTTCATATGTAACTATCTATTTAAACAAATCTTGTTTTGTCGTATCGAAATGAAACTTTCTACGTGTATATAGATTAGATGAAAATACCAAAATTAGTATCTTGTAGCTGATCTGGTATGGAGCCAGGAGGTGGATAGTGTTACTCTTCATTGGCTATAGGTACCCTCGAGTTTGAACTCAAATGTGATTCGTTTTGACGAGTCCAACAGATTGTTATTGGTAACGATGTGATGGTCTGCTGTTGAAGTTAGGAGGTGGATTGTGGAACTCTTTTTTACTTTTTAATTCAGTTCAAAATCAGTTATTTTTTACATTTGTACGAAATAACAATTTTGACGTCATACTTAACTATTGTCAAATCATTTTCTTTTAATTTTTTGGATTTACATTTAAAAATAAAAACAAACTTGTAAATAATCAAAGTTTTAAAATTTTCATATGAGACTTCATGAAGACTATGGAACTATTTATTTTAAACATAGGCAACTATCCAATTCTTGAACTGTTGCAATTTTGATCGTCAGTGATCGAGAATAATCGAAGTTTTTAGAATTATCAAAGATTGCATTTAATATCGATTTACTACAACAGTTATTAGCTTTGCTAGTTCGATTTTATTCTGCCAGTTCGATCATATTTAAAAGCAATGTCAATTTAGTATTGTGTTTTTCTACACGTCAGTAATGAAGAGATGTCGTATATCAATACATTCGTCATAGTTACTTGTCTCTACAACAACTACAAATTCAAATTCAAATTCAAATTCAAAATCATTTATTCAATTAAGACACTAAGTGACATTTATGAACGTTAAATTGAAGCTACTGTTAAAAATCATAGATCGACGCAAATAGACGCCACAGCATGTACTGGATTGTCGAGGTAAATTAGGTGAAAACACCAAAATCTACTGCCTGCTTGTGTCGATCTATAACTTCCAGTTTCCAAAATGCGTAGAGCCTTATGAGAAGAATACTGGCAAAGAAACTCATGGCCACTCTTTTTAAAAGTCAGATCTTCAGGTACAATGGTATTAGTGTTACATAAAAGATAAGCATGATGCAAGCTGTTGCCACCTGAATTACATTTTATTGAAATGCTCCAAAAGCTAACGCACAAACAAAAAATATCACTCAGTGATACCGTTGAAGGTTCGAACCTATTAAACATAGAAATCATTCAAGGTGCACATCAGTTACAAAGTCTACTGTTAAAACTAATTCGTGACTGGATTAAGAGGCTAGAGTTGCAGTTGAACGAACCAAAATAATAGTATAGGCTAAAGCATCGCTGACTAAGCCGACCAGTCACCCCAAGCAGCACCCGTTCACGAGTATGACGCATGGACCAGCCATCGTCTCCTTCGCCATATCAGAGGGAAAGAAACGACCCGCCCCATGACGACGCCGCAAGCAATGACATTTTAGTGAGCATGACGAGCCATAGTCGAGATACTGATAAAAATCACTACTAGTCAAAATTACCATAATAATCGTCACGCATTACTTTCAACTAACAATGGTTTGTTAATAATTTAGTCTAATTATAAGACAAAGAAGTTTGTGTGTATATACCTAAAGACACCTTAAGCCCAAGACTGTTTGTCGTTTAGATAATCGTTGATCGTATAGTAGGCTTTCCTAATAAGGTGATTTTTTACAGTACGCTTAAATTTATCTACAGGAAGGTCGATTACATCTATAGGAATTTTATTATAAAAACGTATACCAAGACCTTCGAACGAGTTGTGTACCTTATGTAAGCGATGATAGGTAGCAACGAGTTTAGACTTGTTTCTTGTATTAATATTGTGTATATCACTGTTTTTCTTATAGTCATTGATATTGTGCCTAACAAACATAATATTTGCAAATATATACTGTGATGCAACAGTTAAAATACCTATATCCTTAAACAACTCTCGAAGAGAGACTCTAGCACCTAAATTGTATATTGAGCGGATGGCTCTTTTTTGAAGAATAAAAATCGTTTCAACATCAGCCGCCTTGCCCCAAAGTAGTATACCATAGGACATGACGCTGTGAAAGTAGCTAAAATAAACAAGCCTAGCTGTGTCCGTATCAGTGAGCTGACGTACCTTCCATACTGCGTAAGCTGCCGAACTAAGCCTACCTGCAAGGCTGTCTATCTGGGGTCCCCATTGCAGTTTACTGTCTAATGTAAGTCCCAAGAATACTGTTGAGTCTACAATACTTATTATTTCATTATTTAGAGTTAGATTAGTGCCTAGCTGTTTTACATTTGGCATGGTAAATCTCACACACTTTGTTTTATTTGAGTTCAGTAGGAGATTGTTAGTTGAAAACCAATACAATACATCATTTAGCGCCCTATTCACATCGTCAAAAACTGTTTTTTTACGATCGACTTTGAAAATAAGTGACGTATCATCAGCAAATAGAACTATATCACAGCGATCTTTTAAATAATAAGGTAAATCGTTTATATATATGAGAAAAAGTAGAGGACCCAGTATAGAGCCCTGGGGAACGCCCATAGTAACAGGTAATCCAGAAGACCTCGCACCATTGACATCTACATGTTGAATTCTATCTTTCAAGTAGGAAACAATTAGTTCCAAAGCAATACCATTAACACCATAATGCCTAAGTTTAAGAATAAGCGTGTTGTGTTCTACACAGTCAAAAGCTTTAGAGAGATCGCAAAATACACCTATCGCATCTTGCGAATTCTCCCATGCATTAAATATATGTCTCAAAAGAGTTGCACCAGCATCAATTGTTGAACGACCCTTTGTAAAGCCAAATTGTTCTTTGTGCAATAAATTATTTCGATTAAAATGGCTTTCTAGTTGTTGCAGGATAACTTTTTCAAAAATTTTACTTATAGCCGGCAAGATTGAGATTGGCCTAAAGTTACTTGGTTCAGTTGTACAACCCTTCTTGAATAAAGGTATTACTTTGCTATACTTCATCAGGTTAGGAAAAACACCAGAATCAACACATCGATTGAATGTTATAGCTAGAAATGGCGCTATATCAATTATAATAGTTTCTATTAATTTAACAGAAATCCCCCATAAGTCCCCTGAATTCTTAGAGTTAAGAGACTTAAACGTTTTTATAATGTCTGTGGGGTTTATGAATTAAAATTTAAATAAGTTCTTACATTTGTTTACATTGGCCCTTAACAACAATTCAGACCTGGACGCACAAGAATTCAAGGTACTAGTTGTACTAACTGGTATATTTGTGAAAAAGGTATTAAAAGATTCAGCTATGTCTAAGTTGTTTGTTATAAACCTATTATTAATATTTAATTTTAAATTGTTATCTCGAGGTTTACTACGTCCAGTTTCATTATTAATAATGTTCCATGTAGCTGTTATTTTATTATTTGAAGACTTAATCTTATTACTTATGTATAAAGACTTTGCCATAGAACATGTTTTCTTAAAAATCTTTGAGTAATTTTTGACATATTCATGAAATTTTGGGTCAAAATTACTTTGTTTCATGGCATATAAATCATACAGCTTTTCTCTACTTTTGTATATTCCTGTTGTTGCCCAATCACAGAATGTCGTCTTTGGCCTTTGCATTATTATTTTTGACTTAAATATACTGTTAAATTCGATTTCTATCATATTGAATAAGTCGCCGTAAAGCTTATCTGGATCACTTTGAGTCCAATCTAAATTGGAAACTTTATCACTAATGTTATTACTAAAATTGAATAATCGGTTACTAGTCATGGGCCTGCATATAGTTTTGTTTATTCTATTTTCTTTTATACAAGGAAATGTAACAAATTGCCCACAGTGATCAGATGTTAAATCACTTAAAATTGACCTATTTAAATATTCCCCATTGCAAAAGATGTTATCTAAGCAAGTTGCCGAGTGAGAAGTAATTCTTGTTGGCTCAGAAAATAAATAATTTAAGTCAAATGATTCAAATAGGCTCACTAATCTTATACTGATAGGACACTTTTCTAATATATTAATATTGAAATCTCCACAAACTACCAAAACCTTACTACTGACACATAAACGCTTCAAAACTTCTTCCATAACTAACTCAAATATGCTAAAGTCACTCTGTGGTGGCCGATACACACTAACTATAATATGGTGTTCCAGTTCCACACAGGAAAGCTCAACAGTGCGCTCAACAGACAAATTTACAACATCTTTCCGGTTTTTGCACTTAATGCTATTACGAACAAAAATTAAAGACCCTCCATGAATTGACTTCTTTCTTACATACACACTTCTAGCAGAATAAAATTCATTATTTAGTATTAACTGGTGTGCTTGTAGCCAATGCTCTGTGATACAGAGCACATCAACATTATATTTTTCAAAAAATAATTCTACTTCCAAGTCTTTCCTAGATAATCCTTGAATATTTTGATGAACTATGTTTATGGTCATTGACTTTTTTACTTTATTGCTACAATTTTTATTTATTTTTATATTTTTACTAACAGTACCATTATTGAGTAAATGATTTGATATGCAAGAGATAGGCTCTATTGTCTTAGCAATTAATTTAAAGAATTTATGTCACAATGTGCGGCCAAGCTATTGCCTGAATGAATATTAGTAAAGATATTATTAATTAGCTCAGAAGGAGCACTATGTGAAGCCAAATGTTTGGCTACAGTGTTCTTACATTCTAAGGGGTGCTCTATAGGAGCTGTCAGGTTAGCCAAGTTCTTGGCTATTATTCTAAAATAATATGATAACGAAACAGTTATCTGTCTTTTAAAATAATACGGCAGATAATAACTATCTGTGGTCGAAAAAACAGTATCATTGACAATCCTATTGATGTCGATTAAATGAAATTTATTATAAAAACTACCATTAATTTGGCTTGTCAAATTAAACATAGTCATGTTTAAATTAATCCTAATATTTTTTTCATGTTGAGACAACCCTTTGCTAATTGGCAGTGTAAATAGTACTATTTTATTTACATTGAGTTCCGATAATTGTTCAAAGTATTTTATGAATGTTTTTTTATTTACAGTACCCCTATTGCCACTGAAAATTATGAGACTAGTATTTGTATCAAAAGTTGCACTAATAGCCTTTTCTAGAATCATATTATATGGTAGGTTTGGCATACAAAAGTTGCTGAATGAATATTCCTGATTTGAGTTTGACATTGACATACCTAAACCTTTACCAATTTCATCGCTAAACATTATTATTTTGCTAATGGTACTGTACAATTGATGTTGAATAGTTGTATTGCTATTCTGGAAATTAACTACATTACTGACACATGTTACTGGCAAACTGTCTAAAGAACTAGTGGTTTCATTGTGGTTATCAGAAAACAACAATGAATCATTCCTACAATTGCATGAATTAACTAGTTTACCTATTGCCAAAACTTGTTCCCTACTTTGTTTTTGTGAAATCTCATATTTACTACTAATAGTTCTCAGATGCTCCTCAAGTTTCTTAATTTCTGTTTGAAGAGCTCCTGTGTCCTCAAAATATTGTGAAGACATGTTATCTACCTCTATGGAGTACATATTAACCTGATCAATTAATTGCATCCTCTGCCTATTTAATGCTACACTATCTATAAAGAACTTATGTTTAAAAATAAGCTTCTTTGTTTTTGTAATAAATTTTTTAACACGAATGTACTTTTTTAATTTGTTCTTACTACATTTGATGACTTTTGAGATTTATTAACTCTGAAGGAGTCATTGTCATTTGTAAGATCTATAATGAGAGCCGAATTATGGTTGTTAGCTACCAACGGTGAATTGGGAGCAACCAGCTCCTCGTACAGACTCTGATTTGATGCAGCTACTATCCTGTCCTTGAAGTCTTCAAATGATGATATGGTGTTGTGTGCTTCATGTAGCTGGCGTTCTAAAACCCTGATGCGTTTCAGAGCTTGCTCGTACTCATCTCTGCATGTGTCGAATGAGTCAACGAGGAGCTGTAGTCTGTCCCGAGCATTGGTAACCTCAACATTTTGTGAGTGCAATGAAGACAGCTTAAGTCTAAGATTATCATTTTCATGTAAAGTATCCAAGAGTGTTTGTTCACTGTCATTTCTCTCTTTCATCAGCTGATCACACCTCCCCTTGGTAGCTTTTAGTTCTCTTAATGTCATTTGGAGTTTGGCCTCCTCCTGACGTGCCAATGCTTTGCGAGTTTGAATCATTTTATAGTAGGGCTATTAAGAACTAGGAAATATTTTATAACTTTAAAACTTGGAGAATTGCAATCAACTAATGGGAGGTAGTTTTAAACAGTATAAGGTTTAATAACTGTTAATATTTCTGTAAAACTATACTTGCACTGTGAATAAAGTATGTTTATAAGAATGATAAGATGATAAATACCTTGAAAGAGATGACAATAAATTCACAGTGATCACTTAAAACATATTTTTCACAATTTCGGTTAAAACGTAACTGTCACTTTAGTAGTATCCGTAAACTTACAATTACACTTATTATACTCTTAATTACTATGAGATTTATAATTATTCTTATAATTACTAGAATGTTTAGCGTGAAATTGGTTGTACAATGTTATATTTATGCAAATAAATATATTTTTTAAATAAACATTATCGGAAAAAATTCTAATCGTATCGAATCGTAAATCGTATCTACAAGTATGATATGTTGATTATTCACTGCGTATTTTGATACAATCACACAAGGTATTATTAAATTTATGGTATTATTAAAAATAAAATTTATAATTATTTTCGGAGAGTATTCTAAGGACCTGGGGTGTAAACCTCCGTATAGAAAAAAAATAATATGTTTTTAAAATAACCAAAAAACTATCAATACAAATAAAAACTTTAGGTACTGCGATTTGCTTCCGTGCAGTCCATGCAGCAAAAAGCAATATCACCATAAAACAAACAGCAATAAAATCCTTGAGACACTGGAAAGTAGAGCATCGAGGCATTCTTCGCATGTCAATTGATAAAATCCTCTTAACGATAAAACCAACTTTATCTCTACTTCTTAAAGACTCAAATTTGTTCACAATTTCGGAGTGAAATACGATGTTTCTCAAATAAACTTAGCAGAATCTAGATCTAAGGAGCTGTGGGAACTTAGTCCCTTTCAAATGTGTTGTTATTTATGCACTGGAGTGTTGGTGTCGATATGCAAAGTGCTAGGATGTAGAAATTGACGAATGTTGTGGGAGTATAGCTAGTGATCTATTAAATCCTGTTTGTTATCCATTGATTGCTGAATATGTTTCGTTAACCCACATACCGATTCATAGCGACACCTGGAACTAAAATTAATGGCATTGATGTGTTATTCCCAAATTACCAGTACCAGCCCGATATTTACGGGATGGAGTTTAGCCATGTAGACACTTTTTGTATGTTCATTGTCATTCGATTTTGGCACTTTTTGGGGTTCCGTATCTCAAATGGAAAACGGAACACTTATAGAATCACTTCGTTGTCCGTCTGATCGGCAAGACCCTTTTGTTCAGGAATGCGTGGAGGTATCAAATTAAAATTATCATCAAATACTAAATTATGTTAATTCCTGACATTTTACATTTAGTACCGTTCAACCGTAGTCCAAAAAAGTATACAAGATTACAATAAAAACTTTCGTGAGTGGTATTCATGTTTATTAAAATTTATACTTTACTCACGTTTGTATTTCGGGGATGCCCGACTAGTTTCGGACCCGACGGGGGCCCTATTTCAAGGAGTGAGTGTTAGGCGTCACACTATATTAGCAAATATATAAGACCAAAAATTTGTACGGCAGTTTAGTATGTTTTTATTTAGATCCTCATCTTATGAGGATTTTTGGAACTAAGTTGGGGTCAGCTTTCAGTCTAACTATGACACGGCCGAAATTCGATATTTTATGTGAAGCGACTGCTATCAGACCTCCACAACCCAAGTACTACGACTTTTTTTTAGGGCTCCACCTACCTGTAAGAAATACCATAGACGTTCGTATGGCAACCGGGACCGACACGTTAATGTGCTCTCCAATGCACGGACGGGTCTCAATGTGTGAAGAATGATCACCTATCCTAAGACTGACCTGGTCTGAACCTTCCAATGTACTGACCTACTCGGTTATCACTTAGCCACGAGCCCCGTGGTTTTCATTATATGTTATATGTATATATATTTCAATTTAAAAAAAAACCAAAGTATATTATTAACACAATGTTTCTTTCCACATAAACTTTAAACAATGTGTCTGTAAGTCTTTAGTCTGTCTTGCATTCAGAATCGAATCCACAACGCAATGGATTGATTGTGCGCCGAATGTTGAACGGTAACTGTATTGCGCCATCAGTGCAACTTAAATTTTACCCTTGTTTGGTAACAATAATAAATAGTAAATAGCTCATGGCTAAATGTAATGCATTGGAATATCGGGATAAAAAGTAGCCTATGCGATAATCCAGGTCTCCAGCTATCTACATACCAAGTTTCATCGCAATCGGTTCAGTGGTTTTTTTGGTGGCGTGAAAGAGTAACAAACATCCATCCATCCAAATTTTCACATTTATAATATTAGTGGGATAATCTGTAGCTGGAAAGATACGTGTTACTACACACAACCATTTCTGGTCTTTTGTAGCGCACTTTTTGATTTACAGTTCACTGCTCAGACTTATGGCTTCGAGAAATATCCAGATCCTTTCAGCAGTGATTGTTTGTATTTTCTGCGGTTGCATGATGTGTAACCTTAGGTTAATACTTCGGTGCCGCATTAGTGGGCCACAAGAGCATAGAATATGCATTGCGGTTTCTTCTGCCTCTTGACAGATTTGCATATTGTGTTCCCGCCCAACTTTAGGGTGAACATATGTTTGTTCAGTTTGCAGTGTCCGGTGAGGACTCTTGTTACTGCACAGATTTTGTATATTTTGAGCTCTAAAAGTTCTTTGGATATTTTATTATCATAGCCCTTTATAAAAGCTTTCGAGTGTCTTAGACCAGTCTTAATAGCCAATGATGTATGTATATTGGGCGTTTGAATATGCTCGCTGTTTGCTGATACCACAGAATGGTTCTGGGCCATGCTGTCGGTTGGCTGCACCGGCTTTGGGGAGTTCATCGGTTTTTTCGTTGCCATCGATGCCTGAATGGCCTGGTACCCATCTTAATGTAATTTCGTTTGATTGCCCCAGTGTGTTCAGGTTTTCCTTGCAATTTTGTATTAGCTTTGAGCTAGTCTCAAAATTGTATAGTGCCAATAGCGCCGCTTGGCTGCTGAGTTGATGTAGATGTGTTGATTTTTTACTCTTCTCTCAAGGTTGATCTCCAACCTTTGGTCACCATTCATAAGTCAAGTAATTTTATAACAATTGAATCTGCAGTTTAGGAGGTAAGTAAATAAGGAAGTTGGACGACCACAAAACTCGATCATGCGTTTTTAAGAAAATGTGTTTGGAAAATTATAATGTTTTGTCCCTAAGGCTGCGTTTCCACCAGAGATGTCCGAGGTAGCTGAGTGGTGCGAGGATGCGTATCTAACGTTATATTAGTAAAAGCTAGTGTTTTTACTAATATAATAATAATTAATTTACCCATCCATCGGGAACATTGCTTTTCTGGTTAAAGGTACCCCGTGTCCTTTTCAGTTTCCCTGGCAACGTGTATGTAAAATTTCGTAAAGATCGGATGAATAGTACGACAGCCCATAAAATACGGACAAACATACATAGACTTTTTATATATTAGATAACCACAAAATAAAAATAACGATCTTTAAAACCACCAAAATTTACAAAAATAACCTCCTCATCAGTTTGATAAAAGGAACAGGAAAAGAAAGTAAAACAAAGGCAGGCTATGTGATGAATGCGCGTCGCAGGTGGCGTCGTATATTTACTTTGACATGGGGGGTCCTCGGAGTCAATTACAAAATATATGAAAACTGGGACAGTTGGCAGCTGACCAAGGCTTCATTACGAAGCTGAATGCATAAAAGGTAATAAATACCATCAACAATTAAATGATTTTGATAACCTTACACAAACGATAAAGAATAGAAAAAATGTATAGAAGAACATCATTGCAAAAAGAAATTGAGTATTCTTGCCTCAAACGCTTATTTCTAAGTTACGTCCGTTGAATATTTTTAATTCATAATTCATGAAACCTTATTTTTAACCCTTGCCGCAAAAACGACGGGGTGTTATAAATTTGACGTGTCTATCTGTAGCATCGTAGCTCCCGAACGGATGAACTAATTTTGATTTTGGTTTTTTGTTCTTAGCTATGTTTGATGAAAATCCGTCCAAGATGGCCGCCGCCACAAAATAGCATATTACATATTTTTTCACAACTCCCTCAATATGGGTATCAAATGATGAATTTAAAATCCAAGATGGCCGTTCATACTATTTTTATTATTTTGTGTCGGGGGTTTTTTAAATTTTTAATTTATAGTTATTTAAATTTTGAAACTTACCTTGAAATACGTTTTTTTTGGAGTGTTTTTATACGTGTTCCGCAAAATAAAAAACAAGTAAATTTGAAGACCGACGTTTTGGAAGAGGGTTGACGATTAAGTTTCAATGACATGCATTTATTATGTTCATCTTTGCTTCTGAAAACGATGCAAAAGCTGCTTAATTACTGTGCGCACTTTATAATAAATAATGTTATGTCAAGGTTACAATTGACACCTTTTATAACTGTTTAGTAATGATTAAACAGTTAAAGACAGGTGTCCATTATCTATAATTGAATTACACCAAAATGCCGGAAATCCATAGTTAATTGACAGGCCTGTAGGAGATCGTGATTTCCATTCCCACCGAGGACAAATAATTGATCAAACTTCTGTGTCTGGATGTAATTTCTCTGTAATATTTATGTATTTAGTAATATATAAATGTGTTTACCAGAAGTCTGGTTATTATAGTACAGACTCTGCTGAGTTTAGGATCAGAGAGCCGTGTGTCTCCTCTCAACTAAAATACAATTTAACTAGTGGGTAAAAAGATGAAATGCGTTTTCAAAGTAAAGGATTAATAATTTATTTCATTTTTTTATACAAACGTAATATTACGATAATCATAAATTTAAAATTTAAAATACCCCGACTCGAAAATCCCTTCAACGATTACAAAATGCCTTACATCATTTTGGAAAAGAGCTGATACTCTTACACTGCTAGACCGATATTAACCAAACATAGCTAAGAACCACCGCATGGAAACTGGCTTTCAGATGAAAAAATCCGCATTGAAATCAGTCCATCCGTTTGAGAGCAACGATGCCACAGACAGACACACACACACAGACATCGTTGTGAAACTTATAACACCTCTCTTTTTGCGTTGGGGGTTAAAAAACCAAGTTTAAGGGACAGTCAAGAAAATGTAACAATTTCTTTGCTAATTTTACATAATCGTATGAAGTCCGCACTCTGTTCGTACGAATCTAAAATACTAAGGGCCATTTTGATCATCGTGCACGTTTTGTTACATAACCCATCGGCCCACTGTCTCCGCGTATCTAAGGCCTTAAATTGGGTAACTAGAACAATGTAGTCAGAGAACTAGTCTAAGTAATTAAAATGTGGGTTGCCTAGACTTCCTTATCTTCATAGTGGGCTATTATGTCTAGACAAGTTGAGATAGTTTTTGTATCCTTTATCTATACTAATATTATAAAAGGTAAAGTTTGTGAGTTTGGATGTTCGGGGTAATCTCCGGTACTGCTGATCCAATTTTGAAAATTCTTTTAGTGTTGGATAGCCCATTTATTGAGGAAGGCTGTATAACATCACGCTACGTTCAATAGGAGCGGCGCATCAATGAAAAATGTAGCAAAAACGGGGAAAATTTACAAACGCAGACGAAATTGCGCTGGTCAGCTAGTCTATCTATATATTCATAAGTGAAGCTAATTATTTGTACGCATTTTTAAGAAAATTCGCGATTGAAGGAACGTTACATTTGGAATACTTAACGTTTTATAATATACTAGCGGACACGACAGACGTTGTCCTGCCTCAACTTAAAAAATAGTATCCTGGAACCCTATCGCAGCGCCATCTACCGGGTCCAATTGTAAATCTAAACCATTCTCGAATCCACCTGAAGACACACAAAAAAATTCATTAAAATCGGTCCAGCCGTTATAAGGAGTTCAGTGACATACGCACGTACAGAAGAAATATATATATGTATTATATACATATATATAAACAAAAAGCTTAAAAATTTAATCAATATGTGTTAAAAGGGCTACACAAGCTACACGCATCCAGTATATAATTATGTTGATCTTTCATGGTACGGAAATCTGACAGTTGAAGTTATACTCTTATATTTATATAAAAATTAATCCCTATTTCCCTTGGTCACGGCATCACGCGTGAACGGCTGGACCAATTTCGCAATTTTTTTTATTTTCATGTTTGTTATTGTCAGGAAAAAGTTTTTATCAAAGAAAAAATTAAGGAAGTTGCGCGGAAAATTAGAAAACTTAACGACCATATTAACTTTTCTAATGTAACCTTAGCGCTTTTGACATAACTGTCAGTAGTTTGACAGATGGCGCGATTGACAGAATGCGCGCTGCAAATTACACCGTTTCGAATTCTATATTCATAATTAATAGAGGACAACGTCTGTCGGGTCAGCTAGTGGCCAATAAAATAAACCAAAAACATGAAAATTTACTGAATCATAATCGATATTCGAACACGACGTTCTGTAGTTCGCTATTAATCCCGTAAATGAAAGCATGTTTTATAGTTGTTGAAATTATATGTATTTTTGAGGATAATAAAAGATACAACGATTATATTTTACGATAAAATTAGAACACGGTGAAAAAGTTTTAAGAGTAATTTTCTTGCAAAACTACGAATAATTTTGGATGTGCGAATTAGGACTTAATCGTGGTAATATTTATGACGTTGGAGACCTTTTTGTAACACCTCTAACACAATTATGACTAAATTACAATATTCGATATCACTAAAGGTCTTCGTACTAAAAGCATCTTGATAGCAATAGAGGAAAATAAGAGTGAACCATATTACCTACAAATTATCTGACACGTACACTCATTAATACTGATACATAACATTAAACGCCACCAATTGGTTAAACTTAAACTTTTTTTTTTTAATAATAAATCTTTATTTCATCTCCACAAATTACATCATGTTTACAGCATTCAGTTGACAAGATTTTCGTTTTCGAATTCGTAATTTGTGGGAGATCTGGAGTCTAAACTAAGCCGAGGCCTGTACTATAGATCTCCAGGCCCCCCATTTCATAACATTGTGTAGATTGTCAACATGACAGGAGCGTACATGAGTGTGTGTGAATGAGTAAATAGTAACTAGTTTTATAGTAAAATAATGATAATGATATATATACGTGTGTGTGTGTGTGTGTGTGCGCGCGTGCGTGCGTGTGTGTTTGTGTGTGTGTGTGTGTTTGTGTGTGTGTGTGTGTGTGTGTGTGTGTGTGTGTGTGTGTGTGTGTGTGTGTGTGTGTGTGTGTGTGTGTGTGTGTGCGTATGGGTATGTGTGTTTAAGGGATATGTAATTGTATCAAATATCAATTTTGCTTTATTCTTGTTTGTAGTATGTAGTGTTTATATAGTAATTGTAAATAAATGTGTTATATAATATAATATCAAAGTAATTTACAAAATTTAATATCAGAATTGTAAAATATACTTAAATACATATTTGTTTATATATTTATATATTGTACACATAAATTTATATTCTTACATCTAGGATTTTTTCTGTTTCCGAGTAACTAAGTTTAAGTAACCATTTATTAATTGTATCTTTGCATTCTGCTTTACTACAGTTGGACAAGGGAACTATTTTGTTTACTTTGTTGAACAGCATACCTCCTCGGTATGGAAAAAACCTTTGTGCAAATAAGGTGTTTACGGCAGTAGGCTCACACACTGCGTAGTTTCTTCTAGTCTGAGCTATGTGCTTTCTTCTGTCTTCGGGTAAGTTGCTATATTTGTGAAGTATAGATAGCATTATGTAAAGCTGGCGCACAGTGAGGACTTGCGCTTCGTCGTTAAGGTTAGAAGTAGGAAATAGCCGAGGTTTTGATAGGCTTACTTTCAGTATCATTCTTTGAGCTCTTTCGAGGGTTATCAATTTGGTTTTACAAGCTCCTCCCCAGGTAGTGATGCAGTAGGATATGATTGATTGCACCAAGGCCTCGTATACTAACTTTATGGTCTGTTTGTCTGCTACGTCACGTAGTGCTTTGAATATGTATG
Source organism: Euplagia quadripunctaria (assembly GCA_963859945.1). NCBI lineage: Eukaryota > Metazoa > Arthropoda > Insecta > Lepidoptera > Erebidae > Euplagia > Euplagia quadripunctaria. The sequence goes on from OY982573.1 coordinate 4,305,438, forward strand.
TTAGTTTTCGTATTCTATTGGATAAAGTTTGTATGTGGTTTTCAAAATTTAACATATTTAAAATATTTTAATAAAACTGGACCCATTACTTCAGTTGTAAGGTGACGTAAAGTTAAGGTGACGTAAAGTTCAATCGTGGAAGAGCCATGCTTCGGCACGTATGGGCCGCTCGACCGGAGTGATACCTCGGCCTCACAGAAAACCGGCAGTGAAGTAATGCTTGCTTTTCACCTAGAGCGTGCGGTTACCGGAGGCCCTAACCCTCCCCCCCCCCTCTCCCCTATTCCCACCTTAAATGCCGGCAACCCACTTGCGACTCTTAAATTAATAATTATAAAATGCGATTCAATAATACTGATATCACTCGATTGTTACATGTGATGAGACTAGAGAAGGGTAATCGTCCGGGTTAAAACCCGAGTGATTACACATCTTTATATGAGACCTGAAATTTCGACGTTCCTACTAAATCCCAGAGTAAAGTGTGAGTGTTTAAAGAAGACGAATGATGCGTAAAGAAAATAATGGTTGCTCTATTTCTTAGTAAGAAAGTAATAAAATTAAATTAAATAAAGGGAAGACTGTTATTGCTGTATGTATACCATGCGTCACGTGACTTTGTATTATACCCCCTATGTATAAAAACAACTGAGAGGGACGTAAGTTTTCAAATCGTGAGGAGCTTTTGAAAAGATGTGTGTTCAGCACCTGGCTTACACGCAGTGACGTAAAAATAGGGTGGCAAAGCGGGCAAAATGCCACGGGCCCCCAGCCCAAAGGGGGCCCCCGGGCACCATAGGCCCTGAACACCATAGGCCCTGAACACCACAGGAGGCACTACAAATTCACTTACGCTCTCACACTTACAAAATGTATGTATAAAATATTAATTTTGTATTTAATCAAAATAATATATAACTAAAATTATCAAGATTTTAACACATCCGTAACAAATAAATCTTTCAAAAAAAAAACCGACTTCAACAAAAAAAACTATTCCATAAAAGACTTATATATGGTTTCCTCATGGATGCCATTGTCAGAACTGGACCAAATTGAAATGGGACCACGGGAAGCACCAGCTTTCAAATAAAAAAAGAATAGTTGTGCCGAGTCTGGGTGTGCTTTGTGCCCGTTGTTGAAATGTTTATGACTCGCGTCTTTAAAAAAAAGAAAAGGTTACAAATTATTTTATTATCATCTTGCATATTTATTTATTTTTCTTGTATGTAGTTGTTTCTTTTGTACTCATTAATGACTAAAATGACACAGAATGTTTGAGACTAATATGACCCCCTTCCACATTACGAGTAGAAGGTAGTGGAGTAGTATAATAATTTAAAAAAAAACCGACTACAAAAAAAAACTATTCCTTTAAAGACTTATATGGTTTTCTCATGGATGCCATTGTCATGGACCAAATTGGGACCACACGGGAAGCACCAGCTTTCAAATAAAAAAATAATCATCAAAATCGGTTCACCCAGTCGAAAGTTTTGAGGTAACAAACATAAAAAAAAAACATACAGTCGAATTGAGAACCTCCTCCTTTATCGAAGTCCGTTAAAAACGGCCAAGTGCGAGTCAGACCGATGCATTAGCCACGGGCCTCCGATGGTATAGTTACGCCACTGTTTACACGTATGAAGACCTATATTACTGCCACTGGAGACTACTTTGAAAAAAAATTATATTTCACAAAGCACGACAAAATTTATGAAGCGCCGTAGTATATTATACTAAATACATACATATTATAAATAAATTACACCCAAACACAGTAGAAATTAATTCATTATTATTCTCTGGCTCAGCTGTCAGGATCGCTTCACTAAACCAACAGACCCATGACCAGTTTTTTTAAAGCAATTGTTATAATGAATTCCGGCGTTTAGTTTTATAATAATGGTCTCAGGTTTAAATGAAACCAGTTAGATAGTTGCATCACATCTTATCGGCGCTTTACCATCTAGTGCACCAAGGTACCTTCCATTCGTTCAATTTACTGTCTATTGTGCAATCCAAACGGTCAAGTAGACTATTTTAGTTTAATTACACCATTTAAATTTTCATAGGTTCTGTGGGTAAAATAGATTTTGCCAGCTATTTTAGCAATAATTATAGTTCTATCACCCGGGTATTCTGGATAAAAGCTGTGCGTGTAAGAAGAGAAGTACCCTATATCCTATTTCTTTTCTGAAATCCCACTAATATTATAAATGTGAAATTTTGGATGGATGGATGTTTGTTACTCTTTCACGCAAAAACCACTGAACTGATTGCGATGAAACTTGGTATGTAGATAGCTGGAGACCTGGATTAACACATAGGCAAATTTTATCCCGATATTCCTACGGGATCGGGACTTACGCGGGTAAAACCGCGGGGCGCTGTTAGTAATTTAATAAAATAATGTGTTTACCTGCCAAAGGTCCTGTGACTTTTATCATACATACCTATCAATGGAGTACCTGGTAATCTGTGCGACAAGGTTTCCTAGTGCAGATACCTATCCCCCCAAGGGTCTTTTGAATAATATGTACGAATGTTAATAACCATAGCTCTAAGTAACCTTTGTGGAAGAGGAAATAAATCATTAATTATTATTATTATATTATTACTAGCCATCCCCGCAGTTTCACCAGCGTTTAAGGTTACTGCTCCGCTCCTAAGAGTCAAAGCGTGATGTTATATAGCTTATAGCCTTCCTCGATAAATGGGCTATCCAACACTAAAAGGATTTTTCAATTCGAAAAAGTAGTTCCTGAGATTAACGCGTTCAACCAAACAAACAAACTCTTCAGCTTTATTATATTAGTATAGATTCTGTACCTCTAACAACGTGTACGCAAAATTGCACTGATTGGTTGAAGAATTTAGGTGTGAATGTGTAACAAACAAATGAACGAACTCACATTCGCATTTTTTCTGATACCTATGGTAATGGAAGATTTAAAAGTCATTAATAATTTACATATATATTATCCCAAATCAACTACATATTACTTGACTTAAACAAATTTAATCAAAATTATGAGCACTAACTCCTTGTAGGCGTTAATGAGAATTCGTCTTTTGTTTTCAACTCAAGCAAAACTTCGGCTATTGCTAAATATATAAGTATATTCCTTGACTGTTTCAGCTATCATCACTATCACTATATATTATAAAACGAACTCCCCCGCCGCGTCTGTCTGTCTGTTCGCGATAAACTGAAAAACTACTGAACGGATTTTCATGCGGTTTTCACCAATAGACAGAGTGTTTCACGAGGAACGTTTAGATGTATAATTTGTTAACATTTTGTGTAAATTGTTTGAAATATGATGATGATTGTTGAAGATGTCTCTGCTACCCGTGCGAAGCCTAAGTAATCTTACAAATTAATATTATGCAGCGAATATTACTTGTAATGACTCTTAAACTCCTTGTTGCACACCGAGTTGTCAATCGTTGTCAAAAAATATAGATTGCTTTTTTGATATTATAGGGGGCAAACGAGCAGACGGGTCACCTGATGGTAAGTGACTACCGTCGCCCATAGGCACCTGTAACTCAATAGTCACAAGTGTGTTGCCGCAATTTGAGATGGGAGTACGCTCTATTCTTGAAGGTTTGAAGGTCGTATCGGTCCGGAAATACAGCAGATACAATTTGTTTCAGAGATTGGTCGTGCACGGCAAAAAAATTTTGGAATTAAAAGTAATATGCCAGTTATATGAAGAACTAGTCGATCAATTCACTCTCCTTTGGAAAACAGTACGATTTGCTAAATGATAGGACTTAAGACGCAAAAGAACTAACAAACGAATAAACTCATATTCTTTTTATAATATTAGGTAAGATCTATCGTACAAACTTTACACATGTCTCCACTTTATGTTTATACTCTACTGACTCCACAAGTATTAGAACAACGCCGCATCTTCACATCCGCCGCATCTTGACATTTCTCTCGATGTCAAAGGCGAAGGGTACCTACGTAAGAACGCACAAGCGCATCGTGCATCGGAACTTGTAGGCTTCATACTTATAGATACTGAATAGCAACATCGAACTAATATCAACATCGAATATACTGTAACTGATTTTTAACCCATCTACTAGATATAAATTGATCTGAAAGCGACACAATTTCTTACTGGACACATTTATCAATCCGTAGAGCTTAAAATATCTGAATTTAATATATCTCGTTACAGATGAATCATCACATCTCTAAACATGTTAACTGCCATTTCCGATCATTTGTCCTATGCCTTTTATCTTATTCGGTCTTATCAGACTGTAGAGATCCCCTCTACGTGGCTAAGTGGTAACCGAGTAGGTTAGCACATTACAAAGTTAAGTAATACTAGCCAGGTGAGTCTAGGATGGGTTAAGAATTTAACATATTGAGACCCCTCCGCGCCTCAGAGAGCACGTGAAACCGTAGGTGCCATACAAACATCTATGGCATTCGTTACGGGTATTTGGAGCCCTAAAAAGTCCAACAATCTAGACTATGGCTTATCCTTGGATATCGCCTAGTACTTGGGTTGTGGAGGTCTGATGGCAGTCGCTTCACGTAAAATATCAAAGTTCGGCCGTATCGTAGTCAGACTGAAAGCCGACCCCAACTTAGTTGGGAAAAGGCGCGGAGGATGATGATCAGACTATATGCCTTCACCCTCTGCTCTGCTCTGCAGTTCATATTCACGATTCTTTTCACTATAAAGAACGTCACTATGAGATATAGAGCACGAAATACACTGTTTCCACCTATTTTTAATTCATACTTATTATTTCAAATGAACCAGCTCCATAACTTCTGTTTGTAGATACACTTATTTTGAGATCTTTTCTTTATAAATGGTGTTTTGACAGTGGAATACTTACTGTAATCACTGATGACTGACGACTTTTCCGAACTTCTTTACATTGTCCGGAAACTTGGATCGAAATCTTTCTCCAGCCTCTCTTGTTTCTCTTTCTTTTTTCTTCCCATGCATGCCGTCACTTTAACTTTCATGCCTCGATACTTCTGCTTCTTTTCGTTTACATGATTTTAATTCTTACCTCCATTTCTTTTATCATGTCATACGACCGGTTTTTGAAAGGCTGATCAACGCAAAAATTAACTAATCGGTATGTCAAATCTTGTGAAGTAAAGTCCCTATAGGTACTATGCTACTGAAAGCATGATTATGCCCTTTGATTTGATTATCTGATCAGTTAAAAGAGCTCATGCCAAATGTCAAATGTTCAATGAAATTGATCAGTAGTCATTAGCATATTTTCTTTGATCAACGTTTCAGAAACTTAAATTGATTTGACTCCACTGTTAACTTGACAGCTTTGTTAGTTGAACAGTATTTTGATCTGCCTTTCAGACACCGGGTGTTAATGTGTTCAACACTAGACTTATTTACGCATTCGTTGCAGAGACTACAAATATTTTAATACTTTTTGAAGAACCTTATATCGTAGTCACCTAAAAAAACGTGTAAAACAGATCATGTCTTAATTTAAACATCGGTGGAAGTAAAGTTCTTCTTTTTAAACTATTATTTTTTCTTTGGATTCTAGAAATTAACAAATTTAAAAAAAAAATTCCGTGCCCGCAGCAGCCCCGCAGAGGTAGATTTCTTTAATTTTTTTTGAAAATCTGCCCCCCAATCCCCCCTGCGGGGGAATATCCCCCATTCACGAACTTAACCTTAATTTTTGCCCTGTTGATTTTTCGTCCAAGTTTGAAAGCAATCGGTGCATAATTGCGACCTCTATCGTGCCGGTAATATTGAGGTACATACCTAATTATATATATAAACTTTTTACCTGGCGGTTGTTTTCGGGTCTAGGGATCATAACTAGACCTCCTGTGAAGAAATTTTTGGAAAACTCGACAACTGGTACAAATCCAATAGGTAGACTTTCTTCGAAATCTACCTAAAATGCTAACCAAACCTCTACTTCAGTTTTGCTAGCCTCAAGTAACAATGTAGTATGCCTGCATACCAGTACTTGTGCAACTCAAGGGAAGTAAAAGGAACATTTTATCGTTAGACGACATAGTCTTAATGTAGACATAAGTAAACTCATAGTAGCGATACGGCTTAAATATAATTACTTAGCCGCAGCGACTAGATACGTAAGACACAGTTATTTGTACTGGACACTGATATTAAATATATTTATAGTCTCTCTCTTTCCTTACGGGTCCATGGTTCTGTACCGTACAGAAATATGGGGAATACTAGGGCCCCTTGTTCAGCATAAGACGTCCCAAAAGTCAATTATGTGATGACGATGATTTTGACGTAATAGTAATTAATAATAAAAATAATGACAGTATAATGTATTTAATGGAACAAAAAACAATTTTCAATTTAATTATATTCAATAATACATCAGTTAAAATATATGTCGTGGCCCACAAAGGAGATGAGTTAAGTAAATAAAACTTAAGAAAAATAACAAATTTACGAAATAATTTACGAAATTGTCGACATGAAATAGAAGTACCACTAATATTATAATTGAATTTCATTTCAAAACGATATTAGGTCACAATGAATACGTCAAAATATCCTTTACAATAAATTAGAGTTGGCACAAATTACGCAGCTTTTAGAATTAGGCGGACAACCATATTACAACTATAAAATATAACACGACCAGTACAGATGAGCTCCTGGGATGGTTAGAAAGGGTGTTTTGAAAATGCAAATTGTACGGACGATCTATAGAGGAGGGTCAGACTATACTGGTCGGGGAAGCTGTTAAAATGTGTCGCAGCGAAAGCAAGAATCGGAACATTCAATATAATGTTAGGACGGTCACTTGAAACTCTTCAAATGCTATGAGCAAGCTACAATGATTGGGGTATTAAAGCACCATTCGGTGAAGTGGAACTGATGACCTCAGATGGACACCGGAGCTACTCTATAATTAGTATTTCACGGGATGCGATTCGATTATTTAATGTGTTTGTCAAGTAACTTATGCTCGTCACAATGCGTGTGAAGTACCAGGAGAATTCTTCAACAATTAACGACCCTGCAGCGGGTAAAGCAATATTTTGTAAAAGGAGATGAGCAGTCGACATTAGGCTAACTTCGATAAATTACAAACCAACCCACTCAAAAAAGAGAAATCAAAATTTAAATTTAAATGAAATATTAAATACTTAGAATCGACTTCAAAAATAAAAGGTTCTCAATTGGACCATGATTTTTTTCTGTAGGTGCAATCTACAGAAAAAAATTATACATATAATACTACTTTATCAAGAAAATACCGGGAAAAAGTCAATAACGCAAATGTTAACTATTCTTCCAAATTTATTATATCGCTTTCAAAGTAGGCCCCTTCAGAAATAATACACTTACGCCAACGAATAATCCAGTTATCAAAACCATTTTTAAATGCATTTTCCGGAATCGACTTCAGTTCTCGCGGCGAATTCTCTTTGATATCTTCTATTGACTGAAAGCCTCAAAGTATAAATTGAGTTTTGGAAAGAGAAAAAAGTCGGCTGGGGCCATATCCGGTGAATACAGTGGTTGTTCGATGGTATTTGTTGAGTTTTTGGTCAAAAATTCCTTCACCATGATGGCCTTGTGCGATTGCGTGTTGTCGTGGTATTTCCAAGAATTATCTTTCCACAAATTTGGCCCTTTTCGACGAATTTGCTCTCTCAAACGCCGCATAACGCTCAAACAGTATTCTTTATTTACAGTCTGACTTTCTGGCAAGACTTTGTCGTGTTTTTTCGGTTTTAGTTTAGTTGGAAGTCGCCATTCCGAGGCTTACAAGTCGACAGGTGCCGTCGACTTGTATATTATAAAGTGAGGTATAAAAATCAATATTACCGGTCATTTAGTAGCAGCAAATCAGACTTATTTGTCCAATGTGTCCAATCAGGACAAAACGTACGTTCTGCAAACCAAATAGTATATTTTTATATTCGTTTTACGGAAAACTTCAGGTTTGATTTAATTTTAGGCATTTATTTAAATTAATTTTTGGTCTTAAAAGTATAGTTTGTGGCTGTTATACATACTAGAAATCCCGTGGTGGTCGAATTTCGTCCATGGTTTATTTCATTGGCCAATATTACTTGACATGTCATTATATAGACGTTTGTACCGTGACAGGCCAAAATATATACTGGACACCTTTATGTATCCGTTTTTGCATTTTTTTAACTTTATAGCAAATATTGTTCACAAATTTTAGCTTGCTGCACTTCTTCTATTATATAATCTGTAAATATTCCAAAATTCACGTTACAACGTTTGCGAAATTTCCTAAAAAGAGGTACAAAGAATTTTCTTCACGTATATTAATATAATCACTACATAGTATAAAAAAAATCCCGCACCACGTCTGTCTGTCTGTTTCGCGATAAACTCAAAAACTACTGAACGGATTTTCATGCCGTTTTTAGCAATAGATAGAGCGATTCATGAGGAAGGCTTAGGTATATAATTTGTTAAGATTTTGTGTAAATTGGTTGAAATATGAGATGATTGTTGAAGATGTATCTGCTACCCGTGCGAAGCCGAGGCGGGTTGCTAGTGATACATAAATAAAAGAAAGAAATAATATAAAATACGGCGTTTTAAGTTTCTAAGAACCACTGGGACTAAACTAATCTTCAGCTTATTTAAAGGCGTAGTTTTAGTCAGTTATAGACCAACATAATAATAATAACTACACGCATCTCACACACAGCCGTCTGATCCCAAACTAGGCAGAATCTGTACTATGGTAAAAAGACTGCTGATAAACATTCCTTTATATTTCAAAATACATACATATTTTAGATAAATTACACCCAGACACACAACAAATGATCGTGCTCATCACACAGTTATTTGTCCTGGGTGGGAATCGAACCTCTGGCTTAACATATATATAAATATAAAATGTGATTAATACATTAGGTATATTAATCATAAGTTCCATGATCAATATTATCATCATCTTAAGCATAGAACGTCCACGTCCACAAAAGTCAAAATATCTCTAGTTCCAATATATTCTCAAAAACTGTTGGAATTCTACCAAATTAAAGGACTTTATATCAACTTTTAAACTTTCGCTATCCTATATATTGACTGGCCTGTTGGTTTAGTGGTTAGTGACCCTGACTGCTAAGCCAGAGGTCGTGGGTTTGATCCCCACCCAGGACAAATAATTGTATGATGAACACGATAATTTGTTCTGTGTCTGGGTGAAATTTATCTATAATATGTATGTATTTGGAAATATATGAGTATGTTTATCAGCAGTCTGGTCACCATAGTACAGAATCTGCCTAGTTTGGGATCAGACAGCCGTGTGTGAGATGTGTGGAGTTATTATTATTATTTATTATATTATCCATGCAACTTGGTTGAAACGTCAGGCAAATCAAAGGTAATCGCGTCAATTCCCGTTAACATAATTATATTTATAAATCCAAATCTTATTAATCATTTTATCTGATTTTATTACTCTATAACGTAATAAATAAAGCAACGACTAACTTCAGAAAATTTCCATAAGTCCAAGCATCTATTTTACCCGCAACATGTACTAAAGTGTCGCAAATATCGCGTTTGAAGTTAAACCCGGTGGACAATAGTGGGGTGTATCGCTCCATATATAAGTGGTTGGTGATATTCACCACATATCAGTAGCACTTTAGCGTTTGTTCAGTAACAGTGCAGTGATTGTTTTTGGCACTATGAAGACTTACGTAAGTCCTCTTGTGATTTTTGAACTGAAAAACATAACACAAAATATGTGGGTTAATTATTATAGTTTGAACTGGTGGTTGTTGTGTGCGATATAAAATAGTATCATTGGATGAATTATTCGATAAAATACGTCAATTATTTATTTTCTCTGGTGATTTAGAAATCGAACCCAAGAATAATTATAATCTTTCAGGTTAATTTTATATTCTTAGTTGAATTATCCAATTAAATGAGTAAATTATTAATTCTCGATTTAAAAGTCGAACGCATTAATAATCTTTAGCATTTGAATGTAACTGTCAGATTAAGAATTGGATTAAATATCCAATTAAATGCGTTGCTTATTATTTCCTTCTGGCGATTTCAAAATTTAATCCCAAAATAATCTTTAGCGTTTGTGTAGAATAAATAGGTTCATCGGGCATTCTCAGATGTCTAATTAAATGCTTCAATTATTATTTATTAACTCTCGTAGTTTAAAAATCGAACGCAAATCTTAATCCATTGAATTTAAGGGTCATATTAAAATGGGTTAATTGGGGATTTTCAGATGAATTATCGAATAAACTGCGTCAGTTATTTATATATTCGGGCGATTTAAAAATCGTACACAAGTATAGCTTTTAGCGTTTGAATGTAACCGTCAGATTTTAAACAATAATGGAAAATAAATACAAAATAACTTATAAAAGATTATATACGTTAACGAATTTCTCATGTTGTTATAGGTTAGTTATTGTTACATTTGTAAAAAGTAAAAATTAATACGTTTAAATTTTTACTTTTTAGTACTTGTGTTACACAATTATAAATAACTAGCTGACCCGCGCAACTTCATCCGCGTTTGTAAATTTTCCCCGTTTTTGCAACATTTCTCATTGATGCTCCGCTCCTATTAGTTGTACCGTGATGATATATAACCTATAGCCTTCCTCGATTAATGGGCTGTCCAACACTAAAAGAATTCTTCAATTCGAACCAGTAGTTCCTGAAATTAGCGCGTTCAACCAAACAAACAAAATCTTCAGCTTTATAATATTAGTATAGATTTGTTTACAGAATATCTATATTTCTATGTCGTTGTTACGTATTAGTTTTGGTACTAACTCAGAATTTGTATATCTACCCGTTAACAACATTATCCAGGACATCCATACATAGGACAAGCAGTAATGAGTAGACCATAGACCTCTTTCAAAGAATGTCACTAGATTGCAGCAGCGGAAGACCGGTCTACTATTCATTAATTGAATCTGTCTTTATCCGCTCTGCTCTTGCTTCTTTTTAACCTACTTCAAAAAAGGAGGAGGTTCTCAATTCCACTGTATTTTTTTTTATATGTTTGTATACCTCGGAACTTTCGACTGGGTGAACCGATTTTGATGATTCTTTTTTTTATTTGAAAGCTGGTGCTTCCCGTGTGGTCAATTTGGTCCAGTTCTGACAATGGCATCCATGAGAAAACCATATAAGTCTTTTATGGAATAGATTTTATTTAAGTCAGTTTTTTTTTAAGAAGAATTATTTATTTTTTTATTTTTTAATAAGTTTATCAGGCAATGACAACGGGTTTCAATTCGCAGAAAAATATTATTTTTGGTAGGTTTGTTTAGTTATTTCAATTTTAGTATTCTTACTTTAACTGCTTAAGTATCTCTTCTTCAAGTGCAGTGGGTTCGATTGATTTTTAACTAAATTTGTGTCATAATTCCGTTAATTAATTGTACCGAAGCGAACAATTTCTCGTTTCGGAAAAACAGAGTCGAGTTCGAGAGTCCCCGTTTCGGAAAATGTTTTTGTCAGTTAATTTAGCCTTTAAATAAGTCATGGAATGCATTCATATTCAATGAACTAATCCTGTGTCTTACTATCAAAATAACGCATTTGTGTAGTACATCTAAGCAGTATGTACCATAGTACATAGCACTTTCATATGATGTAATAACCACGTTGTTTCGAGACCCTACTTAGAATTACGTACGTAAGTTACGGGTGGTTAGATAATGCATGGGTTTTTATCCTGAACCTTTTCCTGATCTAGTCGTCTAGCTAGGGCGAGAACTACTTCCTCAAGATCTATTGAAATATATAACAAATAGACTAATATAAGTGGTTAAGAGATTTCTAAACGAACGAAGATCATAGGATGTTTTGGTGATAAAATAAAGTACCATATCTCTATTTAAAAAAAATATATACCTAAAAGTTAATACCAAATGATTAGTTCAGAATCAATTCATTTACAGATTGGAGAATAATTTTAAATACAATACATTAGCATGAAACAGAATTTTCTACATAAAATCGTTCATCATCGGCATCTCACACGGGTTTACTAAGAACGAAAAAAAAAATAATTTAATGAAATACATAAAGGAAAAAGAAAGAATCATAAAACCGACAAGCAACTAGAACACAGAAATACATAAAAATAATATAATAATATATGTGCTACATAGATGTAGCAAGTTGGAGAAGTGACAAGCATGTGGTGGGTTCGATTCCCACCCAGGACAAATAATTGTGTGTTGAGCACGATATTTTTTTCTGTGGTCTGGGTGTAATTTATCTATAATATGTATGTATTTACAAATATATAAGTATGTTTATCAGCAGTCTGGTTACCATAGTACAGGCTCTGCCTAGTTTGGGATCAGACGGCCGTGTGTGAGATGTGTGGATTTATTATTATGTTTAGCATGACATCGTTTTATAGAATCTTACATTACATATTGATAAGTTATAGATAACAATTTACATAGAAGAGGCACGATTATCTGAAAACGTTATTCAAGGCTTTGTTTATAAAACATACTTCATTCACTATTAACTTAAAACTTTCAAATAAAACAATCTATTAGCTTACGAGCTACGAAATAAGATGTAAAAGAAAAATCGCTTTCAATCAAGATTCTTTACAGGAGAATGAAGTTTAGGCAAAAAATATATTAAAAGTACAGTCTACTTCAAATACGACAACACGCTGTAAGTTGAATGGATACTGATAATAATTGAACGATTCTCGGGTAGAAATTATAAAATTATTTTTACAATCAAGCACTTAGCAGTTTTATTACAATTCGCTAATTTTTGCAAAGGGAATTTTTCATTTTGCTTTGTTTTGTAAATTCGTCTATTTTAGGTACTTAGTTTCAGTTGAGTGTTATCAACTTGCTGTTTAAGTATACAATGTATACTTATATACAATGTATGTAAACTGACAATGGAACACTAGAATCGAGAAAATCTATAAAAACTGACGTACATAATTTTTTGAGTTAGTTTAATAAAAGATCGGAAAAGAAATATATTCGATTAAAATATGTAATTTTAAACAATATTTTACTTGCTTTCATGAGAAACGGAGGTAATAATATCTGGAAATTCAAACAGTCATAACTTACAAATGGATAGTTTTTTTTCAAAAAATTTCGTTGTAACTGCATGCTAGAGTCATGCCCTTTTAGTGTCGGATTCACTAAATATAATAACATCTATAAAAACGATCTTAAGTGTTCAGTTTGATAAATTTAAGAAATTTCCTACGACGACGTAGGTTTTTGACGAATACACTAAATTATGTTATTGTATCAGAAGTAGATGTTTTTTGTATTCCCTAGAAATTATCTACTAGAGCAACTGCTAACATTAAAAGAGCACAAAGGGAATTTTAGACTTAGTGCCAAAAAGTTTCACGGAGAAAATATGTAGCTGATATGATAGCATTGTTTTATGAAAATCGACAGTCATAAATTTGTGCTATTCGTATTATCCGCTATCAATACACACACACAGACACACACACACACACAATTAGATTCTGTCTTCACAGCTCTAACTACCATTTCTTTGTGCCATAGTGTATAGGGTGACACTGCATGCCAAGATACACGTTTATAACCTAGTTCAGCTGCAGATACGTCTTACGCCGCTTTGACAATAAATTATTAATATTAAAAAAAAATGAACCAAAAGCTAATCAGATAACGTAGTTTAAGCAAAAGAACTCAGAAACATAACTTATAATAAAACTATTATAATTCAAGAAAAGTAAATCTTAACTATCAATGAAACGCCACACAGCCAGACAATTATAAAACACCTACAAACGTCAATACAGTAACCGTACATCATGTTCTAATAATCAAAGCATGTTCATCTATTTAATATTCAGCTGGTGTCACAAATTTCGTTTTTGATGACCCCGCTTGCATGTTGATGAAGGCGATGAAGTCATATCACGCAATCAAGTAAAAGTAATCGAGTGCATTGTCTTTCGATCGACAAGTCAGTTCGATCGAGTGTCGGGACAATTTTGGCAATGTTATTGTTCCGACTTTTCTTTTTATTTGCATAATTTTCAATAGACGGCAATGATGTCATTTCTTTTTGATAAACTCACGAGCCTTTTCTTTTCACTGCTACGATGTTTATTAACCTTCAAAAACTTCAGGAATTGGGGTTTCAAATGCAACGGAAGTTTCCAACCTGACCCCAACCCGACCCAATAGTTCCTGAGATTAGTACATTTAGCGAAAACAAACACAAATTTTTCAGCTTTGTTATTATTTTAGTAAAGAGAAATAGCTTCTTCTCCTTACAATAACTTAGCAATAAGGATTTCAGTTCATGTGTTGTCATTTTTCTATGACTATCATATCACTACATACTATAAAACAAAGTCCCCCCCACCGCGTCTGTCTGTTCGCGATAAACTAGAAAACTACTGAACAGATTTTCATGCGGTTTTCACCAATAGATAGAACTATTCATGAGGAAGGTTTAGGTATATAATTTGTTAAGATTTTGTGTAAATTGGTTAAAATATGATGATGATTGTTGAAGATTTTTATTAAGATATTCGGTATTTCCGGACCGATACGACCTTCAAACCTTCAAGAAAAGAGCGTACTCCTATCTCAAAGGCCGGCAACGCACTTGTGACTCTTGAGTTGCAGGTGTCCATGGGCGACGGTCCATAGTCACTTACCATCAGGTGACCCGTCTGCTCGTTTGCCCCCTATAATATAAAAAAAAAAAAGATGCCTCTGCTACCCGCGCGAAGCCGGGGCGGGTTGCTAATTATTAAATGATTATTTTCTTTATTGGAAGACGATGTATAGTCTAAAATGGAAGGCAAATTCTAGTGAATTTTCATAAGTTAGCTATAGACATAGACAGGAATGGCAATAGGTGTTTCAAATGAATTTGTGTTAATTTCCTGAAGTAATGCTTTTAAAGAAAATTTTATTGATTGATCATTAGTAGTTCCACTGACTCCAAGAATAGTAAATATTGTCTTTGGCATATCAATATTATTGTCTTGGCCTGTGCCGACATTCAATTAGCCGATATTATGAATCGTCTTTCCTGCTTTTGAGTTATGACTTCATGAAAAATACCTCACCTATTGCGAAAATCGGAATCCGACAATATTTAATACCAATAAGTAATGTATAAGTGTCATTATTTATATAAAAATGGTTTTACAATAACAATCGTTTTGAGAAAGATCAAAAATAAAAGTAAGCTTGACCATCACAAAGAAAATTAAATATTCTTCGGTAACTTCGGATAAAAATTACTATTATAATTATATAATTAAGAAAAGTGTTGAAAAGATTTACAGTCAAATAAAATTTCCTTGTATAACTGAAAACACTGACATTAGTATAAAAAAAGGTTCTTACCAAACACAGATGAAAAACTTTTCTGAATTTTCAAAGAAAACCACACTTTAATTACACAGATTATTTCAAATTACAATTAAAACAATTTAATAGTTGGTAACTCCAAACCTTTTGATGAATGATAACTGAAGTATTTCCTTGATTAGGAATAACTCGGTCCATCCACGATAGAAGAGAAAAGTGAAGAAAAAATAAATAATATGACTTAACTCCATATTTCAGGTCGCATTCCTCTTCGTGGTAGCGTCAGTTCTAGCGGATCCGGAACCATCTAAAGTTGTCCAGAAGCGAAGCGGCCTCGTTGGCCACTATGGCGCTAGTGCACCTCTTATAGGCCACAGTGTAGGGCTGGGTCATGGCCTGGCAATTGGCCATGGACATCTTGAAGCTGCTCCATTATCGTTGGGTCATGGACACTTTGCAGGACCTATAGGATACAGCGCAGGAGCTTATGGCCCAGGAGCTTATGGCCCAGGAGCTTACGGCCCAGGAGCTTTCGGTCCAGGGGCTTTTGGCCCAGCAATATCTGGGGCTATTGTGGGTGCTAATGTCCATACAACGGTGACCAAGCATGTCGGTGTTCCAGTGCCAGCACCATACCCTGTTGCTGTTGATAGGCCAGTGCCTGTGCCTGTCAAAGTAATTATATTTTATTTATTATTTTATACTTTTAGGATATTAAATAAACACTGGTTTTAATGGAAGGTTTTTACCAGACCATGATTTAGGTTCTTTAAACGGTTAAAGTACTTCAATAGTCAGGTTACCTTGTGGATGTTTTCTTACTTCTGCTGTTTTACTTTTTTTGCACTAAAAATAAATAAACCGATTATATATTTCTCTATTCAAGCTCTTTCGGTTTAGTCATAGCCAAAAAAAAATTGTTTCAAGGTCTATACTATACCCTGGAAGATGTTCCTCTATGTTTTTCTTTAAATTATTAATCTGTGTTCCAGGTTGCTGTGCCAGTACCCGTAGACCGTCCCTACGCCGTTCCAGTGCCCAGGCCCTACCCTGTAGCTGTAGAGAAGCACGTCGCCGTACCTGTTGACAGACCTTACCCCGTCCCCGTACCTCATGCCGTGCCTTATCCTGTTATTAAACAAGTAAGTTAACTAGAAGAGTTATGGCAAAGTGAAACACCCATAGACAACGATAGTAAATCGGGAGAATCGAAAAAGTTGAGTCGGAGATATTTCTTTTTACCAATGAAGTAGAATACGGAGTTAGATGAATAATACAAAAATTCTACAATTTGTATTTCGAAGTGTACAATATACTTATTAGAAATAATACCTAATATGAGATCTAACTATATAATGATTAAAAATAAAGAAATGTGAACGTCATTGGTCTAGATGAATTCAATTTACACTCAACATCAACTCTACAGTGGTACTAAAAGTACTAACATCTTATGACAAAAGATTTCGTCCGTAGCGTAATTTGTAAAGTTCTATTTTAATTCCGGCACCTTAATTGAATTAAATGGTTCATACAAGTACAAAACGTCTTCGAGGTTTTATCGAAAAATTTCCTTGTCTCATGACGGTACATTATTATTTTAATAATTCATGAATTTTAAATAATTGCTTACTAAAATGGTAGTTTTGGCAGTTATTTGGCTTACTGAAAACCGTTTAAACATGCTTTTCTTTCTCAGGTCGGTGTGCCAGTGCCTCATCCCTACCCAGTAGCCGTAGCAAAACCAGTGGCGGTACCAGTTCCAGCGCCAATTGCCGTACCAGTTGTCAAATCGTTCGCCAGTGCACCCCTATTACATAGCGTTCATTCCCATGGACTACATTCGAAATACGGTTGGTAAATTATTACGCACTCTCATTCTTTCGATGATAGATTTTACATTAGTTTGAAAATGGAACATTATAGAATGTTCAAGAATATTCTGGTATTCTTTAATGTTTGAGTTGAATTATATCAAGGAATTTCAAGGGAGTTGAACTTATAAATGAAGTGTCTAGCCCGTGAGTAGCCTTGAGAAATACTTTTTTAGCATGACGATTATTTCGATAGACTTGGTAAGTAAATCATATCATTGAAAGAATGAAGATATCCAGCCAAATGAAATGTTTATATAAAGGCATATTGTTAAGGAATTAATGTACGTACTCTGAACGTATTATGTGATCTAGGTAAGATTAGATTTAGAGTGTGAATGTATTCTCCAAAAAGTTTATAACTGTAACATGAAACCGAAAAATAAATAAAACTATGATGCTAAGGACCAATAAGAAACTACTAGCATCAATTTTATTTGCTTTGATTGCACGATTTCGGGATACAGTTTTAAATTTAGTTTGTGAGAGATTTTGGGAATAAAGTGCAATTCCTATGAAGCCTAGCGCAATTCAAAATTAGAATTTCTTCAAAATGCGTTTCGTTACTCCGTTCAGTATTATTTTTCTGGACTTAGTTTAAAAACTTTTTCTTTTGGAAATCGCTTACTTAGAATTTTGCCATTGCCAGCGAGAGCCATTTGTTGTTATGTACCTATTTTTAAGTAAAATAATGTAACATCTTATTTATATTTTTATAAGTATGCTATTATTGATACGTTTATATATTTCTTGTATTTGTTGGTGTGTATTTGTGAGTATATATTTTATTTGTCCATTGAAACTGCACACGAGTTTGTTCATGTATTTCACGTGATCTCTCTCAGCATTGAGTTGTTTAAAGGCTTCAGAATGTACCTGGTAATGCACTGTTGTATATAGATGATGTTTTTCTACTTTTTTAGATAGGTATTAATGACGAACAAAGGTTTATTTCGACCGCAGTCGACTAAAAACTATTTAATATACGATCTTTTTTAATAAAATGTGTATCATGTATTTGAATTTTTTTTATTTTAAAAAATCCCTCTCCATGTTAAACGTGCAATGGTTTTAATTCTAGAAATACACTGAGATATAAAATAAATACAAGAAATGACTTATATAAATTAAAAATAAAACTGATTACTTTAAAATATACCAAATTCTAACATAGGTAACCAGCATTTGCAGTAAAAAAACTTCATAAAAACAATTCCCTACATTGTTTTTTAAGGCACAAAATTCTAAAGTTATAAAAAATATGTCCGCAATTTTTCCTTACTTTACCTTTACTTTACTTTCAGGCGTTGAAAAATAAATATGTTCAACAAATACGCATAAATACGTGATACATAATACATAAGTGCTACAGTTAGCTTTCAAAATTATGGTCGTTTGATGTAAATCATTACATTACGTGCGTTAGCCTTACTTCCTAACTTAATACTATGCGAATGTAAGTTTATTTATTTGTCATGCTTTCACTCCTTAATTGCTCTACCGATCCCATGTTACCAGCGTTACAAAAAAGGATATAGGGTACCTTTTGTCTAGAAAATTACTGTTCCCGAGGGGAAGACAAATAAATTTTACGCGAACAAAGCGAGTAAAAGCTAGCATAAAATATTTTCTTCTGACATAATAATAACTTGAGAAACCTCACACACGGCCGTCTGATCCCAAACTAGGCAGAGCCTGTACTATGGTAACCAGACTGCTGATAAACATACTTATATATTACTAAATACATACATATTACAGATAAATTACACTCACACAGAACGAATGATCATGCTCATCACACAGTTATTTGTCCTGGGTGGGAATCTGACAGGATCACTGACCACTAGACCAACAGTTCGGTCAAATGCCCTGGATCTTTATTTGTGGAGAGAATTAATGACATTTATGTTTTAAGCATATAGCATCGTGAGCAAGATGTTACCAATAGTCATCAGTCATCGTTATGTTTTGATAATATAGCACATATTTTTCAACTTACTATTGTTAATGAAGGAGAGAAGTAAACACGATTTAATGGCAAACCGAATTAAAAATTAAACAAGAGTTCCGATATCCACCTCCAGGCTCCAGGCCACCTTAGACGTCCTGCCGATGGTGGCGTATGTGTCGGGTTGTTCGGCTCCCTTTGATATGGTTGAAGTGGACGAGTGCCGTTGGTTGGGGCTGGTCATCTCCGAACTGCTATTACTTACATATAGTAGTAGTTTGTGCGACTGTTTATAGTTTAGAACAATACGTTACATTGTCCTCACATTTAATTTGCGCACATAAGCAATGTAACTAGAGACTTGTAAAAAACGTGTTGAAAAGAGTGCCCTTAGAGTTTCTTGCTTGTTCTTCTCCACAGGATCTACGTATTGGAACAGGCAACTAGCTTTATGACTGACTTAGTCTGACTGACTACTACTCCTGATAATTCAAAAATACCTATTATAGTTTAATTGAAATAAATGATTTTGATTGATTTGATTGATTGACAACATTAGACCGTCGTTACCATGGCCATTCTGTAGGACTCGCTGAAACGAATCGTATGAGCCCAAACTCGAAGGGTTTGCTACTAGCCTCTGAAGAGTTCCTCTATCATCAGATCAGCTACAAGATGCCACATTATAGTATTGCCATCCGAACTACATAAACATACAAAGTTTCATTTCAATACAACAATTAGAAGTGGGTTAAATATTCTTCCAAGGTTTGTTTATATAGTTACAAGTGGTGCTAAAAATAAAAGCGTGTTGATAAAAAAAGGCAGTCATGGGACTGCCGACAGAAGTGAAAACTTAAATGAAACCACGAACTTAAAACGTCACATTAGTAGGTTGGTGACATTAATTAATAAGCAGCTGACAGAACTCAATGTTTAGATTAGCGCCCTCTAGTGGATCACAGTCACGAGTTCAATGCTTTTTCCCCATAGCAAAAATGCACAAAAGTGCCTAAAGAAGTTTTTAAAATTTTGCAACGGATTAGCAGTCCTTGCTATTTAAAAATGTTTAAACTCTCCAACAGTAAAAAACTATTTATAATTCCTCTTGTTCTTGTACGCGTTTTGTTGGTTTTAATGGTTGGTTTTAACACTTATTTTCTTTCAAATGTATTTACAAATTGGCAAATTAATAATAACTATAAATAAAATTTATAATTAAATTTCAATAATGTCATACCATTTAATTCTGAAATATTTATCTCGCCTTGCTTAACATAACTATATATTGAAATCACATACCCGGTTTATTACATTAGTGGGTCCAAATTAAATGTAGTTAAGAAAATATGGGTGTTAGATGCACTTCTGACTACCCCTTCGGGGAAATAGGCGTGACTATATGTATTTATATATTTATGGTATTTATCTACTTGTGTATATCCGAGCCCCATGAATATGAATAGGCCACAAGGCAATTATAGTTAACAAACTGTGGGTGTTTATTACACCTCTGCCAACCACTTTGGGGATATAGGCGTGTGTATGTATGTATGTAACCTCCTTTTGTCCCTTACATGCGGCTAAAGTATGGCACTGCCAAGCTAACCGGCTAATCGAGTCATGATTTAACCACGGTGTTATGAGGTAACAAGCCGTCATCCGTTCTATTTCTATGGCTTGTGTTACCAGCCACCTTGCTGCGAGTATTCGACTCACGTCCTGTTCCTATAGAAAGCGGTACTCTGTTAAAGTGTTCCCATGTTGTATAATTGACAAGACATGTTAAGACGCCGGATGTATTGATTGATCGTCAAGTATTACAGAAGCTTTATAAATATAGACAGAAATAATTAAGATTTGCTTAACTTTTCGATATTTTCGTGACTGAAACGACGTATCACTCGTTAGTGTCCCATTCCTATACGCCCTTTGAGTCCAGTTCAATATGAGTTTGGGGTAGGCCTGCCATTACTTAAATTTCCGCCTGACGCCGGACAAAAACTTCAAAAATCCCAGACACATGAGTGAAATCGAGATTCTTTCACGGACACCTTAAAAAATCACCGAACATTTTTAGCTTGTTAACGATTCATCTAACAATTGTAATTTTCCCCTGGCACAGAGGGTAAAACCCGGACACTTTTTGAAAACCCCGCCCAGACGCTCCCTGGACACCCTCTAAACTAGGACAAATCCGGGGAATGGCAGCCCTGGTTTGGAGACTAATAATGCATTTATATATACTATGCGCGAATACAATTGAACCGACTGCTTCAAATCTAATCCCGTGTTTTGTTTGTACGTTTACATTTTTTTAGTTATCATATCACAAAATATATGTTTCTACTTATTGTATAACTTAAACAATTTTTCAATAACAAAAAACTGTTTTTAAAACAAAAACCAGTTTTTTGGTTCCCGTATAGAAAGAAAGAAGAAAGAAAAAATGTTTATTTCTCCAACACAATACATATAAATGATAGGTATAAACAATAGGTATAAATAAATAGTTTTGATAAACAAAAAAAGGCTTGTGGGCAGTGGCGGAGCTAGGTAACCAAAAGGCCCTGGGGCAAAAAATAAACTAGGGCCCCAACTGAACTATTTAAAATCGTTTGTTCCGTATTCGTCGTGTTCCGAACTCGATGTCCTTCAGATTTGTCGTAATCTAGATTCGTCGTGCTCCATATTCAAGATATCAAGTACGCAATTTAATATAAATAGTGGTGTAGTCACAACTCTAGTACAAACCTGATAACTTCTGGTTCTAAAAAATCTGGATTATTTATATTCCGAATGTGGGTGAAATTTTCACTAGTTCAATTTATAGTTTGTAAGTCAGAGTCCAAGGGGCCCCCTAAGCTTGGGGGCCCCGGGGCACTGCCCCGTCTAGCCCTCCGGTAGCTACGCCACTGCTTGTGGCAGCTCTTTTTATAAGAAAAAAAAAACAGTCAGTCGTAGGACTGCACGCCAGAAGTGACAACATAACTTCACTATGTATTTGCATATACATACACACACACATCTGTATATATATAATTAGGTTAAAAATAAAAAGTAGGTAATAACATATCTAAATGTATACATAGAGTACACTGGAAGTTCTGCGCTCCTGGCCGCTCATAAATGTTTGAATTTCGAATGTTATATTTTTTTAAATATAAGAAACTCGTCTCCGTCTTACGAATTTTCGATCAGGTCACGTGTCCTGACGCGAGTTTAACATTTTTACCCATCCCAAAAAGTGCACAACGCCGCTATTGTTTTAGACATATACACATCTGGCTTTGGAACACATTGGGAAACAATTGGGGTTCAAATAGCAAATCTCTATGTTCATCAGCTTAAGCTGATTATTACCCGTTTGTCGGTACTATTATTATAGGTATAGATAACACGAAAACCAGGTCAATCCTACAAACAGGCCAGATTGAGTCAACAAAAGGACAAAATTACACAACACTTCGTGACCGTAGCGATGGCGGAAGCCACCGATACATTACATAATCGGGAAGGTTGCGCTACAATGAGGTTCTGGGCCAATACAAACTGGCCACTGGCTAATGGTATGGAGTCTTGACAATAGCTATGGTTAAAGCCGCATAGGTGAGTGACTAACGCTCAACCAATGTTTGTGACCATATGTGCAAACAATGTTGGTTGTTTGTTCAGTGAAAATATTGGCCCTTTTCAGTTAAAATAATTAACAGGTGACATTAATATTAATTAAACCGATTTTTTTTTTTTGGTATAGGGGCAAACCAGTAGACGGTTCACCTGATGGTAAGTGACTACCGCCGCCCATGGGCACCTGTAACTCAAGAGTCACAAGTCCGTTGCTGCCCTTTAAGGTGGGAGTGGGAGAAGAAGGGGAGGTGGGGAAGAGTGGGAAGAAGGGAGAGGGGGGAAGGGGAAGGACGGGAATAGGGGAGAAGGAAGGGTTAGAGCCTCCGGTAACCTCACTCACGCGGCGAAATTCCATTCAAGCATTGCTTCACTGCCGGTTTTCTGTGAGGCCGTGGTATCGAGCGGAGTCGAGCCGGCCCATAGGTGCCGAAGCATGGCTCTCCCACGTAATCTCAATATTAAAGATTTCTTGTTCATTATATATGACATTCTTTTACTTGTATTTCGAGTTTCGACACTACATTTGACAAAGATAAAAAGCAATGAATACATACTTATCTAAACGTGGAAAGTGAAATTTCCAATTCCAGTTGAAAATGTATGTACATTTTATGTAACTCATGTCTCGTAGCGTATTATAAGATATAGTATATAATCGTAGCGTATTATAGTAAAAAAATAGCCCTTATTCCCTGAATATGAATTTTTATGTAATATTTGTAAAAATTTGCAGTAGAGCAACGGAACAATGGCAGATTACTCGACGATGGCCAGACCGATTTAAAAAAAATATTTTTTTAGTTGAAACGGTAGTTTTTTTATGGGATAGGTGGCAAACGAGCAGACGGGTCACCTGATGGTAAGGGACTACCTCCGCCCATGGACACCTACAACTCAAGAGTCACAAGTGCGTTGCCGACCTTTAAGATGGAAGTAGGGGAGAAGAGAGTGGAGAGGGAGAGGAGGGAAGACGGGGAGAGAGGGAAGGGAAGGACCTTCGGTAACCTCACTCATTGTTGTTATGAAGCCGGTTTTCTGTGAGGGAGTGGTATCACTCCGGTCGAGCCGAGCGAGTTATACTTGTAGTAGAACCTTTCAAACAAAAAAATCTAAATCAAATTTGGTCCATCCGTTTAGGAAATATTATGCCACAGACAGACACACAGATACACAGGGGCTCCCAGTACATTAAACATATAACACCCTTTGTGCGTCGGGGTTTAAAAATAGTATCATTGAGGGTTCTATGACATAGGAAGAACTTATCTATCTTATTAAAGAAAGTCAAATGGTTCTTAGTCTAGTTGTCACGGATTTCAATTTCAGAGTACCCCGTAGACCACCTCGCAAACCTAAAACGCCCTTAGCTCCACCTCTTCGCCATACAGTGTTTGGTGTTAATTCACCTATACCCCGCATGTGCAAACTTATAAACGAATACAGCGACCTGGTTGATGTCCACTCTGATTCAAT
The DNA here is from genome assembly GCA_963859945.1 of Euplagia quadripunctaria. Lineage (NCBI taxonomy): Eukaryota > Metazoa > Arthropoda > Insecta > Lepidoptera > Erebidae > Euplagia > Euplagia quadripunctaria. The sequence continues at coordinate 4,329,748 of OY982573.1, forward strand.
CGACGGTTGTCAGACACGTCAAACCTATGAAAATGTGATAATTATAGTATTTAATATATTATCTAGAATTTAAGTACATTTAAATAAGTTTTTAAATTGTATAACAGATGTTGATACAAAGAACACTTTGCATGCGGTGTTTGCCTATGATTGGTTGTGCAGTTAGATTTAAGACACAAATACTTGTATGTTCCTATCTGTATAATATCTGTAACAACTGTTGGCGAACCTTAATTAAATAAATAAATAAAAATATAGGAGTTTACATAGCTGATACAAGAGCCCTCTATGTTACAATTACTGAACTGAGTATTGGACAGGTAACTAAGGGTTATGTAATCATGTCCTTACATTCGCGATATAAAGTCAGTAGCGGTATGAAAGCAATTTCACGTTTTCCTATTTAAAGCGACCAGTAGATGTCGCCACTATAAACAGATGCAGAGCAAAAGTTCTAAAACAAAGTTTTGATTTCAATTTTAGAATGCCATTATTTTTGTTCTATTTTCAAATGTCATAAATGTAATATCAAGGAAGTTTTAAAATATAATTTATATAGGTTTTTTTTTTCAAGACGGATGAATAGACGTCCATTTTTTTACGTTTTTGTTATTTAACTTGTATAATTATAAAACACTTGACATTGGCGGAATACCTGCGCTGATTCTTGCGCGGGATAGAGTCCATAATAAAATAATATATATATATATATATATATATAATTTATATATGTATATCTCATTTTTATCTATTACACCTTACACCGATATCGCTGTAGTAGACATCAATTCTTATATGCTGCAAGTAATTGCGTATTTGGACGCGTTGTTGTTAGTTAGGGTATACTACTATATATCTGTTAATTCATGTATATCGTAAGGGCCCCTCGATTTGTTAACAATTTCTACTAAGTTGTCTTAAGTTTAAATAAATAAAATACGAAATGAAGAAAGAAACCAAAAAAGTTGAACTTGAAGTAATATAATTCCATTAATTCATATATACAGGGCTAACTAATGTTCTATCCGATTAGTGGTAACTCAGCAATCAATCCTCGCTGTAATTTCGTTTCGATTGGGCGGCCTGTAGAATGCATTCCATAAAGGAACAAATAGTAAACGAAAAACGAATACTTATTGTAACATTTTTTTTTATATTATAGGAGGCAAACGAGCAGACGGGTCACCTGATGGTAAGTGACTACGTTCGCCCATGGACACCTGCAACTCAAGAGTCACAAGTGCGTTGCCGGCCTTTGAGATAGGAGTACGCTCTTCTTGAAGGTTTGAAGGTCGTATCGGTCCGGAAATACCGCAGGTGACAAATTTGTTCCAGAGATTGGTTGTGCGAGGCAAAAAATTTCTGGAGAACGCACAGTGGTTGATTGCACATTATCCAGGTGATGGGGATAAAAGTTTTATCGCGTTGAATGATGGCAAAACGTTGCGGCCGGTATAAGTCCGAACAATTCCTCGGAGCACTCCCCATGAAACATGCGATAGAGAATGCAGAGTGAAGAGACGTGCTCTACGCAATTGCTTTTAACTAATCAAACAAAATTATTAAATTGAACCAACATTCCCATTCGTCAATAATCAAGTTGACACCAATCCACAAGACATCGCGTGCTACTCAACATTGATGGCAGATCGATGTGACTGCATCATTTATTAGTATCGACCATATCGTGTCCCATTTATGTAGTACATGTATCTAGTTCTCTAATACTACATCTTGTTTGTCGTAATATTTGTCGTAGACTTCACTTCACGGTACGTATGTATGTTTGATGAAGTTGAAAGTTTGAGAACTCGCTTCCCGGATTGACTTCCCGGCAGCTCTGCAGCGGCCAGTACAGGTATGATCCTAACCTGTTCGACCTATTGCTTACGGTACCAAATCCATCCGTATAAGGAATATTCCTTTCCTGTCACTGCATTCCCTTCTTAACTACATTCCCTTTCAATGTCTCCCAATTTTCTGATCTCTGAATAGGCTTGCCCCCTATTGCCTGAGTGGGGCCGTATTATAGTTGGTAAAATGTGGGTGTTTAATACACCTCTGTCTACCCCTTCCATAGATGTGAGTATATGTATATATGTGGATGACAGTATATTTCTGCACGAATGATATCTACTATAAGGAGAAATATCTTTAGAAGATCGCGGTTTTTTGTATTTGGGCTGATGAATAAGGTCGTGAATCAGATATTACAAGCAGTTATAGGTACCACTAACCGCTTACTAACAGTTTTATTTGTGTAATCATCACTACATATTATAAAACAAAGTCCCTCGCCGCGTCTGTCTGAATGTCTGTCTGTCTGTCTGTCTGTTGTGATAAACTGAAAAACTGCTGAACGGATTTTCATGCAGTTCTCACCAATAGACAGAGTGATTCATGAGGAAGGTTTATGTGTATAATTTGTTAACGTTTTGCGTAAATTGTTTTTGGAAATTATACATCATAAATTGTCCTATTCTTTACTAATATTATAAATGACAAAAGTGACTTTGTTTGTAAGGCTTTTACGTCTTAACTATGAAATTTTGCATCACGTTGTCAGGGTCAAAAAACGACACAGAGTACCTTTCCCTAGACGGGCCTTTTGGTCTAGTTCTTAGTGATCCTGATCGTTCAGCCCAAGGTCGTGGGTTTGATACCTAACCAGGACAAAAATATTTATATGATGAGTACGATATTTATTTTTTTGTTTCAGCGTTTAGTTTTTTTTTTAATATTTGTCATCGTGTTAAACGCCGACTGAAACAAATGAACAATCGATGCGGTAGGGCGCATCAAGTAAAGGGCTTCACTCTACCTAAACCTGGCAGGCCCCATCAGCTCTGAAAGCAATCGGGCGGCCCCGAAGAAGACATACGAATACAACCAAATCTTAGATTTCATAAAAATGTAGGATAACATTTTAAAAAGGCCTACCTTTTGAATGAGGAAACTTCAGCTTTGACAATTACGACATATTCGTGAATACAATATGTTTGATATTTTTGTGTACAGCGTAAATTTTATTTCGTACTAGCTGTGCCCGCGACTTCGTCCGCGTGGAATAGTGTATTTATATCGAATCAACAGACTAAAAATAAATTTCAAGCTTCTGGCTCTAAATATGACGATACTTCCATACAACTTTTCATCCCCACCTCTCAACCCCTTGCACCCCGTTTTTCGCATTAAAAAGTAGCCTATGTCCTTTTTCAGGCTCTAGGCTATGTGTGTACCAAATTTCATTTAAATCGGTTCAGTAGCTTTGGCGTTAAAGGGCGACAGACAGACAGAGTTACTTTCGCATTTATAATATTAGTAAGGATAACTATTGCAAACTACACAGGTTACTGTCGATTTGGAGGATCCTAAATTATTTCTTGTGTTATCGATTAGCCCTTTTCTAAGAATTTACCCAGTGAAAAAAAACTTTTTTTTTATCGTATAACCACCTGATAAGTGTACCGGTACCCGGTAAGTGACTACCGTCGCCGCGTCGCCCATGGACACCTGCAACTCAAGAATCACAAAATAAAGTTAGTTAGTAAACCATCTCAAATAAGTCTCTTTTCTCGACACTACCGAAGAACTCTGGAATAAGCTAGAACGGTTTCAAAACCTTTGCATCCGCTACATATTTGGCTTGAGAAAATATGATCATGTTTCAGAATTTCGAAAGAAACTAAATTGGCTACCTATTCGGCGGCGTCGAGATGTCCACATCCTTTCCTTACTTTATTCAATTCTACACAACCCTAATTTTCCTTCATATCTGCGTGAGCGCTTCGAGCACTTTGTTCCCAGGAGGAATCCCTGTCGCTCCTCTTCTTCTCTTCTCCTTCGAACTCCTTCCCATACGTCTACTCGTTATGACAATTCTTTTAGTGTTTCTGCTGTCCGGTTATCGAATGCCTTACCGCATTCAATACGCGATAGCCCTTCTCTAAGCGTGTTCAAGCGGAGAACCAGGGATTATTTTCTCTAACAAGAATAAATCAGACTAATAATATGTATTAGTATATGTATATATATATATATTTGTATGTATTTATATATTGAATATATATTACTTTATAAATATGTGTAAGTATAGGTATTTATATTTCATAATCAGTATACGTGTCTGTATACATGATATTTATTTAACTAAGTTATATCTATTAATTACTTATTACATTATTAGTTTACGTACACACGACTTTGCCTCTAAGTTTTTCTACTATCCTCTATTCACTCCAAGGTTTGCTGGAAGAAAACTCAGGTTTGGGTTAAGCTCGCCTTTGTACATACCATTTCCTTGTTTTTATTAATCTAGTTTTAGTGTACAATAAAGAATAAATAAATAAAAAATAACTATAAAGACTGAAAAATTACAATCAGAGCTAATAAACTCTACAGTGTAAAAGCTGAATGTATATCATCATACACGGTACTTTAACCTAATAAAATTTCGATTTTTTTTTTCTAACAAATAAGTCACAATTACACAAAATTCTTGTGCCAGACACCCCGCCTTCTAAGTTCGACCATAAAAAGCATACATACGTATTAATGAGGGCAATTCATTATACGTTCAAATCGAAACTTATTGGGCGGGGTATTCGTAGCAATTCCATGAATTGATTTACTATTTAAGGATAAAGATTTGAATTCTATGCTTTTTTTAAATATATTAAATGTCTGAAAAGGCAAATGTTCCCATTTAAATTCAATCTCGATTCCCATTTTAAAGATGTAGCTATTTATATAGCTTAGCGTTTGCACATTGGTTTATCTTTGAAGTTATATTAAAAAACTACATCGAAGTATTCGAAGTAGAGGAGAAAAGTACATTGATTATTATTATTAACACAAAATCTAATTTTCATTTAGGGTTGATAATGTTTAACTCTTTTATTTTTCTCATTTTCTTACAACTTTGCTCACACTCCGATGTTCTGTACATATAGTTAGACCACGAACGAATGCCACAGAGGTTCGTATGGCAACCGGGACTGACGGCGATGGCTTAACTCAATGTGTTAAGAATGATCAGCCATCCTAAGTAATGTGGTAACCTACTCGGTCGGTTACCACTTAGCCACGAGCCCCACAGATATTCTTTGTTCATAGATTACGTAACATTTCCTCATATTGCTAAATACTTCCTTAAAACGCTACAAAATGCCTCAATCGGCTAAAGTATCAGTTTAATTTTATTCTTACATCGCTCTGGGGATGTCTGGTAGAAAATACCTACAGTATTTAGGCCTAATCTTATATAAATATGAATACGTAAGAGTATTACTCTTAATATTAACATTTATATGTAATCGGTTTAAAATTGAAATACCAAACGCCGTAGGTGGTCTATGTACGTCCGTAACTGCAAGGTGGACGGACCTAAACTGTTGAGGCCTGTCCTATTAGGGAAGCCGACAATATCGGCCTAGGTACAGATTAGTTGTGAATAACGTAATCTCAAAGGTATGTGTTGCAATGTACGTAAAAATATCCGTTAATTGCCCAAGTTACCTACAGTGTCTTTGGTTAGGAAAGTTAAACCACCTTTAAGTGCTAAAGGAAGTTCGCGAATTCCATGAATATGGATTATACACATTTAAGTATCCTTAGCTTAATGTGATTAGGAAATATATTACTTAAATAACAATAAATATCACAGTACGGTATTTACGCTAAACATTGAGTTTTGTCAGCTCCTTATTAATTAATCTTTAAAAAATGTGTTTTCACTTCTGTCTGCAGTCCCAAGACTGCCTACTTTTTTTAAGAAAGAATACTAATAACGCGTGTTACACATTACTAGTATTCTTGTTAACCGAACGAACCGAAACCACTTGATCGCAAGTCCGACGCCTTAGCCATTACGCAACCGCCGCTTCTTCATCGTCATAATCATCATCATTAAAATTATTTCAGACGACCTCTGTGCTGTAGTGCATTCGACCACGTCTGGGGTCGGAAACTTACCTTTCACCCGATTATAGTGTAACTAATAATACACGATGAGCATGTGCTTACCGAGGTGGTGCGTAGGAGGGCAGCTGCCCTCTTCCCCCTGGCTTAAGAGTTTACGTACTACTAAGGTAATTTAGACTCTCCCTCCCCCCCCCCCCCTCTAGAATAACAAAAACTAATTTTGCCTCCCCCCCTTGCTAAAAGCTGGGTACGCCCATGACGATAAGAATAAAGAGATTATAGGAAGCGATTAGAATAAATAATAGTAGTGCATTAGAAGAAAAAACAAATAAAAAAAAAATGGTAATGAGTGTTTCTAAGATAAACCAAGTGATGTCCTAAATACTTTAACAAATTATAAAGTATTTGATATAGTTATAACATTTTCATTAATTATTTCGACGAATGAACGGTATTTTTCCCAAATACCGATGCCAATCTTTCTTGCTTACTTACAACATATCATGAGTTTGCTAATATGATATCAACCATTATATTTAATAGCCTACAACATATAAATAACTGTAAAGCATTTCAAACCCCTAAAGTATTTTATATCTACATTAACCACTATGGTGTTTTAATCTGACAAAAAATGAACTAATATCTACAGAATGTCAGCTCTCGTCTTTGCTTCGGCGAAGCGTGGGGTTTGTGAAACTTTTAATTTTTTTTCTATATATTGTTAAGAAATCTAATCTGTTCGCAGGTAAGGTATATAAGTGTGATTAAAGACCCATAAACTCTAAACAATATTAAAAAAAAAACAAATTTGGAAGCAAGGCATCGCTTGTTCGATTTTTAAATTAATTTTCGTAATGAAAATGACGGGCTTCTCTCGTAATGACGTTTGAGTAATTCTTTTGTAAAATATTAAGCGTGGCTTAACTAACCAAATATGTTTCGAGGAAATGAGTAGTGCACTGAAGGAAACTTGTCCAGCTCTAACGACCATAAAACGGTGGTATATTCAATTCAATAGCGGTAATTTTAACTTGGAGGATGATGCAAGGTCCGGCAGGCCGATAGAAGTGACTACCGTAAAGAACATTGATACTGTTAAAAAGTTATTGGAGGAAGACCGATGTGTGACATATCGACAGATCAAGGAAACCCTCAAGTTAAGTGCACCAAGTGTTTATCGGATTCTTCACGACCATTTGAAAGTACGAAAACTTTGTTCACTCTAGGTACCGCACTTGATGATTGATGCGCTGAGAGAGCAGCGTGTGATTTGGTCTCGTGATATGTTAAAAAAATTTGAAGACGACTGATCTAACTACGTCAACTCGATTATTACATGTGATGAAACCTGGTCGTATAATTTCGACGTTCTTACTAAATCCCAGAGTAAAGTGTGGGTATTTGAAGATGAACCCCCGCCGAAGTCTGTGAAAATGTCCCGATCCGTAAAGAAAATAATGGTTGCTGTTTTTTTTCACTAAGAGAAAAATATTGGCTACAGTTGTGCTTAATAAAGGGAAGACTGTTACTGCTGCATGGTGTACAGATAAAGGTTTACTTCAAGTATTGGAAGTGTTAAAAAATGAACGACCAAACTTAGGATTCGATACTTGGCTTTTATATCATGATAGATAGATAGATACTGTTTATTGCACACTATAAATAGGATACAATTAAAAAGAAATACATTAAAAACGGTAGTACAATAGGCGGCCTTATCGCAGTCTGCAATCTCTTACAGGCAACCTTTAGATGGACTATACTAGGAACAGGTAATTTGTGGTGCACATTTGTCTTATTAGCACTTGAGTGTACGATCAGGGAAGTAGAAAAAAAATTAGAATAATAGTGACAATATACATTTGAATTGCATAAATCCATTTAGGTAGATAACAATATAGTTACATAATTAAACAAATACTATAATTATATATATACACACACGTATATACATGTAAATACATATATATAACCATACACATACATAACATAAACAGTCGAAATATACATATACATCCATATTAAACACGTAGTTATTATGATTCTTGACGAGCTTTGAAAAGTAGTTACTGTCTGTGCTTGTCTTATAGCTTCCGGCAATGAATTCCATAGGCGTGCGGCTTGTACTTTGAAGGATGTATCCAAAAACGTTGTGAAATGTGTTGAAATTTCTAAGGTTAGATTTTCCGATAATCTCAAGTATCGTGTATGTGTGTCGTGAATAAATGCGAAACGTTTCTTGGAGTACATAGGAGTAGTAGGATTAAACAAGGTATTATAAAGTAAACAGTGTATGTGATGATTCCGGCGAAGGCGATTTGGAAACTAAGTGGTAAGTGCCAAGTTTGGTACGAAATTCGGAAATATGATCCTATTTGCGTAAGCCAAAAATGAATCTAATATAGAAATTCTGGAGTCTCTCAAGTTTATCAAATTGGTCTTCATTAAGATCAAGATAGCCGATATCATCAAGATAATGCCCCTGCACATTGAGCCGGCAAAACTACGGACTATTTTCCCCAAGCTGGAATCAAATTGCCGGGACAACCTCTTTATAGTAATGATTTAGCGCCATACGACTTTGCACTATTCCCGTATGTAAAAGCAACTGAAGAGACGCAAGTTTTCAATCGATGAGGAGCTTATAGGAGCTTTTAAGGAAATATGCGGCTGTGTTCCAGAGGAAAACTGGACCAACGTGTTCAGCACCTGGTTTACACGTATTAGGACTGCCAGAGGAAACCACTTCAAAAAATTATAATATTTCACAAAGTACGATAAAACTCATTCAGCGCCTTAGTATGTATGTATATTTAACCTGTTCACCAAAGTATTCGATGGTATGTAGCACATCCGTAGTTACAATTTGCTTAGTATGGTGAGAACATCAAGTGTTATCTATCCTACGAGTAGGTACTGTGCCGGAAATGTGGCCTAGATTAAGGTAATTTATAAAGAAGCACACGGGCTTGAGAAGAAAGAAAATTGTTGGATTATTTAGTGACATTAATTAGTCTCCTAGGGCAATTTGTTGGTTGGGATGATGTGTGATCCAGAATACAATATGAATTACTAGCTTCTGCCCACGATTCCCGGAGGCTTCCTTCTTAGGTATCCCGGGTCCCTTGCAATAGACCCACTTGTGACGGAACACCGTGTGGTTTTAGTCGGTTCGATTCTGACATACCACTGCATAAAAGTATTTTTTCCATAACTAGCTAACTGTAATTTTTTTGGATGAAAGGTCGTGTAGGTTCTGTATCTCTGGCAACGCGAATACGAAAATTCCTGATGATGGTATAAAATTCCTACTAATGGCTACGAAATATTATACTGTACTTGTACTAACGACTGTTACTTAGACGTGATAAAATAAGGCATATTAATTCAACAAGCGTTTGAAAGATTGCCAAAGGCCTTATTTTAAATAGATCTTCCTTCTGAGTTGCAGTCTTCTTACAAGTTCTAAAACTGTAATGTCCTATGTTAACTTATTAAAAGTGCTCAAACTTTTAATAAGTTAACGTGTAACGGGTAACGTTAAGTGCTTCCTTGAAAAAGTAAATATCGTATCGTACGTTGGAAAGAAACTTTTTCTGCAATAGTTTATTTGAGCTATTCTAAAAGGGTATTAAAAGATTTTTACAAGTTCACCAATGCCAGTGTGTAGATAAGAATACAAAATATACTCATTAAATAATGAATATTATGAAAAAACCTTAGGTACCTAGAGTTTGCACCCCTGGGACAAACTCGTTTAATATGTTATTGTGGATGGCAACGTTCACCTTGGATACGTACATACTCGTATATACAGCGTGTTATAGTACAGGTGTGGTCAAATTTTAGAAGCTTTATGTGTAGTTGAAAAATAGAACATAAAGAAAAAGTTTTTTGGATAGTATCGTTTTCTTCAGAAACTACTTTCCTGGTGTGGTTCGAGTCCTACATACCACCTTACTGTTTAGCCCCGATGAGGTGATGACCCATAAGGGGCTTTTACATGTCAAAAAAAGCCCTCTTTTTCACGAAATATTAATTTAATCGGTCAATTTTCAAATTAAATTTGTAATTTTCAAAATTAGAGTTCTGTATTAACAATTACAATGTTTTCTAAAATTATATTAGCGCTTTACGTTATTTAACGTGGTCTACTATATTAATATGACCCTTATATTTGAACACATCTTTCTGTAATATCCTATATAATATATGAGTGTGTGAATAGAGGGAAGGCTACATACGGCTACACACTTTGTGTCAGGTCAGAAATTCTGGAGTCTCTCTCTTTTACGTCAGTACCTAATTTCTAGAAATTTCAACAAAATGACTGACCCGATTACGGCCATCGATCGTGAATGTATCACATATGATTGTTTTGTTCTTCTGTGAATGACCTTATTGTGTTCTAGTTAAATGATGTCGCTTACAATTTAGACCATTGCGCCGAATAGTTAATCAATATCTGGTTGCCATATTAGAGGCTCTGCCTAGTTTAGGATCAGAGGGCCTTGTGCGAGGTGTCTCAAGTTATTATTATTCTCTTTATTTATCGTAAAACTTATGAATTACATTTTTAAATACCTATAAAACAAAATATATATTTAAAAATATAAAAAATAGTATACCACCGACATCGGGTACAGGGGCCCAAGACACCGGTGATTAGGGCTCCAAAGACCGGAACCTCCTCACTATACGGGCCGTGTCGAGGAGAACTGCCTTCTGCATCAGTCCCTAGATCCAGCCGTCTAACGCGAGCCTCTTAAGGTGTTGATCGAGGCTTTTGGCTATCAATCCATGAGCAGATATGACGATCGGAACAACGATCGCCGAATCGACATTCCACATATCGACAATCTCGTGAGACAAACTATTGACTACCTAAGCTAGTACGCGTAGTAACGCCTTTTAGACTGTCTTTCCTGTTGCACCTCTGTGGCTATAAGCAGGTACAATTCTAGATTCTTGATATCAAGAATACCGCTGTGGAAATGGGCAGCAAGAATCCAATGACTGAAATTGAAGGACAAGATTTAGGGTACTGGACTCAGAATCTACCGTGGGTAATACTAAGATTGCTTAATTGATATTGGTGTGGTAATTACTAGATTATACACGTTATGGGCTCAACCGATTAGACAAATTATAAGAGATGAATTTGGAAACATCTCACGGACAGAAAGGGAAGTTTGTACAGCTATGATAGCTGACGGATATATGTGAAGGTAAAGAGATATTACGCCGACCCCAAAAAATTAAGATAGGGGATCGAAGTTTTTCAAATCCGTTAAATATTTAACATGAAATCTAAACTATTTACGATCTAGTAATTTATTACACAAACTTAAACTCTTTCTAGACAATAATAAGATGATGACTATAATATAATATGTATTTTTCATAACTAAATCCAAAAGCGTCACCTAGATCACTTTAAATGAGATGTTTGTGTGTATGAATATGTAAATGTGAATCATCTAAAAACTATTAATTATTTAACAGCGATAAATTACAGTAATGATGTACGACTTTATTCTCCAAAACCATATTTCTACTAAAATGGCTACAAATGTAAGTTATGAGCATGACTCACTAGATATTAAATAAATGACTTCATAAACAGCTCTCGAGCAAGTATATTCCATAATCGTACATAGCCTTATAAGATAGATGAAAAATAATTTAAGAAATAGTCACATTTAGACTGTATGTTGAATTAATTGCGATAAATATTTTCACTATGTACAGTATGTTACCTGTAATACAGATGGATGGAATCCGTGATAGAGGTTATGGCTAGACAGGGAGTAAGCAGTGAAATGAGGTATGATAGTATTTCGAATGGAAGAAAAAACCATAATTATAAAATACCATCCCGCATTAGGAAAGGGCTTTACAAACATATAAACAACGGACACAAAGAACACCTAGACACGGGACAACTATTTATGGATCACACAATTTTTGGTCCCGTGTAGGATTTAAACCACAACACTCGGCGTGGCGTGGTTGTGAGGCGACCACTTAAACCATTGCACCATCCGTTCAGTTTATTTATGACAAGGATGATTATTCTACATTAAATCATGATAAAGGCTAGAAAACCTCATTTTGGTTGGAGTTGCTGGCAGTTGTGGCAATTCTGGCGTGAACCCGATTAATGGCGCACAATACCAATTAAAAATGCTTTCTAACGATGGGGGTTTAGTACAGATGCTGGCATCAGGCTGCAATTGTAACTAAGTTATCTCTTCTGTATTAAGAAAATATACATTTAACCATAAATATGTTTTTATAAAATGGCCTTTTAAAAGTAAAACTTGACAATGTAATAATTTATGATTAATAATTAAGAAGTTATGAAATGGGTCGGTCTCCTATATATTGCTATACCCTATTAGGGTCATATGTGATACTACATGTAATTATTAACACCTTTAATGTGACATATATGATGCAATAAATGATTGAGTATTGAGAGTATTGAAGTAATTAAATAAATAAGGAAAGAAAATCGTAGGGGAATTTAAAGGTGATGGAATGGTTTTATTTCGGTTAAAAATGTAATGTGCTTGGTTTAACCGGCATTGAACATAAGTTCTACACAACATTCTTACTATGTTCAGACCAACAGACAAACCACACCGTTGTTGAATTCGTTTTCCCATGTATTTAAGATTAACATTAGGGCTCTGTCATTGGTGTAAAAGACCTTAGGGTTTGTACGGATTTACAACTTGAATTATTTAAGAGCGACGAAAGCGTTATTAATTCTGATAGTACAAAAGTCGTTACTTTGAGTAAGGAATCGATTGGCGCAATAACGCTTCCTTGTAGAACTCCGTATGGTATAAAGTTTTCAGAGATTTATTATATTTTATTTATCTACCTATTTATCCTATCGCTAAGAAAGTTACGATACGATAGGTTGACTTTGTAAAGGTTTAGGTTGGTAGTTACGTCAATTTGCTCCATATTTTCCATAAGGACGGGTCCACAAGGGCACAGAGATGGTATCAAAGGCTTTCATTAGATCAAGGAAGATATCAATTATTTTCTGGAACTCATTTAATTTCCCAACCATATGATCTGTTAGTTTAAACACATCATCTCATTTCAATCTGCTAAATCGAAACCTTACTGTGAAGACGGTATTTGGTCAAATATTGAACTTTCAAAACATAAAAATCCATTAAAACGTAATTTTATCTTATGTGAATGCACCCTTAAACTTACTTATGAACATGACGCACGCATAAAAACTAAAAATGTAGAACTCGCAACTTATTAAAAAAATTAGAGCAAATTATGTTAATTAATAATGCATTAGATAGGCTAGGCTCTGCATATGTGTCGATCCAAAAATTCCGTTTGAGTATATAAGGTGAGCTTAACCCATAACTGCACACACTACATTCACAGTTCAGTTGCTGCAGTCAACATGCGGGCTCTTGTGAGTATATAGTTTTCCTCTGAACGTATTTTATCTTACTAATATTATAAAGGTGAAAGTTTGTGAGTATGGATGAATGGACGTTTGTTACTCTTTCACGCAAAAACTACTGAACCGATTGCGATAAAACTTGGTATGAAGATAGCTGGAGATCTGGATTAACACATAGTCTACTTTTTATCCCGATATTCCCACGGGATTGGGACTTACGCGGGTGAAACTGCGGGGCGCAGCTAGTGAATATATATTTGCCCTGGCCGTGAGCTCACCGTCTCTGGCAAGCTGAAAGTTTAAAATATTGCAAGATGCGCTATTGGCTACGCTTTTCTATGTAGTCCTTTCCGGGCTTTTTTTGTTATCACACTCCTACAATATATTAATATATACACATAAATACTATTATTACTATGACGTACATCCAATGCGACATTAGTAGTTAGGTAAATACGCAATTCTAAATAAGAGAATTCTATTATGAATAATATAATTAATATGTAAGAAAATGGTAAAAGTTACAGCAATTACCAAGGTTTTTTGATTTAAATATGAGTTTCTGCATTAGGAACTGTTCTTACCACAAACTAGATTAAAAGCAGAATATATAATATTACTAGCCGACCTTACAGACGATGTCCTGCCCGAACATAGGATTTATTTTTGGTGTCTTAATTTGATTTCGACGATAAAGCAATTTAACTAAAATCTTTAAAAAATAACAGTAACACTTCGGTCAAAAAATATTGTTTCTAGAACCCGGTTGCAGCGCCACCTATCGGGTCCAATTGTGGACCTAAAACGTCCTAAAGAGACCCACTGAAATACACACAACTTTTTTTATCTAATCGAATCAAAATCGGTCCAGCGGTTTAGGAGGAGTTACGTGACATACATACGTATAAAAGAATTAATAATGAAGATGTGGTACTCAAAATTTACAACTGATGTATTCATATTCATGGCACGGCTGGCGCGCCGTGTATTGTAGGTTCAAATCCCACACGGGACAAAAATTTGTGTGATCCACAAATAGTTGTCCTGAGTCTGGGTGTTCTTTGTGTCGGTTGTTTAAATGTTTGTGAAGCCCCCCGCGACACAGGAATATTTCTAATGCGAGAGTTGTCATTTAAAAAAAAAAGGAAAGAAAGATATGAAATGGAACATTTTTAAATTTAGATAACTATAAAAAGCTTTATAAATTAGATATGCAAAATGTGAGATGCGTATTTTTGCTCGGATGCGCCAACAGCCTATTCGAGTTACAGAGACTGACATCTCTAGCTATCGCTTACACACCCTAATCAAGAAGCAATATCCCTTTTCTGCCATTGCGTCCCTTTATTCCCATATGGGAATGCCCATTTTGGGCTTAACGTGGACACTATACACATTTCTGAACGAATTGACTATTAACATTAAAATTTTTAGACTAAAATTAATATTTGAATTAATGTTACCAGCACTAACACTCGTATACTCGTATGTATGATTCTATAACTTAGTAAATGTCAAAGTAATATATAAAAAATAAATCAGCGCTGTCAATAATGATTCTACATTTGTACCTAAAGGTAATCAAACTAGTTCTGACAAATATTTTAAACTTCATGAGCCGATATAATTATGTATATTTACGGGATTTAACGCGATCACGAAATAGGTATTCCATACCTCTAAATTACCTGACGTATCGACCAGGTTACACCGGCTATGTTCTCTGGTTGACAATCAAGCAATTCAGAGGCAATTTATACCTATTTCGTGATCGCGTTAATTCCCGTATATTTAATTATAGCGGCTCATAGAGTTCAGAATATTTGACTTAACTACTTTGATTACCGTTAGGTACAAATGTAGAATCAATATTGAGAGCGCTGATATTTTTTAAACGTTACTTTGACATTTACTAAGTTATAGAATCGTACATACGAGAATGCAAGTGCTGGTAACATTAATTCAAATCTTAATTTTAGTGTAAAAATGTTAACGTTAATAGTCAATTCGTTGGTTATATCGCCTCCCGGCAAAAAAAGTGTCATATCACATATGGTAGGTACGTTTTGACATTTTTATAGCATTGAATATCAAATGTTGCATTTGGTCAGCTGTAAAAACATCGTTATTACCTCAGTGAAAAAAGGAACATAGTTCCCTTTTTCACTAAGCTGTTTTGTTCAATTCACAGGCAGAAAAGTCGTTTTCTCGAAATAGCTGTTTTTGTATTATGACACTTTTTTTCCCGGGAGGCGATATATATATACATAATTATATCATGGAAGTTAGTTAGGTTTAAAAGTGAGTTTATGAGCCGATGTTTAATTAATAATAATAACTTGAGACACCTCAACCAAGGCCGTCTAATTCCAAACTAGGGAACGCCTGTATCTACCTACTAAGTAATTCATTGTTTAAGAATATAAGGTGTAAAGTTTCATCGTACAAAAAGTATTTATAGAAAAATCAATATATGTTTTGGAATGTCTAAGGCATTTCAAGTGATTACACAAATATGACGGTAATAAAAATTGGTATTGACTAATTCAATACCAATTTTTATAAATATTTGTGTCTCACTAAAAGTAATGTAAAGGTTAATACTTCCTTTTAAATTATAGACGATTATAAGAAAAAAGTTTATCTGGACTGTCATATCAACATGTCGAAAAAAAAATGTTGAAACAAAAAATAACATGTTTCAATATTAAAGATGTTTAATCGCCTTTCGAAAAGATACAACTACAAAAAAGATATGATATTTACTCATATAACGTACTGTACGTACATATACTGTACGTTTTCGTGTACGTAACGTATTAGATTTCTTAAGTTGTGACAAGTAAAAAGAAAGAAAAAATGTTTATTTTGGCAACACAAAAAATACAGGTAGGTGACATAAAGTTGCAGCTTAATTGCCAAAAATTGACCCAATTCAGCATTGTCTCAGACGAAAGCCTGACGCTGGTTTTCAATTGGGCCCAAGTGACGCTATGCGTAAAACCAGTTGCAGACCATCATTATTACAATAGGTACATACATAATAACATTAATTAATTAAACAAAATAACAAGACAATTGCTCTAAAAGTACCAACCGTATGTATTTACAAGTTTTTCTAAGATTAAGAGTAGAGTGGCCTGAGGGTGATGGGCTGGGTTACCCGTCGCCCTAGCAGAAGCAGGCCCGAGACGGCGGCGCGACGCGTTCCACGCGCACCTCTCTAAATCGAAGCGGGCAAGGCCCCCGCACCAAATTGTGGGGTTGCCAATTGTCGAGCAGGCCAAGTCTGCCGGGGTTCACAAGGATTTCCTTTCTAGGGTACACCTGAGTCCCCGGCATTAGGACCCCGTGACGGAACACCGTGTGGTTTTAGTCGGTTCGACGTATCATATCAACGTGGCTATTGAATCTCGGCTCCAATTGTCTCCAACCACTTTTTTTTTGTAACTGAAGTAGGAACCTAACATTGATTTTTGTTTCCAGATTCTTTTCTCCTTGCTTTCCCTTGTGGCTGCCAAGCCTGGCTTCATCAACGACTTCCATGGCTCTTCTGTAAGTAAATGAATATCTTAAATAGTTTTAAACTTTCGCGTTGCATGATATACTTAATTAAGTATTTATACAGGAATTAACGCGATCACGAAAAGGACGTTTTCACCAGGTTACTCTGGCTGTGGTCACAGGCTGACTCAGAGCTTCAGAGGTATGTAATACCCACTACGTGATCGCGTTAATTCCCGTATAAATACATAATTAAAAATATCGTAAATATCATTTTAAAATACATTATTTGTGCAGAAACAACATGTATATTAAACGAACTCCCTTAAACAACGTTTATATTGTTGTAGATAATTATTATTGTTACATTTGATTCATCTACGTATGCAGTATGCACACAGGAGTATTACGTTTGTATTGTAGGTATAGGTATTAAGATGGTACTACCCGCCTGATTTTATTTTCTTCGACTTGGTAACGAAAGGGTGTCAATAATGTACCTACATAATTTTAATTAATTGAAATGAAAAAAAAATCGTAATTATTTCAGAAGTTACTTTTGACTAAACTACAATACGCGATTGTAATTTGACCGAGTTGAATTAGTTGGGCATGTCGCTGAACAGTAACTGAGAAATTATATGCTGCTCTTCCGCCTTGCCGCCATTCCTGACTTCACTAGAATCACTGTATTTAGTCGTCCCAGGCCGTGGTTCAGTATTTAGCAGCAAAAACGTTCATGGAAATAATGGAGCAACCACTTGCCGCTAACTCCAGACTTACAATGCACATATTGCACTAACAAGAAGTGCGTTATTTTAGATGTTGAATTTGACTGATTCGATATTTAAAAATATTGATATGCAATACACCCATTAATTAATCTAAACTTCTATCCTTAATGTGGTTATATTATTTTTATTATTTAAAAGTTTATTATAGCAATGAAATCTCATTATTGGCCATAACTCATGAATACTCATGATTGCAGATTGTGGTTAAATATTTATAAAATCATTTCGAAAACCTAATACACATTTATCATACTTTTCTGTGACATTATAAACAAGGCCAGAAAAACACGTCTATAATTTCGGTTCTGAAGCAATTTAAAGTGACGAATAATTTTTCCTACGCGTCAATCGCGAGTCGTGTAATGAAAAAGAAAATAATTCCTGATTGCTCTTTGATTTAATATATTGTCATAAGAAACAAACCGCACAGAAAAGAAGGCGCCTTTGCTGCCTTCAGAGGGCTATAGCGGTTAAGTCCACATTTGAATACCGCGGATACCGTTGACGAAGACGACGTGCTTCGCAGATGGCTTTACCATGCCTTACGCCTTATCTGATGGATCGTTGGTCTTCCCGACTCTAGGCTTCACCTGATAGTTTTTAATTCAGCGGGAATTTCATCAATGCGCATTCTTTAATTTCCACTTACTCAGGTACTTTCTGAGCACGGCTGCTTCGCCAAGTACGTGCATTTGGTCACAGGGAGGTATTTAAATCCCAGCACTGGGCCTTTGCTGCAATCTTCGGAAAGATTCTGTCGCTGCTATCACACGGCCTATCAAGTGACAAAATCTTCACGCGGTGTAGACAATTAGATACACAACGAACGTGACGGTACACGTAGCTGGATCGGATGAGTATTTTTTCGCTCCCACCCGCTGTAGTGGCCAGCCGTAAAGAGGTGTCTATGCCACAATATATGGCGTGTAATTTTAGTCAGTTTGATCGGGATCAAACCGTTGCGGGGGCACACCACTCAAGCGAAAACCCCATTTGGTATTAACGGGCTATGGGGATTTCTATGTGCCAAAGAAAAAAGTAAAACAGAAGGGAATGTATTTATAAGTGTCTACATATTCCAAGCTCGCGAAGGTCATACCAATCCACAACGGATCCAAAGTCAAATTAAAATGCTACAACAAATCATAATTACATACAATTGTCAACGGTATGAACGGTATTGAGGTCTACCGTTGTCTGAATCATACAGTTTAACTATTATTTTGACCCTAATTTGACTTTTCACCTACTTTTGGTGTAAAAAATGGTTGCCGTCAATCAGCTTTCAGTTAAACACTGTTTTGTACCAGTAATGACGATGGCCATAAAAAATTAGTATATTTCTACAAGAATACCCGAAGTTACTGTTACAACTAACCCTTAAGTGTGTAAACAAACCAATTGGTCTAATTTTTGCTTGACTCTTATGAACCGCACACAACTTTACTTGTAATATTAATAATTTAACAGAAAAATATTTTAGAAAACAAATAAAAATATCTAAATGCATTAAAATTCAAATATTAATTCAGTATTATTTCAAATCTCCATTTTTTTCATAAGTGGCTTATAAACCTACAGACACACTAAAACTCCTATTTTATGTTAAAGCTGTCATCACTGGGATACGTGCAACAACCGGCGGTGGTAGCACAACAATATACCGTACAAGCTGCACCAGTAGTACAGGCAGCACAAGTAGTACAAGCTGCACCAGTGGTACACGCCGCACCGGTAGTACATGCTGCGCCTATCGCTATCGCTAAACCAGCTACAAGCTACTCATCATTCCAGCGGGTTAGTTGACACATCTTATACAGCTTCTTAGACTGTATATTATTCAATCAAATAATACTTAGTTATAGAGTTAATAGTTAATTATGATACTGACACCCGATTTCTGAAAGGCTCATCAAAAGATTGTTCAACTAACAGTTCGGTTGCTAAAACGTTGATCAAAGAAAAAAAATTTTTTTTCTTTTTTAGTTTTTAAAATACAAACTACTCGAATGGCATTTGACATAAGATTTAGCAGTAGAATGTTAACTGCAAAATCAAAGTGCCTAATCATACTTTCAGCAACTCAATATACAATACGTGACAAGAGATTTGACATACGATTATTTAATTTTTGCTTTGATCCACCTTTCAGAAACCAGGCGTTAGAATATTAAAATAAAACATATATGAACCAAAATTAAAAACGAATTATTTAACTTACTGAGTGTTCACATAAAAATGTATTTTGAAAACCCGTGAACTTTACCATAACTTTTAAAAATATGTTTTTTGTAGATCGTGCACCCTGTAGCTGTGGCCCAACCTGTCGTGCATGCAGCACCCGTGGTACAGGCTGCTCCTGTAGTACAAGCAGTGGCCCAGCCTGTGGTACATGCTGCTCCAGTTGTTCAGACTGTTGCACAGCCGGTTATACAGAAATACATATCATCTTACGGTGGTTATGGCCACGGATGGTAATAACAGTAGTTGTCTGTTATCGTTATCCCTGTAAACATTATTTTCTTAGGCGTTGAAATCCTGTCCGTATTGTTGATGTGCTGCATAATAAAGTTATTTAATCAGTACTGAATGTTTAGTTTTATTATTTATGTTTGCATCTGGCCTTGGATACATTTATATATACTAAAGATCTTCTGGAACATAGGGCACACTGAAAGTTCTGCGCTCTCGGCCGCTCATAAGTGTTCAAATTTCGAATGTTATATTTTTTTAAACATAAGAGATCAAACCATTGATTAAAAAAAAATAGCGGAAAATGACGTGTCAATTGTTTATTATCACACGTTGAAGTTCGTCATCCGTAGCAAAAATGGAATTAACGTGAAAAGATTTTAGGGCGACGATTTTTTTATGATTTTAAAAGTTCACTGACTTCGCAAGATTGCACTGCTCGTCTTCTAAATGCTTTTGAGAGTGAAGCACCTCATTTGAGCACCGTAAGGCGTTGGTACGCAGAATTGGTCGTGGCCGTGTTTCTCTCCATGATGAAATTAGTGAAGGTCGGCCCTCAACTGCGATCACTGAGGAAAATGTGGCTACTGTCAGGCAACTAATTGAAGAAAATCGGCGTATCACAAAGCATGAAGTATCGGTATGAGACAAATACAAAAAATCTTATATCAACATTTAAAAGTTAGAAAACTTTGTTACCGCTGGGTCTTCATGAATTCACCGTAGAACAAACACGGACTCGTGTTGATTGATGAAAAAACAAGGTTGTTAAAGTACGATCACGGACGTTCAAATGCTGTGTATGATATTGTGACAGGAGATGACACATGGATATATTGTTACATGCCGGAAAGAAAGCAACAGTATTCTGTATGGGTGTTCGAAGGTGACAGCAAACCAACAAAATTGAGGCAGGCGAGAAACGTAGGCCAAAAAATTTTTGGTTTTTTTTTCCCGGACGGGTACTGTCTGCACGATCCCACTTGAAGAACAAAATACACTTAATGCTGAGTAGTACACCACCATTTGTTTGCTCAGTGTCTTTGAAAAAGTTAGGAAAAAACGACCAAGAAGTCGTATCCTATTGCACCATGACAAAGCTTCGGCGGATACCGCGAACAAGACAAAGTAATTTTTGGCTTCTGAAAAGATAGAGCTAGTGACCCATCCCGCACATAGTCCAGACCTGGTACCATGCGATTTCTTTATGTTCCCAAAAATTTAAGATTTGATGAGTGGTATACATTTACATTTACGGGGCCGGGGAGTATTAAGTCCACCTTTGACACATTTTGTGCATAAAGTATAAATAAAAATAAAAAGAGACCGTGATAGCTTTCAACCAGCACGTAAAAACATGCCCTTAGACCAATAGTCCTCATGTTTTCAAAAATGGTTTCACCGAATGAAAAAGTTTTTAAAATGTAATGGAGAATACTTCAAAAAGCAGTAAATATATTACTTTAGTCATGTAAATTGTTTTATTCATGAGTTACGCAAAACTTTCAGTGTACCCGACGTAGTCATATTTCGATCATTATTTATTAACTTTTAATGGTTTGTTCTTTATCGATGACCAATACAATACCGACCGATGGCCTAAACAAACATATGAGTCATAGCCATTTAAAAAAAACTCATGTCAAGAGTAAACTCGATCGGTCTATGGCACTGGCTTTATTAATGCGTAAAGACTAAGGCGTCGGACTTACGACCAAGTGATTGAACTCCACCCAGTGCGCTACCGACGTGAACCCTACTCCTACCACAAACATTTAGCTTAGCTGAAGGGGTTAACAAATATTAGTAATGAGTGACCCACGCTGCTTGCATTCTTAAAAAAAAAACAATACAATACAAAGTTTATCAACGATATAGAACTGTGATATAGAGGTGCAATTTTGTTGTATATATAATCATAGAAAATAACAGGTATTTCTAACCATACGTACCTACCTATTACCAGCTAAATTATTGAAAGCATAGCTAAACAAAACATTGTTGCAATCTAATCTAGAACTGTCATTACGATGGTATACGCATATATTCTGTTGTACTTAATCTCTATTTCAATACCTACATTAGTCCGAGTAATATCGATTCTGAACTTGTACGATACCAGCCGCCCATTAGCACGCTAGTAATTGACAGCTCGATCTAATTGCACCAAAATCAACATGAGTTCGTTCCCTTAGGCTTCACTTACACGAGAGGCACGTTGTCAACGGCAGAAACAACTGCACACATCGACAGCAGGGCTGCTACATTGTATAATTGGATACAAAATTCATAAAATTCGGATACCTTATGTATCTTGTTTGTATAGTAGATTACATTGTATAATTGGACCCAATGTCATTACTGATGTTATAGCGTAATAAGTACGTACATACACATAAAGATACTTAAAGCAAATCATGTCTGTGGTAAACTGTTAAATAAAGTTAAAACTCCGTTCCTCCTCGTCACCAGAAGCGAGAGGTCAACGAGCAGAATGGAATAGCAAAGTGGATCTTGGAGGAGAACCTCTATGACCGACAGGCTTGTTGGTCTGGTAGTTAGTGATCCTGACTGCTGAGCCAGAGGTCCTGAGTTCGATTCCCACCCAGGACACATAATTGTGTGATGAGCATGATCATTTGATCTGTATCTGGGTGTACTTCATCTATGATATGTGTGTATTTAATAATATATAAGTATGTTTATCAGCAGTCTGGTTATCATAGTACAGGCTCTGCCCAGCTTGGGATCAGACGACCGGGTGTGAGTTGTCTCAAGTTATTGTTATTTTTATATTATCTGTTGAGTCCGAATACCGCCTACCGGTTCTAAGTAGGCCGTATTACCGCCGCAGTTCCGGCAGTTTATTTTGTCTAGAATATGCAAAGCGTGTAGCTCAAGTCTGTATACACATATGACCTTACCTTTTAATAAGTTTAACTAGGGCTATTGCCCCTAAAATTATCGTCTGTGGGGTTAAAGTGGTCATTTTTCTACCTACTTTATTAGGAGTCCCTGTCTTGCCTCCGCTTGTATGTATAATAGACTCGTTCTAGATCTCAATCTAAGACATCTGCTGGTGCATGCTGAATTTAATAAAAAAAAAACGAAAAAAAAATCAAAAAAAAAAAGAATAAACCTTTTAAGTCTTGAATATTAAGCTTATATACATAAACTATCAAATTTTATATAAACTAATTTCGAGTCGGCGCGAGACAAATTAATTAATTATCTAAATTTTATATGTACGTAGAAATGGAGAAGTCTCTACGTAGGTATTAAATCATTTTATTATTTGGCGCTGACTCAAAATTAGTTTATATAAGATTTTATAGTTTATGTTACACTCCTCCTTTTTTACGTTGGTTAAAAAGTTTCTAAGCAAGTCAAACTTTTTACATGTTTTGAGGAAAACTGCTTTTCTGTCTAAACAAAACCGTAAATCACTGCATTAAATATATTCAATATATAATGTATACAATAAAAATTCAATTCAATCCATTCAATATATAATAAAAAAGTTGACCAATGATTCTAGTAGTGATGTTATAGGTGACCTCGTTATTGTTACTGATTGTACGCTAGTCTAGACTTTTACCAAGAAATTCTGATTTGAATAATGTATGGGCGGACCATTTTTCACTAAGCTACGTTATACGTGAGGGGGTGTTCAAGTATTACAAATAAAGTTTTGGACAGCCAGGGAATTCATGTTTTTTAATGGAATGGTATAGGGTATTATACAAAGTCGGTCATATGATATCGGAGAGAGGTTTTGCAGGTATATTCCGAAAAAAATACCATTTAGCCTCTAAAGATTTTTATGTGGCAAAAAGGAAATATTATAAAGTAAAGTAAAAATAATGAAAATATTTCTAAAAATCTATAACTAGTCACAAATTTATAACAATAATTTAGCTATTAGACTCGAAATTTGCAGCTTTAATATGGTGTCACGAGGACACTGCACTCCACACTTTAGCGGAGTGCTCAGCGTGGATGCAACAGCGATACGATGTCGTGATGGCTATTGGTGTGGAAAGCCCCTCGCTAGAGACTATGGTTTTGTCCATGGTGCAAAGTGAGCGTGCGTGCGAGTTGCGCGAGGAGGTGATGTTGGCCAAAGAGGCGGTGGAACGGGAACAAGAGAGGACAAGCACTCTATTGTCCCGCAGAAGAGTCACGAAACGCCGAACAGTGCAGAATGATCTCCTGCCTCCATGAGCTCTGGCCCCAGGCAGGTAGCGGATCGGGCTGGTCGTTACCCTTGCAGAAGCAGCCCTGAGACGGTGGCGTGACGTGTTACGGCTACGGCGACGGCTAATTTCTTTTAATTTACTCCCAATGTTCTCATCTTTAATTCCCAAAGTGCCAGGTTGACGGCAATATGCTTATCCCCTATTACAGATACCGGCACGAGTCGTGGGTACCAGTTTAAAAAAATTGAAAACAATGAACTAGCGTACAGTACAGTAGTAAGGTATACGATAGCCGAATGATACGTGCGAACCCAATAGACGACAAGCATCTACTGACAAACCAATCACGTGCAGCGTTAGCGTGGTCAACGTCATATGTACCAATAAAAAGTGTGCTCACGACTCGTGGCGGTAATACGTGAGTGGTATCAATTTTTTTTTTATATGATACTGCCAAAATGTGGGTGGTAAAAACGCCTCTGTCTACTCCTTCGGGCACCTCTGTCTATCTTATTATATGTATGCAAATATAATTATCTACCAAAATCGAAATGATTTAATGTATTCAAGGTTCAACAACCTTTAACCTCTGTATAGAAAATCATATCTAATCACTTATCCACGATGACGATTCTTAACTCTTTACTCGATTCAAAACGTCACGAACACGTCAGAAACTTAATTCAAGAGGATGACAGTCTACAATTCCGTCAAAATAAATGTTATTAGCTATTTCAAGTATCGACCTTGATATCAGGAAACAATAAAAATAAACAATAAAAGCTCTCTGTGAGTAAACACTGCTTTCGTGCAACGAATGGTAGAATCGCGAGTGTATTACGACGTCGTTGAATCGATATCGCGAGCTAAGCACAGCACTAGTGATCGCGTGCAGTGCACATCACCGCTACCACTGTCCTGTGAATCGGATAGTGTCACCATGATATATGATTTGAAGGATGCTAATGTATAGTGTAGAATTAGAAATTTTGGAATTCGGAATTATAGAGAATAAACTGAAATATAAATTTCAACCTGCACCATTAGAACTTAGCGTGTTTCTTCATTTAAAAATTAACTCAAAATGTTTACGCACAAACAATTAGATTATTTTAGAGTTATTTTATTCAAACTATCTACCATAAGAGTTACACGTTATTTGATAATTTCCTATGAAAAATTTATCAGAAAGTTTTTTATTAAAGCAATTTTCGAATACGTTTCTCAAATACAATCCAAACAATATATTCTTTTTAATATAATTTGGAAGAAATAATTACATAGAGACTATATGACTTCATCGTTTACTCGCGTTATAAAAATACACACACTTGATTCTAAAAATAGACTGAGAGCAACAGTTACAGCCAATTATATCATTGACTTGTATGGTTTCTTGCTACAGTGTGAAACTGTAGGACAAGGTATTGCTTTTAATATATTTAACCTGAAAGTAAAATATCCAAATCTATTCAAATCAACATCTTCATTAAATTTTCTTTATCACGAGACATCATCTGATGTACACAGACCTAACTCCCGGTAGTCGTGTGTTGTTTTATCCAACGGCTCCCTGCCAAGACCAAGATATCCTTCCACCTACTGCTGAAACGTCACATACTAATCTTTCAGTACCTTGTCACTTGACAATGTTCCATCGCTAGTTCAACGAGGGTCAATTGTTTGGGGCTTGACAACTCACGAGTGCTAGAGAGTTGTCTAGCCCCAATAGTTGTGCGAAAAATGAAACATATCAATAGAAAAAAAATATATTAAATATTATAAATGCGATAGTGTCTTTTTTTATTTTCTTTTGTTTTTTTTGTTACGCTTTCACGCCTTAACTACTTAACCAAACATCATGAAATTTCGCATACACGTTGCCAGGGGTCAACACGTTTTCAATGTATTATTGAGAAATGTATTCCATAAGTGTTCCATTGTCAGATACACCCTGTATAAAAACTTTACGTGGAAAACACGTAAATTATTGCAAATAAAATTATAAAGTGCTGAAAACATATGAATATGTATCTGCTATATATATATATCATAAGTTACGATAGCCTTTCTTTCCATTGATTACACATTTTACACTAATTTTACAACTCTTAGTGCAAAATGTGTAAACGTGTAAAATTAGAAAAAACCGGACAAGTGCTAGTCTGACTCACGCATCGAGAATTCCGTCCATCTTGAATTATTATTATTACGATTATTGTCCTTATTTCCGAAAGACGAAACTTACTTGTGCCATTTAAAAATACTCTCCTATACATCGATGTACACAGTAAATTTGCAATAACAAGTCTGTAGTCGAAAAAAAAAGGAATATGACAACAAATAACGACTATCAGATTTATTCCTTTATTTGTGTTGTGAGACCTTAATTCTTAATAATTTTTGTGATTCTAAGTCAATGAGAAGTACCCTATAGGCTTTGATTTACCTGCGAAATATTAAAATATAAGGCTCTTTTGATTGCGTTGACTTTGAAAAAATCAAGTATCTGGCTAAATTTTTTTTACAGCTTCAGGGACCGCAAACGTAAGAATTTTATGTTAATTTCAACTTGATACCTCCACGCATTCCTCAGAAAAAGGGTCTTGACAGACACACAGACAGGCGGACAACGATGTGATCCAAAAAAAAAAGGATTCCATTTTTTTTCTTTTTTGGAACGGAACCCTAAAAACAAAGCAGAAGTTATTACAAATATGATCAGACTTTCAATACAATCTAAACGTCTATCATATTTCAACAAACAGACATTCAGAAAAATAAACATTTTACTAATACAATCGAGTTAACATAAAGTGACAAGTCATTAATTATTATTCTAAATGTCAAACTGATAAAAATAATAACGGTATTGTCCATTAGTTACTCGGCTCATTGTTACCCTACACAAAACCACAGACACATTTTCAGTACCACGACAAGCTTTCAGTAAGTTAAACGCTACCATGACGCAATATAGCCCTTTTCAATAATAAACAAAATAATCAGACGAAATTTCATTATAACTTAACCATCGCGGGTTACAAACGATTATTAACTAGCGTGTTGCATTAATAACGAGTAATGGGTATTGTAAATGTTTTTGTGAAGAACGTTTTAAACGTTTTAAAATAAAGTTGTAAATGTTGGAGATTTGAAAATGAATGCCTGGTCAGGAGAACAGGGCGGTGATGTGATGGGGCCTACAGTGACCCGTAAGTATGCTGGAATATAGTAATATATATATATATATATATATTTAAAGTATTAAATAGCGTAAATATAGGGGCTGTCGAACTAGTAGTGGTCGCGACATGTTGTGATAGGTCTCACTATAGATCGGGTTTGGAGTCATCTGTTTTGCGAATGACACGTTGCTGACCCCAGTAAGGTCTCACTCATGACACATGAGGGAGTCCAAACGAAAGAAAAACAAGGTGTCACTATAGGTGGGTAACATATAGGTACATATACATGCATCATGGAATGCGAAAATTAAAAAAAAATTATAAGCCAATGTTCTAACTTGTCTTCGGACTGTTAATTGACGGGTTTAGGGTTTGAATCTCTGTTATTATTACTATTTAATTAGTAAACGACGCGTATTTCTTCAACAGGATAGATGACTTTCAAGTCAAGTCAGTTATACAGTTTTGAATGAACTATCGAGGCATGACGTCACGCCTTACTGTTTCCAAATTATTGTAGTTTATAAAATAAATTAAAATGTTTACAGTACATACATCTGGATGAAAATTTTCACAGTATTCAATGTAATTTTATTTCCTGACTTGGCGAAATAATTTATTTTGAAGATAAGTATCTACCCAATTACCCGTTTATTTACGCACTTACATACTTGCACTTACACTTACCAGCTAGAGCAGTGTTGTGTTTCCTAGAAGCGATAACTACTTATCAAGGGACGAGCGCCTTATAAAAAACCATTAAAAGAAAATTGAAAAAAAAAGTGTTAAGTATATGATATATTTTTAACTTTGAATACCTGTTGGCTTTTTAAGGTAGGTTTTTACCACAGAATACATATTAAACATGTTCATGTAACTATGTTCTATGGTTTACATACACACGTCAAAGTTTATTTAACTATACATAGTTTGACGAAATATACCAGAGTACGCGTATGTGCCCTCAAGTGGACACACAAACAGGTCGCATTAGCGATAGGTGAAACACACACGTGAATAAAACCGTATGTCTAAATAAAATAAAATGAAATAAAAATAGTTCTTTTCTTAATAAATATGAAGATATTAAGAGTAAATCTTAAAATGAATTTACTTCAAGTAATTTGTATTTGCCACAACCAAACACTTAGAGTGTAGCTCACTTTTAAGGTAATTAACCTATACAAATTAGAAATACTGTACTCAAATAACAAATATACAAGTAGAACAATATCGGTTTCACGGTGAAATTCTTAGTCATACACCCAACACTATTTCGTCTATAGTTCAAGTATAAAATACGTAACTCCTGATGCTATCTAGATTTATATTCACCCTACTTAAGCGATGAAATAGCTTTTCTGCATTTTTTACTGGCTGAAGGTCTAGAATTTTACGCATAATTATGTTGGTTAATGCCCATTAAATTCTCACATTTTTTCGTACCAATACGAAACTTATGTTGGTAGCTAGTGGTAAATAATAATAATAATAATGCAGAAGGCAGTCCTTCTCGACACGGCACGCATAGTGAGGAGGTTTCTGGCTCTGGAACCCTAACCACCGGTAGCTTGGTCCCTGTACCCGATACCGGTGGGACACTATTTTTATATTTTTAAATATATTTGTATTTTTTTTTATTGTAAATGTATTTAAAAATGTAATTTATATGTATATAAAATAAATGAAGAGAATAATAATAACTTGACACATCTCACATACGGCCGTCTGATCCCAAACTAGGCGGAGTCTGTGCTATGGCAACCAGACTGCTGATATACATACTTATATATTTTTAAATACATAAAAATAAATAAATATTCTCAAAGGCAGTAAAATAATTATAGTTCAGTAAAACTAAAAATAAAAACTTTCACTGGCAGATAACTGGTGTTATAAGGAGTAACTTAGACTACTTTTATTTTTTTTTAAGAATTAGGTTTCGGCACAAAATATATAAATATGTACACGCTAGCGAAACCGCGCAGGAACTGCTAGGCTTTCATACTTTCTGTAGATAAAATATGAATTTGCTGTACGGAAAATATTTATTGATTGCAGAGAAAAAAGATATTGAATAAAAAGACTTCTAGATTGCAGAGCCAACATTTTAGGCTCACGCCACTCCGTGCTCCAGAATTATCCATTCCCCAATCTATCCGTATAAGCAATAGCCATTTCCTTCCATCTTGCCTCCTTACCTACCTTGTCTTTTCAATAAACACAACCGATTTTCCCACCTCTAATTCCTAAGGTGCCCGGTTAACGGTAATAGGCAATTATATTTGGCAAATTCTGGCCTCAGCATACCTCTTCGGGGGTACAGGCGTGATATGTATGTATGTATCTATGTATGTATATTTTGTTAAACATATACGCCGTTTACTATACAACAAATTAAATAAGGCATTGCCTAAAAGAACTTGTATTTGCGTAGGTGACCTTAATTCATCTAATTCTAGGTTAATAGTGTACCTAAGAAATTAAAAATCTTGACCCATGATCAGTCTAAAGATTTGGTTACTATAAACGGTGAAATAAATTAAGTTTTCAGTGGAAGTTGATCAGTTCTTCCCACTAATATTATTAATGTGAAAGTTTGGATGGATGTATGTTTGTTACTCTTTCACGCAAAAACCACTGAACCGATTGCAATGAAACTTGGTATGTAGATAGCTGGAGACCTGGATTAACGCATAGGCTACTTTTTATCCTGATATTCCTACAGGATCTGGACTTACGCGGTTGAAACCGCGGGGCGCTGCTAGTTTCTAATAGAATAAATTAATACTAACTTGAAGTTCTGGACTCTGAGCTGTGCTCAGAAATAGGGAACTACATACTTTGAGCATCATCGTAAAGTCGCTTGCTTATCGGTTTTTCATACACACACCAAATTCACTTTGTCAAAGTGAATTTGGTGTGTGTGAAAGCTCTCTTCGAAATCATTGAACCCTCACCATTCCTTCATCGGACTACTAAACGCGACACATGAACCGTCCTTTTAGTGTCGAAACACCAAGAAGTCAAACTAAATGTTTTGCCATCTCTGATTTGGTTGGAGCTGCAAAAGTTTGGAAAGAATTGCCTGCGTCTAATTTTTCAGACAATTATAACTCCGGAACATTAAAGAGATCTTTGTCTTCATCGTCAGGCGAGTTGGAAGACAAAAACCTATTCCATTACTTAATATAATTATTTTTAATCATGTTTTTGTCGAGTTTACGGTGCTCTAGGTAGAAAAATCCTAGCAGATGGCCATAGTGATTGTTCCCTCATATGCATGTATGTATCCATTTATTATAGCTTACAAGATTAAGCATCATTTGGTCTTCTATCTTAGTTTCAGGCTGCAGTGTTTCTCATTTTAGTAGGTACTTGGTAAGCGATACATGGATTTCCATACGGGTCACTGCAAACAAAGATTGTTAATGGCAGGAACATCTATTCTAAATCTTCATTACTATACTAAGTCGAAGTTTATTTTGACTTTGGTAAAAAAGTTG
Source organism: Euplagia quadripunctaria (assembly GCA_963859945.1). NCBI lineage: Eukaryota > Metazoa > Arthropoda > Insecta > Lepidoptera > Erebidae > Euplagia > Euplagia quadripunctaria. The sequence goes on from OY982573.1 coordinate 4,360,783, forward strand.
TTACTTTTTAACCACAACAACTTCATTTGTTTTTTTTTTTAATACGCTTTTAATAGCTTAGCTTGTAACTATGTTACAAACAAATCTTGGAAGTTAATTTTTAACGCACATTTAAATGTCGTATCAAAATCAAATTTTGTATCTATAAATAGTTTAGATGATAATACCATTATTTGGCATTTTAGAGCTGATCTGGGGAGAGAGCCAGAAGATAGTTTTTTTTTATTTTTTATTGTATATGATGTGATGGTAAATGACTACCGCCGCCCATGGACAGCTGCAACTCAAGAGTTAAAAGTGCGTTGCCGACCTTTAAGGATGGATTAGGGGAAGGGTGGAATAGGGGGAGAGGGTGGAAAGGGTTAGGGCCTCCGGTAACCTCACTCACTCGACGAAAAGCAATGCAAGCATTGCTTCACTGCCGGTTTTCTGTGAGGCCGTGGTATTACTCCGGTCGAGCCGGCCCATACGTGCCGTAGCATGGCTCTCCCACTGACACAGTAGAACTCTTCAGTGGCTACTAGTAAACCTTGGTAGCCATGGTCTGATGATGAAGCTAGGAAGCCAGAAGGATAGTGAAACTCTTTTTTACTTTTTTAATTCGGTTCGTTAAAGCGTGTTTTTTTTCTTAGTTTTGCTATAATTATTATTTATATGTACGTTACTATCGGCCCCACTTCACCTGGGCTGAACAATTTACCTGCAACATACAGACAATGCCTATCTCTGTCTATCTAATGTCCATCTTTAATAACCCCTGTACGTCTTACTCTGCAACATTAAAAAAGGGAGCTGTAGTTTCTTAGATTATACTCTACATACGCACAGAGTCACGAAGGTCACTATATTTCGATTGAAGATGTTACAAAAGATAAAAAGAAATGATGCTTGAATTCTAGCTGAATATTAGATATAAATGCGGATGTTAGTTTATTTGTTGGTTTGTTAGTTTGTTACGCTTCCACGCCTTAACTACGCAAGCGGAGCTGTGTGATAAAGTTATTAATAGATTGTATTAAACTGTTGTGTTCATATAACGGCCACAGCAAAAGTAAAATATTATTTATTCTACGCACGCACGTAATGTTACTTTGAACACTTAACTTTTATATAAAATTACTTATTGTGATGATATAAAAAGCTGTTTTTTCTTTTATGGTTCACTAAAATAACATTTCCATTAAAACTTCCACTGAAACCTTTCATTACATACTTTTTAATTACATACTGAAACCTTCAAGTTGGGTTAAACTATAGACGATTGATTTTTTGAAAAATGTCGGTACTATCGATTCGACATTACTACGGAATATCACTACATATTATAAAACAAAGTCCCCCGCCGCGTCTGTCTGTCTGTCTGTTCGCGATAAACTGAAAAACTACTTACCGGATTTTCATGCGGTTTTCACTAATAGACAAAGTGATTCATGAGAAATGTTAGTGTATAATTTTTTAAGATTTTGTGTAAATTGATTGAAATATGTTGATGATTGCTGAAGATGTTTCTGCTACCCGTCCGAAGCCGGGGCAGATTGCTAGTTATTTATAAATACTTTTTTTTTATCGTGTGGAAACCCCCACGGATCATCACCTCACCGGGGCTGACGGTGAAGTGGTATGGCGGAATCGAACCGAGTAAAACCACACGTTGTCCCGACATAAATGGATCTATTGCAGGGGACTCAGGTATACTCTAGGAAGGAAGTCCCCGAGAAACCCGGCAGACCTTGGCCACCTGTTTAATAATAGGCAGCCACACCAAAACGTATGGGGAGCCTCGCCCCCCTTCCATCAAAGGCGCGTGCTGAACACATCGCGCCACCAACTCAGGCCTGCTTCTGCTAGGGTAACGGGCAGCCTCATCCGTTACCCCCAGGCCAGCGCTCATGGAAGTCGGAGATCATTTTGCGATATCCGTCGCCTGGTGCCTCTTCTCCGGGACGGGAGAGTACTAGCTCTCTCCCATTCCCTTTCCGACGCCACTTTAGCGCACATCACTTCTTCAGAAAACGAGACGGCAGAATCCCAAGTACTCTTACTTTAGACCATGGACAGAACCATGGCCTCTAGCGAGAGGCTTCCCACACCAATAGCAGTCGCGAGGTCGCACCGCTGCTGCTGCACCTACGCTGAGCACCCTACTAGAGTGTGGAGTGCAGTGTCCTTGCGACAATATTATTTATACTAGATAATATAATAAAGAGGTAATTTTTGCAATTTTTGATACAGCGGATAATCCCAGAAATTAGTGATCTGCTTCTAAAAAATTGTTTACGAATAAGCTATTTTAATTGCACTATACTTGTAAATTGCAGAGCGGAGCATTAGAACGGGTCGTTAGTACCAGATAAAAAGGAATACTTTTAAATAAACACATTTTCATTTCATTCAAAATTCAACAAAACTTAAATAGTTATCATATCTAGGATTTTATCTTAACGTGGGAGTGCCATGCTTCGGTACGTATGGGCCGGCTCGACCGAAGTGATACCACGACCTTACAGTAATGTTTTCGTTATATATCGCCGAGTGAGTAAGGTTACCGGAGGTCCTAACCCACCTCCCCCCTTCCCCTACTCAAACCTTTCCCCTATTCCCACCTTCCTACTCTACTGTGACTACTCTTGAGTTGTAGATGTCCATGGGCGACGGTAGTCACTTACCATCAGGTGACCCGTCTGCTCGTTAGCCCGAAATACAATAAAAAAAAATTAACACGATGGCAGGTGTAAGTAGGTTAAATAATAAAAGTATTTAATTGTCTATTTAGGTGCCGGTAGTGCTAAACCTAACACGCCGCCCTTGAAAAATGGTAGTGACTTAAGAGCATCAGGATACTTAATAGCTGTCGGCTCCAGAACATCCAGGTAAGTTCTTTAATTTATATTTCTTTCAGTCCTCTAGCTATGAAACAACAAATAGGTATTACAATAACATCCTTAATCCTACGATCCCACTAATATTATAAATCTGAAAGTTTGGATGGATGGATGGATGGATGGATGGATGGATGGATGGATGGATGGATGGATGGATGGATGGATGGATGGATTGATGAATGGATTGATGGATGGATGGATGGATGGGTGAATGGATGGATGTTTGTTACTCTTTCACGCAAAAACCACTGAACTGATTGCGATAAAACTTGGTATGTAGATAGCTGGAGACCTGGATTAACGCATAGGCTACTTTTTATCCCGATATTCCCACGGGATCAGGACTTACACGCGGGTGAAACCGCGGGGGGCTGCTAGTAATATTATAAACGTGAAAGTTTGTGAGGATGTATGGATGTATGTATGATGTTTGATACCCTTTCACGCCAAAACTACTGAACTGATTGCGATGAAACTTGGTATGTAGATAGCTGAAGACCTGGATTAACATATAGGCTCCTTGGTGAAAGGAAAACCGCGGGGCGCTGCTAGTGTTAAATGAAAACAGATTACCGCTATTCCGAAACCTTTCATTAGCAAATACTCATACAAGGTTACATTCAGTCTATGTTCTGTATTTGGTTTTATATGTAAACATGAATTTGCTGAAGACCTAGACGGAATTCAAATCAGTCTACTGACATTCATCTTGTTCATATAAATCGTTCAATATGCTCCTTAGATATGCATGTAACACATGTAAGTGATCGGTTGATGCCTCCGGAAAATTGCCAAGTTTTCCCTCGAAAACAAAAAAAAAAATACAGGCATAATATGATAATATTTGATAGCTAAATTTATCCAGTATTTAACAAACAATAATAAGTAATTTACCAATGACGGCCCAAGAGAGGGTGAGTAATGGATTTTCGCTCCTCAGTTACTACCTTGCTATGTTATACATATATATTATGCCAGAGCTCTGTTATAGATTTAGAAAATTTTGACCGACACCCATATTTTTATAAGTGTTTATTAAGGCATCTGTAACCGCCAGGGCTCATAAAAATTGACAGACAGGGGCAGCTTACTGAACTCCTAAAATGAAGATATGGTTATTAGGTATGACAGGTACCTTTAAAGCGGTAATGCTCTATTTTGCACTAGCACGAACTGATATATCGACACGGGTATCGCCTCAGTTTAAGTTCATAATGGATTTCCGATTAGAAACACTTAGCGAATAAAAAATTATAGCATCATTTAAGACACTGTAGCGTGAAATTTCTGTTTGTTAATACATGCGTTACTAGGTTTTTCTTTATTTCTTTGACGTAACTTATTTTGTTCTTTTTTAGATTCAGAAGAAAATACAGGAAAAGAATACCGGCCATCGTAATTATAGTTGTATTTATATTATTACTGATAGCCTTTATAATTATCACTATTTTATGTAAGTATACAAACTTTTGAACTTGCATGCGCATTGTTTGGTGATAGTAGTGTTGCCAGGTTTATTGAACTGGATAAAAAATTTGTGTAATTTTTTAGTACCAAGTTTATGAGTTAAGTTAAGGTTTTACTTACATTGTGCAAATAGTGAAAGCAGGTAGGTAACCACATACGTACAACGGTGGCGGTAGCACGCGTCATTAAGTCTGGGGAGGCGTGATGATGGCTTCTCCTACCGTTAGAAACGGAGATAACACCTGCTTGCCAACACTGCGGAGCTGTCACGATTATTCAGCGTACAGCTGCATCACGACCTCGAGATACCTTTCGGTTTGCGAAGTCTCTTACTGGAGACCATGATTCTATCCCTAATCCAGAGCGAAAGCAAGCAAGGAACGGCATAGAACTTTTAATATTCCGCTTGTTACATTTAGTCAATAATATTTATGTTGTGTCCTGAATTAAATGTAAGTCACTTTAACTGTACATTATAAGTTGTAGTTTACATTTTAATTGTAGGTACGTATATCAGCGTGTGTTTGCTTTTTGTACTTACAATTTACATAGAACGGCAGTTTGACTGCTTAGAACATATGAAATGCATTAAAAGGTTTCCTGAACAACATTGTACGTTGTAATACTAAAATAAAAGCATGTAGAAATGTTGTTCAAAAGTATTTGGTTTGCCCAAATACTACGTACGTTACGTACAGGTTAAAAAAAAAACAACTAAATCAATGCATTTTAAAGATTAAGACATGTCAAGTCAAGGTGCTTATTCCATCAGGGGCGCAGGACATAGTTTGTATAGTTCTCTCTCTAGTATCTTAAGAACATTTCCTCAAAAAAGAACATCATATCATTCCTCATAGAAGAGTTATGGTACATGTTTAGAGGTTCCCGAACCAATCCGTGTAGTCAATTAATCTTCGACACTATCGACACTGTCGAATTGTTCGCCTAGCCGTCTTACCATACAGTTACAAAGTAAAAAATCATAAGTGTCCCTCCGTGATTGCCAGACCTGGCTTCAACCAAATAGTACCACTTTATCTTATTAACTTAACCATAAGGATGGTTTATGACGCTATGGTGCAGTCTATTTTGTGATAATATGATAATCTTAGAAAGAGCCCAAAGGATGATATTAAAAGTAAGTACATCTAAGCCTCGATTATTCCCTACTACCTACCAAACTTTATGAAGAAACTGAAGTATTGACTGTACGACAACTATGTATAATATTAACCGTCCTTCACAAACACTGAAATTTATCTCCAGATAGAATAAACCGCGTAAGAATAAACACCAACTAATACTGCCTTTGCACAAAGATTTTACATGTTCCGAGAATCTAAGTTGTTTTATAAAATAAACGCCCATAGTAAACTGTTCGAAGATAGAATGCAAAACCAAAATACAAAACCTACGAACTCAACCTAAACTATTGAAAAACAGAAAAAATTTCAACGAAAATTTCATCGTTCGTAAGCAAAACGAATCGTTTCTTGATTATAGGAACGTGGCATAATATAATCATAATCACCTTCCAAACAATACACACACACATACACACAAACAAACACACACACCACACACACACGCACACACACCTACACACTCATGCATATATGAATATCCACGCTTAAACGCATAGCGTTGACAACGTTACTGTAACTTCAATATTGGGGGGCCCGGAGCTCCAAAATACAGGCCAAGGATTAGTTTCGACTCTAGATCTCCCACAAATTACAAATTTATCTAATCTTTTTGTCAATTTAGATATTAAGACTTGTGTGATTTATGGAGATAAATAAAACATATTATTATCTACAATTACGAGAATTACTTTAAAGGAAAAAAGTATCAAATAATTTATTTCTGAATATGGGTACATTTTTAAAAGTTTTTAAATAATGTATAAATTACAAAATACTTTCATACTTTAATCCCGTTTTGTTAATTATATTGTATCCAGCTTACAACATTTTGGATATTTTATATTATTTCTTTTGATAAAGACCTGCAATTAATACAATATTTTTATGTTTTAGATGCAATGACTATACACAATAAACCAGTAAAAACATGTCACAGCAGAGAGTGTTTGAGATCGGCGGCTAACCTAGCGCTCTCAATGGACAGGAGCGCTGATCCATGTGAAGACTTTTACCAGGTACCTCCATCAATATTCTTTCGCCTCAAACTCTGACAAGGAACAATAGTCCGCATCTGTAATTAACTTCTGCTGTCCTTTTCTATCTCGTGAGCGTGCGTATATAATACGTACGTACCACGCATAAACTTGTATACTAGGCGCTAGTATACTAAGTTTATGATGATGATGAATCTAGTACGCTCCATTGTGGTAAGTAATAACTACATACGCTATACGTTGCAGCTTTTGTATCACACTATTACAACACATACTCACAGGAACATTCATTGTATGATCTGGTTTATTATAACGATGGCATATTAAACGCATGCACGTCAACTATGTATGTGGAACTATGGAGTGCCACTATTCTAAGCGATTTTTGTAGAAGATCGTGTACCTATAGTATATTAGATCTAAATTGACAACCAACCTATATGTACTGATACCTGTTAATTCTATTTTCTTTTCACAGTACGTATGCGGTAACTGGGGCTCCGACCATCCTCGGCCAGACGCATACCGATCTTATGACTGGTTCAGAGACAAACAAACAAAAGTCTACACTATAGTCAGAGATTTCTTAAATAAGAACACCACTAATCATCCGAAGCCAGTGCAGCAAGCGAAAGATATGTTCAATGGTTGCATGGATACAGGTAGGACATTGAAGTTGATATTTTTTTATTCTTTTACCATCAGATTAACGGTAAATAACGTCATGGTTTGGTGCAAGTTGACTGGTACAATAAAAAAGTAATAAAATTGAAATTCTTGGACATTCTTTCATCATATGAAAGTTGCGTACTTTTTTTCTTTTTTTTGTGTGCGTGTGGAAACCTCCTCGGGCCGTCACCCTACCGGGGTTTTCGGTGGGGCGGTGTGTCGGTATCAAACCGACTAAAACCACACGGTGTGCCGTATTGCACCTTAAGTAGGAGGGATCCGGGAACAGCTTTTAAGACATCAGGATGAAAGCTGCCTACTAAGTCAGCCTTTAATGATAATTGCTTTTATTATGCGAATGGGCAGCTTTCGCTATTTGCAAAATACAAACAAAACCTTAACTTAACTCATAAATTTGCTACCCAAAAATAACACAAAAGTTTTATCCAGCTCAATACATCTGTCAACACTACTATCACCAAAAATTGCGCATGCAAGTTCAAAAGTTTGTATAAGTACTTACATAAAATAGTGATAATCCTATACATTCTAGCTGGAATTGAAATGGCAACATTATTAGGCACTTTTGACGTATTATTATTATATTTTGGTTTTACCGATCAGTCTTGTGATTCAGAGGAAATATAAAGTAAGTGCTATTTAACAATTGCACATGACAAAGTGTAAACTACCGCTTAGGTAAAAAGGCAGGTTTCTAGGCTGCCTTATTTGCAATTTCCTTTTTTAGGTAAATCTCTATCACTACATTTTATAAAACAACAAAGTTCCCCGCCGCGTCTGTCTGTTCACGACAAACTGAAAAACTACTGAACGGATTTTCATGCGGTGTTCACTAATAGGGAGAGTGATTCATGAGGAAGGTGTGCATAATTTGTTAAGATTTTATGTAAATTGATTGAAATATGTTGATGATTGTTGAAGATGTCCCTGCTACCCATGCGAAGCCGGGGCGGGTTGGTAGTAATAAATATAACAATGTCATTGTTATGTACCTCCGTAACATAAAGGGCGGATCCTCCGACCAGACTAGATGATAAGATGCCTGGCGGTCCCCGGCCCAACGGTTGATGTTGAGAAGTTATATATATACTGCGAGAACTTTCTGCGCAATCCAGGATTAGTAGTTACTATGTAGTACAGCTCGTCCCCGTTAGATGATGTTAGAGTATGTTTCCGCTTTATGTGGAATTCGCCACATGTAATATATGTATAAAATCTGTGACAAGTCTTTCACATATTAAATTTCTTTGTCGAGTCGCAGTCCCGACACAACTGTAATTAACAGTTAATTTACAACCAAGTAAACAGCGGTTTTCTGAAAATTAGATTTCACACTAAGGCAGCCTTTAATGAGTTTTTAACTCAAGCCTCAAGACAGGAAAATTGTTCCCACTATCAATTTCAGTATACGTTCTACTTGGAATTGAAATGGTAACAGTATTTGGCTCTTTATTTATTTGCTTACCAACTAAGTACATACATAGCACTATCCTTCAGTCACTTTTTTTTAACTTGCATGCATCTAAATTACCTACAGGTACATACAGCAACGCTATTGTGGTATTGATATTAAGGCATAACACGACATCTACGATCTATAAACGATAATGGTGCTAAAAATTACGTTGATCATTTACAATTTTAGACTCTTAATATTATATGGATTATGTCTTGCGATGACTTCTTATTTTCAACCAACGATAATTAATTTCAGATACCTTAGACAAACGCGGATTAAAACCAGTGATGAGCGTCTTAGAGTCGCTCGGCCTTCCACCTTTTCCTACAGTTATCAATGCTACAGACGATTTTGATTACTCGACGTTTGAATTCAACTGGTTGGATACAGTGATCAAGATTAAGACACATATAGGAATGGATGTATTAATAGGCTTTGATATATTCACGGACCCGAAGAATTCTTCACTTTATAGACTAGTCATGGGATCTCCTGAGACCACCAACCCATTTCCGAGGTTAGTAAAATCATATTTATACAGAATGTTTTTTTTCCTATAAGGTTTTATACGATAAAAAACATTCATTCATCAAGGGGTTGGAAGTTTTTTGGGTCGGTTTCGTTTTTCTTTCAGTAAAACAATGTTAAAATTTTTGGTTATTTGCTTATTTTGTGGTTGGTGAAGTCACACATTTGAACAAAAAGAAAGCCAATTAGAACGAAGGATAGCGGTGACTAACTTAATTAACCTTTTAAAAGGCTTGAGAATGACAAACCGGTAATTCAAAAATGTGCCTTCACTAAAATACAAACCATCAAGTCAGGAACTTAAGCCATACTCCTGTCATACTAGCAGCTGATGACCTGGTATGAAAGAATTCACCGAATTTGAAATTTAACTGCATAGGATTCCTTTGAATTGTTATTTTAAAATGGTTATTTACTTATTTATTCACTACTCTTACTTACTCATGGTTATTTGGTTATTTGTTCAGTCAAATCGTAAACCTGATTCATATCAAGGCGGATAACAAGAAAGTTGAAGTGAATAACACAAAAATGGTGTCGATCTTACAGCGATCGAATGGTTATCCAAAATCTTTAACCTCATTTTTTGTAGTTGTTAGGTTTTCTATTCTACATAAATTTACTATTTTATATATTAGTTACGAGTGGTACGAACAATATAATGAATACAAATCAAACGCCATTTCTAAATTCAGTATGTGTTACGATAACTTGTAACCTCATTCCATTTGATACTGTTCTTTTTTAATCAAATAAGAGCAAAGAGAAAAACAAAACAAAAACAACCACTATACTGTTGACTTTATCATTTTTTTTAGTACACATAACAAAAGAAAACATTACAGTGGTAGAAAAAACTTTGAAAGTCTGTTAAAAATCATACAAGAAAGTAGAAACTTTATACGTCACGTGGAACGTCGTAGTGATAAATCAGACGATGAAGAAAATAAACGTGCACAAATACATAAAATATTCTATGCAGAATTGATTAAACTATTCGTGATAGAATCTGATGGTGTCAAGGCATCTAAATTATCTGAAGTTGAACTAGATCAGAACATAATATTAACGGCAGAACAATATTATGACACGAACAGTGATATTTATGAGGTAAGACTTTGATTTTTTTCCTATACGAAAGAAAGCTTTCATCACGTCCCGCCGTATGGTGAGCAAGCGCTTATAAGCCCTAGGTTAGTAGTAGGTAGCTAGCGATATGGGGGAATTTTGATTTAGAGGAATCAAATACTTTCTTAGCCCAGTGTCTTAAAATTTTAACGGTATTCCCCATTGTTCTTACTTCTTAGCTTTATTATTAAAAATATTTTGTTGATGACAGTACTTTTGTCTCTTTCAAAGGGACCGCGCAAGATAGTATATGAATAAAGATTTTCTGTTTACTATATTTTTGCCCTCTTTCTCACTTGTAAATTTAAATTTCATAGTACTAGTTTCATCACAAACTTCGAAAGTAATTTTAGTGTACACACTACAGTCTCATTTTTTATACCTTGGTCATAAAGTCCTCAGAAATTGAATCGATAATTTCTTTAGCATTATCTTCACTTTTATTTATCAATAGTTATAATTTCAGTCAGTATGTGGGAAAAATATCAATCGGTTTAATAGTTACCCATAATTGAGTACAAATTATTTTCTTTCTACCATAAAATATGTGTTGTCACTAAAACAATAATTAGGGTAACCATATGTTATGTTTTGTATTCGATAATCGCGTGTTTCACTAAAATATACTATGGCTCTAACCAATGATTAGCACACATATTTTAATCGGTATCATTAGACAGAGATAACAAATAATAACATGGTCAGAAAGTGTTTGCCGGTGTAAAGTACATTATATTAAAAACAAATATATATATTAACTGCACGAACAATGTCAAGGTGCAAATAATGAAAACTATTACATTACATTCTACATTTATTTTGATAACGATCAATATATTAATGTATGATCCAAGTTACGACCTGACTATTGGTCACTGTTATGATGGTGATTGATGATAGTGATATAATGCTACGTCAATTATCTAAAAACCGTCAAGCATGATTAGTTTTTACTGATATTTCAGCTTGAAGCGGATAACACAACAGAAACAAATGACGATGATTACGACTTAAATATCCCAGAATACACAATAGACGAAATCCAATCCCACACAGATGCAGTAGTCGAAAACAATAATGGTACAGCGTCACCTATTTGGAAGAAATATTTGGAAGGAGTATTCAATGTTAGTAATGTAGTATTAGACTTTGAAAAGGATAAAGTATTGATATCCGATCCTGACTTGAAATATATGTCATTGATGGCAGCTTATATTTCAAAAACCCCACCTGTGGTGCTTGAGCTTTATATATGGGTCAAGGTGAGTATTTTCTTTAAAGCACTACACATTTACTTAAATATATACTATATTATTATTATTATAAATGAGAATTTAACTCTTTATGTCTGTCTGTCTATTACGCTTTCACGCCGAAACGTCTAAACCAATTTTTATATATTTTAGTATAGAGATATCTCGTATACCTTAGAAAAGAATATAGAACATAGATTACCTTTTGACGTGAAAATAAAATTTGAAGGAGTGCAATAGGGGAGGAAAGTTTATATGGGAGAACAATCATCACAAGTACTACTTTTAGTTAGAAATAAAGAAATTTTATGAAAAATAGGCCATCCGAAGTAATAATTCTATACAGACGAAGTCACGGGCACCAGCTAGTATCTACATAATGGTCCTTTTTAATTACACAAATTCTTTATTTTTCTAGATTTCAATTGAATATTGCAAAAACTCTTCTTTAATTTTTCAAAGTCGCTCATTTTATTTTTTTAGTTTTACTATACTTTCTATTTCCTAAACACAGGCAGTAGAGGTGATGGCAGTCCACACTACTACAGAACTACAAGCGCTTTTCCAACGAGCGTACGAACAGAGTAATTCGCATGTAACTATTCCACCTCGATCCTTACATTGTGCTAATGCAGTTAATGATATGCTTGGTATGGCGGTGTCTTATGGTATTGCTGATCCATACTTCTTTAATGTTACTAAACCTAAGGTAAGAGAACATAATATTACAGTACATTGCATCATAATAACTTGCCTAATTATACAAAATAAAGAAAATGTATAACTCTTAAAATTTTATTCTGTAGACGTATTTCTAAATTATTAATCCACAAATGACGGTGAATACAAAGAGTTTTCATTAATTTCAGATAACCAGTATGCTAGATGAACTAAAGAACTCACTAGCTCGCCTTGTCGGCCGAGCTAAATGGATGGATGACAACACCAAGTTGGCAACGTACCAAAAAATTATTGAAATGAAATCATTAATAGGGTTTCCTGATTGGCTTTTAGAAGAAGGCAAATTAGAAGAATATTATCACGGTATAGAAGTAGATCCATCGAAGCATATAGAGAATATGATTAATATAATTCAAGTTAAGGTTAAGAAAAGTTTAAATAGGTTTCGTGAAGGGAATAATTTTACATGGGCCACTGATCCTACAGAAGTCAACGCATATCATACATTTCAAGAAAACACAATAAGTAAGTAGAAGGGTAAGCTTTTTGAAGTTTAGACAAGTATTTTTTTTAATCATGTGATAAGCGATTCCTTTTGTATTAGAATTGGTAAAGTAATATTGGTGGAAGTTAAATTCTGTTCTTTCTGTAACTTTTCATAACATTTTAATATTTCCTGTAGCTGTGCCTATGGTGATGTTACAACATCCGTTCTTTGATTTGGGTTTGGAGTAAGTATTAACTATAGATTAACCATAAATTTCTTTAGATTCTTAACTATCTTCTTAACTGTTTTGGTTGTCATTGTTCTTTTTTTTCATTTAGTTCCCTCAACTATGGCTCACTGGGTACTGTTCTTGGTCACGAAATAACACATGGCTTCGATAACTTCGGTAAAAGATTACACTTTTACGATATTAATTAAACGTTTTGTTTTACACATTTATTTTCTTGCTTATTAAAAAGAATTGAGAATAGCTTATACTGTACACCTTCAATTAATATTATTAGTTGCTGCCATATGTTTTTTCTTCAGCTAAACTATACAGATATAACAGGAACTCTGCTTTGTTTATCCAGGTCGCCAATTCGACAAAAACGGCAACATGCTGCCTTGGTGGTCTAACGACACGATCCAGTCGTTTATCAACATGACACAGTGTTTTATCGATCAATACTCCAGTTATTATGTACCTGAACTTGATGATCATGTAAGATTTATCATAAAGAAATCATAAATATTGAGTGCTATCCGGTAGTGAATGATAATAATGGCGTTAATGACTACCTACATAATATAATATCTGTCTTCTAGGTTGATGGTAAAAAAACCTTAGGTGAAAATATAGCAGATAATGGCGGTCTACGAGAAGCTTTAGCAGCCCTACGGCTCCACCTACAGAGACGAGGTCCTGAGCAAAAATTACCAGGGTTCGAGCACATGAACCCAGAGCAATTGTTCTTTTTGTCGTATGGAAATGTACGTATAGAATAGGCATATAATATTCAAAGCAATGATAAATTTCTAGTTCCAGTAAATAAAATCAGAATATGTTAGAATATAATTAATATATTCAGGGTTTTTGGATACTGCATTGAGACGTCTTTTTATTAGTCTGTCATTCACTCTAAGTTCTCATAAAAAAAATTTAATTGCAATCTTTAAATCTATACTTACAAAATTGACCTTATTTTCTGACTATATATTCCTTCGCACTTTTTACAGCTTTGGTGTGGTGTGTCAACTCAGGACTCATTGAAATTAGACCTTGAAGATGAACATTCCCCGCATCAATTCCGCGCACGTGGTGCCTTACAGAACAATGAAGACTTTGCTAGGGTATGGCATTGTAAGCCTGATTCGGCTATGAATCCTCGCAAAAGATGCATTATATTTTAAAGGTAAGATTTTATTCTTAACTCTGATACTTCTCAAGTGGAATTTATTCCCAAAAAGCAATGGAATTGTAGCACATGATGCTCCACCGTAAACTTACTTGTAAAGATTGCAAAAAAAAATGTGAATATTATAAAACATTTCAGCTTTAGCATAATATTATAAAGTAAAAATGCTTGTACTTCCAGGTGGATTATTAAGCATATCCCAAGAATCCTAAATTTGAGTCAACTTTGTTACAAGAAGACAAATTACATAAATATAATAGAAAATCATCAACAAAATGATTCTGCATGGATGATAAAGCGATTTCGGTGACCATCTAGTGAATTCAATCCAAAGTAGGATAACTGCGTATTTGTGATAATTGCAATTAGCCTGTTAGTAAACTGAACTGAGGTGGTGATGGAATATTTTTGAACAATAATAATATTTCTAACTGCAGAAGTGACCTTTTCTGGAATTGTTAATTTTAATATAGTATTTGAAAAATTTGTGTGCCATAGATTGTGTCTAGTCTTTTATATACGCTAATCATTATTTTACGATACTTGACATGTTTGTTTTTTAAAATGTAAAGTAACGCACAGTATAGTATTTTTACTCCAACACCTACTTAAGTTATTTTATTATATTTCCCTTTTTCTGTGATATTCATATTTGCATAAAATATTTTGAAAAGTATGAATTTGTTCAATACAATTACAATATTGTAACGATGATATTGTTTCAACAAATACAATATTGTATCTATTAAGCAATATTATTAATTTGTATCACTGTTTTTATAAAGTGTTGTGGAAACTTTTTTCAATTTCTCATTCTCGACCCTTGCATTTTCAAACATCATTACAACAACATAAGTAGCATTAAAGGTATAAGACGATAGGTAATTAAAACATAAAAATGAACCGGTAAAAAAAATGTAATCACAAAAAATATCATTGGACTTTGTTCTTAAAGTGATTATATATAATATATACAATTAATGGTGGATAGCATTGTACGAAATGGTCTTAGCGTAGGTTGTTCCAATTCCGGTTGTAATACCGTGTCCTCCTGATAAACCCGCTGAATACCCTACGGGAATGCCTGCATAACCACTAGTATATCCTAACGGGATTCCTCCATAAGACCTAGTATCTGAAATTCCTCCTGAAAACCCTCCTGAAAGTCCTCCCGAAAGTCCTCCCAAAAGTCCCCCTGAAAGTACTCCATAGCCACTTGAAAATCCTCCTGAGATTCCGTTCGATAGTATTGGCCCTCCAACAGAAATGGACGAAGCTACAGGACCACCCGCAACTGCAGTAATGGCAGGAACTGCAGATACTGCAGATACTGCACCTACTGCAGGCCCAGTAGATACTACACCTACTGCAGGCCCAGCAGAAACTGCTACAGGTCTATCTACAACAATCGGTTGCGGCACGGGTACAGGCCTATCTACAACCACAGGCTGCGGTACAGGTACTGGCCTATCCACTGGGACAGGCACAGGGACATTGACTTGGCGGTTCACATAAACTGGATGTGGTACTGGCACTTGACGATCGACATACACGGGCCTGTCTACAGGTACCTGTTTCTCAACAGTCACAGGATATGGCACGGGGACAGATACTGGCACTTTCTTCTCGTAATACACAGGCACATGTCTTGTAACTTCTACCGGGACTCTTTGTACTACATGCACAGGGACTGGACGGTCGACGGTTACTGGGTATGGCACCCTAACTGGAACCGGGACCTGTCTGTCTACTGGAAATGGAACTGGTACTTGAACGGGAACTTGTACGTCACGAGTGATTGTTCTTGTTATGTAACGCGGTACTTCTTGGCGTAAGATAACTGGATTTGGCTCAACCGAGACGGTTTGTTGTACGGTAGATGGGGCAACTGCAGCAGGTCCTGCTACTGCAAGAGCCCCTGAAGCTCCAAGAGATCCTCCAGCTACTGTTGATATGGCAGGTCCAGCCACACTTGCTACCACTGGCCCTGCAACGGCTGGTGCTGCTGCTATTGCTGCACTGGTTCCAATGCCCGTGCCGGCAGCAAGCCCTATTCCTCCTCCATAGCCTGATATGCCTCCTCCATAGCCTGATATACCTCCTCCGTAGCCTGATAAGCCAAGACCACTACCATACACCCCAACAGCAGGTGATATTCCAACAGAATGTCCTATTCCAATGGCTGGAGAAGACACGACTGTATGTGAGCCAAGACTGAGAGGAGCGGACAGTCCGACAGTATGACCGCCAAAACCGAAGCCTGAGATATGTCTCTTCACTCCCTTGTCCGACACAGCTTTATCTTTGATCCCCTCCGCCTCTAGAAACTTAGAGAGCTTGGCTTTCTCTGCTATATCTTTAGTTGTTGATAGACTGCTTGCTGAAAGCAGCACCTGAAATGAGAGAAAATATTAAATTCTTACAATATCTTAGTTTTACTACTTAGATAAGATACCATCATAGTCCTACTTGAAGGTAATTGACTGCTGTTTACAATAAATGCTCGTACCATATGAAATGTGACTTACTCGTAGCAGATCCTATCACCCTAAGGTGCTTTGACAACTATTCTCAAGAATCTGAACAGACTACGATTTCTTAGTTAGTAATTTTCTTTAGCTGTGGATTTCTGTAGGACCTACTTGAAATGTCGTTAGGCATTATGTACTATGTAATAGTAAGAAGCCATCACAGATAATGGACGTTTGAGTTTACTGCTTTCAAAGTTGTCACACCCAATTTTCCGAGTACTGTGGCGTTTTGTTAGCAAAGAAAACTTACTTATACTCATTACTTAAATGAGAAGTAATACTACACGCGCCACCTGGAGGAAAAAATTACTATTTCTCCAAAATGGATTTATTAACGTCTCACATCAATAAATCCATTGTTATCCATGTTACAAATAACATGAGCAACTCAAATCTGTTGAAATCGTTTGCGCCATCCATTTATATATTTTGAAATTAAGTGTGCGCTTATTTGTAACAGAAAAACGGACACCTATTAATACCAGGAACGTTTAAATAAGACCTATTTAGTAGTATGACAATTTTTCAGATCTGGAATTTCAAGCAATGGCACCGGAAGTCGAACTTATAATTACTTATAATAACTCGAACTTGAAATATATATTTAGATCAATCTGATCGACTACAATACGAGAGTAAAAAGGCTAACCCAAATACCACACATCGTTATCAGCTTATCAAATAGTCACAAAAATATATATTAAAAAAATTACATGAACAATTTATAAAATTACGCTTAATGAAAAATAATACACACAAAAAAAAACGTATTTTTAAGTTTTTTTGATAAGAACTACAGTTTTAGGCTATAAAATATGAATCACGTTGTTGTGCAAGAACAGAAAGTTTATAATTATATGGAAAAACTGGAAAACTTTTAATCTACACATATATGTGAACATTATATGAGACAAGTTGAACTAGAAGATATAAAATATGAAATATACAGACACGTTACTGCTGGCCCAGTTTACAAACGGTGAAACGAACGAGAGCGAGGTGATCTAGCCAGCTAAACATTAAGCGACAGCCACACGGATCTTGGACCGTTTGAACCTTTGGCAACTAATAAAATGAATTATAATTCCAGCTGTGCCTACAATTTTTACCGCCATTTATAGCTCCGCTTTAATAATATATAGTCTACAACATCCTTACCAATTTCGATTCGATCGATTTTCGAGAGTTCAACCCACCCAGGACAAATAATTATGTGATGAGCACGATTATTTGTTCTGTCTGGGTGTTATTTATTTATAATATGTATGTATATGTTTATCAGCTGTCTGGTTACCATAGTAATCTCTCTAGGCTCTGCCTAGTTTGGGATCAGACGGCCTTGTGTGAGATGTCTCAAGTTATTATTATTGTAATCTTCTTATTAATATAGGCGAAAGTTTGTGAGGATGGATGGACGTTTGTTACTCTTTCACGCAAAAACTTCTGAACGGATCTGGATGAAATTTGGCACAGAGATAGATTATAGTCTGCAATAGCATATTCAATACATATATTCTTTGTAATTATCGCAGCAAGTATATATCTACACATTACTGCATACAAATATTTGCACTGAACGGGAATGAACCGGGACCCTCGACGTTGCAGTTCAATACTTTACTGCCGTGCCACATGGATCGTTGATTTATTTTAAAACTTCCTATGTCAGGCTTTCACGTACAGATGACTTCTCGACACTATTTGAGGTTTTTAATATGTTTTTCTCGTCCAAGTACAGTTCCGTTCCTCAAAAGGAAAAAGTGGCCTTTACAGGGTCACTTGGTTGTTCGGCTGTCAGTGTGTCAGTTAGTGTGTATTTCTGTATGTCAGTCAAGGCCCTTTTTGTCAGGAACGGGTGGAGGTCCCTTGAAGCTGTAAAAAATAGAGCTTCTAAGTCAACGCAATTATACATTATATCGTATATTTTAATACATCGCAGGTTAATTAAAGCATACTCTTATTAAACTCCTAACATATTTTTTGCGATTACAAACTTATATTTTGCTCTTGGTAAATTGACTGTGGCGTACATCGATTTGTGGGGGAGTATTTTTAGAACCGCAAAATTAAATTTGTCTTCCGGAAAAACAGGAAATGATCTTTGAGAATAGATTCCCGAGGTGGACAAAATATCTACATACAAGTTTGTACGGAACCCTCTGTGCGCGAGCCAGATTAGCACTTGTCCGGGTTTATATTTCTCTGAACCCTTACTTACCCATAAAATATATAATAATCATAGATACTAAAGGGTTTCTATCTTTATTATTGAAAGGTCATGGTGAGTTGGTAGTCCCAATGCCATTTGAACATGTGTTTATTGCCGTGGGAATTTATGGTGTGTGCAATTTTTATGCACGACCACGACTTTATGGACTGTAGTTGCACCTGATGCGTGAGTTTAACGTACGTTGTTGGGGGTTAGAGAAGAATACAATGGCAATTCCCGCTCCCCCAATCGTAGGCAAATAGTGGAACACCACAGACATCCACGAGGATATCCAAGCCGTTACAAAAAAAGTTTAATATACTTTTGACGACTTTTAAACTATCATAATATCCCGGCAAAAAAATGTCATATGACAAAAAAGTGTCATATCACATGTAAGGTACGTTTAACATTTTTATAACATTGAATAGCAAATGTTGCATTTGGTCAGCTGTAAAAGCATCGTTATTAGCTTATATAGCTAGCTTAGTTAGTTCCTAGCTCAGTGAAAAAGTGAACTTTGTTCCCTTTTTCACTGAGCTGTTTTGTTCAATTCACAGGCATAAAAGTCGTGTCTTCTCGAAATAGCTGTTTTTGTATTATGACACTTTTTTGCCGGGAGGCGATAAATGTATCACATCTTCATAGTATATAAAAAATATATATTTAATTTCATTGAATTGAATCTAGGGACCAAAAACCAGAATTTCACTATTCTGTAACTCATCCATAATTCATAACATAGTGACGCACTATTCACAAAATATATTATTAAATATAATATTTTACTATGCTGTTGTTTCACCCGCGTCTTTTTTTATGTGATAGTGGGCAAACGAGTAGACGGGTCACCTGATGGTAAGTGACTACCGCCGCCTATGGACACTTGCCTAGCTTTAAGGTAGGAGTAAAGGAAGGGGGCTAGGGCTAGGGCTTCCGGTAACCTCACTCGGCGAAATACAAGCATTACTTCACGCCGGTTTTTCTGTAAGCCCGCTATCACTCCGGTCAAGCCGGCCCATACATGTAGAAGCATGGCTCTCCCACGATAGAATTAATAAAGTTAATTTTGTATTGTTGGATTGTTAACGATCCGCGTAATTAATCCTATCCTATGTATTTTATTTTAAATTTGACTGTCCAAATCAGTTTTTACACCCCTGATTCACATCTTGCCAAAACAGAAAAAAAACGAGTCAGTACCGAAATCATTAGTTCTTTTTTTAACACACATTTATTAGTTTCATTTGTAACTGACTCAGTAGCTAACTAATTTGACTATGAAAACATATCTTGAAAGTAAATTTTAATCTAATTGTCGTATAGAAACTTATGAATGAATGAATGAATATTTATTCACATAAAAAAGAGTACATGGAGGTGTTATATAGATGCTTACAGACTTACAGTCCATCTATTTAGCCTCTGAAAGGCATATGTAATAATTGTAATTAACTTAAAATAATAACATAATATTTAATCTATGGTCTAATAAATAATAGGTATTTATCTGTAAGTTATCATAGTCCTAAGAATATATATATATATATATATATATATATAAATAAGTTTATATTATATATTATTGGAAGGAATTATCTCTTTAATTATATTATATTTCTTTTATATCATAAAAGGTAATTTCTAGTAGGCAACTTCTAAGCTTTTTCTTGAATGTAGTCATAGGAAGATTTTTAATACATTCTAAAGACTTGTATGCACATAGCGTAGCAATTTTTTTTGGTACATTGTAGTTTGAATGACAATATTATAATTTGGCATTTTAGAGCTGATCCGATGATGTATCCAGGAAATGGCATTAAAGTTATTAAGTGTTTTTTTTAGTTTTCAATGTGGTATTTTTATACACCATTTTTTTTTTTTTCGTCAGTTGTGACGGCCACACCAAACGCACTAGTGAAATAAGGTATTATTAATTTTTTTTTATTTTAAAAGACAACTCCCGCGTTAGGAATTACTCCTGTGTCACGGGGGACTTTACAAACATACAAACAATGGACACAAAGAACACCCAGACTCTGGTGGGAATCGAACCCACAACCTATGGCATAGCAGTCAGGGTTACTTACCACTAGGCCAACAGGCCAGTCTATCGTCATTACTTATATCACACTTTTATACGTCATATATAATCGTACCAATACTTGTTATTTAAAAGGTATCTATAAAAAAAAAAAGTCTAGTCTACAATACTCGTGTTTACTACGCGTAATTACACACATACAAAAGTAATTGATAAACTACTTAATGAACTATTTGCGGGTTGAGCGCACTCATTACGTTAAATTAATTTTTCGTCTACGTAACTTCTTGTAGTGTAAAGTTGTTAAGTTGTTGAGTAAAGTTAGGTAATGAGTAATCTGTAACAGATGTGTTGTAGGCACTACGATTTTATACCCGTTACGATCAGTAGCGTTCTTTCTTCTGGCGTAGTATGACAGTAGCACGCAGTCTTTGTTTGAATTGAAAACTTCTTTAAGCACGTTGGGCAATTTTGGTACGGGGAAAAGCACTGAATTGACGTTAGCGTCACCGTCAGATACATATATATAGATATGTGTGTGTTTATGTACATGTAAGTTATGTTTTCATTTCTGACGTGCAGTCCTACGACTGGCAAGTTTTTTTTTGTGATGAGTACTTAGGTAGTAACACTTAGTTACATAGTAGGGGGTAATAGAGTTGTAACGCATGAAAGTCATTATGAATGTTAAAGGCCCTAAGCTTGATTACCAACTTAATAATGTAAAGATCTGATAATGTAAGAAAATCGCTTGATAGGCTGGAAAGTTCAAATTAAACAGAGCTTGTAGCGTTGTATACTTTGCAGTGAATAGGGTTGCGTGCCGTCTACCACGGTCAGCTATGAAACTCAATTGACTTAATATGGGCACAATCAAAATCGCATATTGGGAAAAATAACAAGATTTACAATGGCTCAAGTCAAGGAGTTAATTAAAGAAGGCTTAAGCCGAATTCGTACGGTGTCTTGGAGAAATTGTATTGAACACATACAAAAAGAAGAAGATAAAATGATGCAGCTTAATAGATCATTAGATGCTGTAACCCCGAATTTCACAATACAAGTTTGAGACACTCCACGTCCACGTAGGATTGCAAACGGGAAAATGACATCAATGATTTTGTGTGTTTATGGAAACTGTCAAAGTCTTTCAGCCAAAGAGTGGTAGTTCTAATTCCATCCAGCAAATTACCAACGTAAAACCACTCCTAACACAGCAAGATACATTCCAAGGATAACATATTAAGATTATATTGATACAGAAATGAGTAAAATATCTACAAAACGGCTTTAATTGATTTAGGTCAACCGCGCAATTATATCTGCGCACATGTTGAAATGTGTGCAGGAAATTTGCACTATATGTCTGTTAACAGGCTCGTCTGGTGCAAGGTACTTTTATCGTGCAACTTAAAGGCATTCACGTGGGTGTTGAACTGTTCACACACCGGCTTAGGCTATGTCGGTTAGTCAATTTTCAGTTTGATAAGTACTTATTACAACTAACGGAAGTAAATTAAAGAAATCGATGATCCTACTCGGCAATCTACCTTAGGTTGCGGATTAGGAACTCTAATTGTTTTCACTCATGAAGTCATGACAATATCGTCATGTGATTTGATTTCACCTTCAACTAATGCTTGTCCGAAAGTGTGAGACTAGTTGGAAGTGGTATTTTAAAATTATCACAAATCACTATATCACCTTTAAACGATATCTTATATATGGATACTAGCAACCCGCCCCGGCTTCGCACGGGTACAAATTATATACCAAAACCTTCCTCATGAATCCCTCTGTTTATTAGTGAAAACCGCATGAAAATCCGTTCAGTAGTTTTTCAGTTTACCCCGAACACACAGACAGACAGACAAACGCGGCGGGGGACTTTGTTTTATAATATGTAGTGATATATAATCTGAATTTAGGACATGGCTCCAACGATTTTCATAAAATTTTGTTTTTTTTTTGTTTTTTTTGCATTTTAAATTCAACTATTTCTGGAAAAAATGCAATTTTACAAAAAAAAATTGACTTTACAAAAAGCTACCGAGCAAAGCGGTCTCTTCGGTCTCCCAGGCACTTATAATTAAACACATCTTTCTATATGCTGCTCTAATTTATAAAACACAACATAACCATACTCAAGGCCAAAAAAAGTATATTTGGTACTCTTTAATGTGTTGGTCTCTTAAAATAAATAGATGCTCTTAGATATAATAATAATAATAACTCGACACATCTCACACACGGTCGTCTGATCCCAAATTAGGCAGAACCTGTACTATGGTAACCAGACTGCTGATAAACATACTATTATATTTAAATTACACCCAGACACAGAACAAATGATCATGCTCATCACACAATTATTTGTCCTGGGTGGGAACCGAACCCACGATCTCTGGCTCAACTGTCAGGGTCACTAACCACTAGATCGAATATGTAATCGATGATGATCTAATCAGACAATTATTAGTTTAATTTTAGTAAAAGCTTTATGATTTCAAATGTGCTCTGTTCTCTCAGTACTCTGTTGTCAGAAAAAAAAAACAAATATGGTCTGACAATAAATAGCAATAGTAACTAGAACAGTTGACTGCCAAACCTACTTCTTACTCTTGCACCACTCGTTATCCACAGGGGGTTCACTCTTACTCAAATTGTTAACAGAAAGGTTGCATACTGTATAATTTTTATTTAACTTTCTTCCATAAATGTTCGAATTTCCTTGGAATGTCCTCGCTTATACATTACGGGATTCTAATAAACACAATTAAATTATTTTCATGAGATCCGAAATGCATGCGTGACACTGCAGTATGCTTGTTTGGCACCAAAGTGGTTTAAAAAAAATCCGGCCCCGCAGCAGATTTATAGATTTCATGTCTTTTTTATTTTTTTTTGAAAATCTACCCCATAGTCTCCCCTTTGGGAGAATATCCCCCATTCACGAACTTAACCTTCATTTTTGCCCTTTTAATTTTTGTCCAAGTTTGAAAGCAATCGGTGCATAATTGCGACCTCTATCGTGCCGGTAATATTGAGGTACATACATACATACATATATTATAAATATAAACTTTTTAACAGGCGGTTGTTTTGGGGTCTAGGGATCATGACTGTGAAGAAATTTTTGAAAAACTCGACATCTAGTACAAAACGAACGGGTAGACTTTCTTCGAAATCTACCTAAACAATCATCGAAAAAATACCAAAGATAATGTCATATTTTAGTTTGAGAATTTCGTAAACCATAGCATTCTAATAACATTGCGTATGTGTTTGATTTTTACGATTTCTATTATGATTTTCGTATAATATCTCTTTCGTTGTATAAAAATCCTGATTTTTATTTAAGTATAACATAAATTAAATCCTTTAAATACCCTTGACTCAAAAATCTAATCAACAAAAAGAAAAGAGCTGAGTTTCGAGTGGCTGAATAGATTTTCAAGTCACCTTTCAAACAGAAAAAAACTAATATAAAATCGGTCCATCCGTTTAGAAGCTTTGATGCCACAGATATACTCAGATACAAATTTAAAGTTATAACACCCCTCGGTTTTACTACGGAATTTAAAATAATTCTTTAAAACAACCAACATAAAAAAACTATTGTATAAAAGACTTATATGGTTTTGCCATAGATGCCATTGTCAGAACTTGACCAAATTGAAATGGGACCACATGGGTAGCACCAGCTTTCAAATAAAAAAAGAATCATGAAAATCGGTTCACCCAGTCGAAAGTTCTGAGGTAACAAACATAAAAAATACAGTCGAATTGAGAACCTTCTCTTTTTTTGAAGTTGGATAAAAATAACATTTAATAACCAAGAGAACGAAGTCGCGTACATCGACTAGAAAGCCTAGATTTTAAAATCCGTCGTGAATCGGTAATTAATAAAAATTCGACGTCCATTTTAATTTAATTTTGACGTTTGAAATACATTGCTCCTTTTATTCATCTAGATATTTTGGTGACGTTTAATCAAAAGATGAAATCTACAAGGAACACAATGATCTTTAATCTTAACATTTTGGTTTAGAAATATTGTTTTAATATTTTTAAATATAGAATATATTAATCCTTACCATCAAAACAAAGATGAGCGACATTATACACAGGTTATAATTTCGAATATATAAAAAAATCCAATATCACTTTATCACACTACTTTCAGCCGCTCGTATACCACAATTCTGAGCACACACAGCCGGCGCTACGCTTATATAGACGATTCACTGAGCTCCTGTTTAATGCATTCAAATGGAATAAGGACGTATGTCTACTGGTCGTGGATTCTCACAAAATTCTCTAATATGTAATTCAAACATACTTATAGATACATACATACATTCACACCTATATTCCCGTAGCCAGAGGTGTATCAGACATCCACATTTTACCAAATTCAGGGTTTCTAACTGAAAATTTTATTATACTTACTAGCAGTTCCCGGCTTCGCTCGCGTGTACATATTTATATATTTTAAGCGTAACCCTAATTCTTTTTCCAAAATAAAAGTACCCTAAGTTACTCCTTATAACACCAGCTAGCTGCCAGAGAAAGTCCCGGTGGAAATTGATCCACCCGTTCCGGAGATTAGCCTACACAAACAAAAATTGTAAAAAAATGTTGTTTTGGTATATTTACCGTGTATACATCCAAACGCACTTAGTAAAAAGCGGTTATTTAAATATTACAAACAGATACTTCAATTTTATTTATTTGTATAGATAATAGGGTAAAAATCGTCCATTCCTTCATTCATTGTTAGTCAAATCGTAAAATGGGTAATGTGGTTGTATCAAAAGTACAAAAATACGCTTTTTGTGTATTTCTTTTAGAATAAATTCGTTCTGTGCACTATAAAACCGTTGTAAAACCAGAATCTCTCTCATGACAATTTTCGAACAATGTTACTTTAAAGTCTGTATTCGAAGAAACGATCGTTTATTGTCAGACAGTAAGCTGTTGTATCGTCGGATATTATATCTCTTTTGCACACTCAATTTCTGACAGCACGTCAACTGTACCTATTTTTTTTATTTTGGAATTTTTCTTTCCGTTACTAAGAAAATCCATAAAAAGTAAGATTAACTTTTTTTTAATTCTTTTTTTGTGAATTTTCTCACCGCCACCACACGGGAAGCACCAGCTTTCAAATAAAAAAAGAATCATCAAAATTGGTTCACCCAATCGAAAGTTCTGAGGTAACAAACATAAAAAAATACAGTCGAATTGAGAACCTTCTCCTTTTTTGAAGTCGGTTAAAAAATACGTACTGTTTAAAATCTTTAACTTTAAACATTACACCTGTTTTTATGACAAATGGTGGTAAAAATACCATGAAATTCAAACGGCCGTAACTTTTACATAGGCTGCACTAAAAGTATCGGGAATGGAATATCTCCACTATTCCTATCATATTAAAATCTTTTTAATTGAAAACTCCTTGGTTTTAAAAATCGAATACCATTTATTTATTTAAAAAAAAGATTCTCGGTCTTCTCACAAGGTCTTCTCAAACTTGTTTGGTCGTTGAGAAAATGGAATTGACTCGAGAAAATTCAAGGGCGATGATTTATTATGACTTTCGAAGCGGTTTAACACAAAACCAGTGTGTTGACCGGATGCTTTCTGCATTTGGTGATGAAGCCCCATCCAAAACCACAATTTATCGCTGGTTTGCTGAATTTCAACGTGGACGTGTCAAGCTCAGTGATGATCCCCGTCAAGGTCGTCCAAAAACTGCAGTTACCCAAGAAAACGTTGATGCTGTGCGTAAGCTGATTAAGGAAGATCGACATGTGACATACCGCGAAATTCAGGCAAATTTAGACATTGGCATGAGTCAAATACAAAATAATCTTGCATGAACAATTAGGTGTAAAAAAGTTGTTTTCCCGATGGATACCGCATTTGCTCTGTGAAGAGCAAAAAGCGGCTCGCGTTACTTGGTGCGTCAGAACTCTCGAAAGATTCCACGCAGGATCCTCACCCGAAACAAAAAACCAGTCACGAGTTTGGGTGTTCGAAAATGAGTTAAAGCCAACTAAAATTGTTCGTTCATGGAGTGTTGCAAAAAAAATGGTGGCCACATTTGTCTCCAAAACCGGCCATGTTGCGACTATTCCTCTTGAGGGACAAAGAACGGTTAATGCAGAATGGTATGCTAGCATTTGTTTGCCACAGGTCGTTTCCGAACTCCGTAAAGAGAACTGCAACCGCCGCATCATCCTCCATCATGACAATGCGAGTTCTCACACCGCGCACAGAACAAAAGAGTTAAGAGCAAGAAAACATAGAATTATTAGACCATCCGCCGTACAGTCCCGACCTAAGCCCTAATGATTTCTATACTTTCCCTAAAATAAAGAATAAATTGCGTGGTCAGAGATTTTCATCACCTGAAGAAGCTGTGGACGCCTACAAAACGGCCATTTTGGAGACCCCAACTTCCGAATGGAATGCTTGCTTCAATGATTGGTTCCATCGTATGGAAAATGTGTCAAATTTCGCGGAGAATACTTCGAAAAGCAATAAATACATTTTTAAATAGTAATGTTGTGTCACTTCCTTGATTCCCGAAATTTTCAGTGTAGCCCTCGTAAACGAATAAATAGTTCTTTTTACAAAATCATTTCAAAAATCAAAGAGTCATCTATCGTTAGATACACCCTGTATAGTTTGGTCCCACTCACGCAAGCCTATTACCGTCAACCGGACTCTTTGGGATTGGATTGGGATTAAAAATGGGAAAATTGGGAAATTGGAGAATTGGAGGAAAATTGGTATTAAAATGGAAAGGTAGTTAAGAAGGGAAGGCAATGGAATGATATTGGGATATTACTTATACGGATGCATTGAGGAATGTACGCAATACTTCTTTTTTTAAATAGCCACACCTCCATATCCCCTAAACCCCCCCCCCTCCCTCTACTTATTCTTCTATCCCTTAACAATAGTTCTTATTTCTGGATGAAAGATTTCGTATGTCCTTTTTAGGACCCAAACAACGTGTAAATTTCATGATGGTCGGTCGAGTAGTTAAAGAGTTAAAAGGTAACAAACAAACGAATTCACTTTGACATTTAATTAGGGATGTATGTCATATTTACAGACCGTTATGTATAGTCACAAAATCCAGATATTACATCAACATCCTTGCTAACAATCTATAGTTACATTAATGTCAGCCCTCTCTCTAAAATATTGGTTTTGTGGTGTGTATTTCTGTATAAAACTCATGATTTTTTCCTATAATTACTGTACGTAATTCGCGTAGTCTACTAAGACAACGCCAGTCCGTAACAGACGCAATTCCATTCCTTGTTTAGGTCGCAGCCAACTAACTTAATTAGCCTTTCCGTTAACAGGCCAGCCTTTTTACTAAACAGCACCTTTCGATTAGCATCTCTATGATACCATTCAATTAAACAGCCAGACAAATGTCTTGAATCTAGAACGTTTAACTAAACCTAAGGCCTAGCCAACACATTCAAATCTAGTTCCACGTTCTGCCACCTGGCGCTGAAACCCACACTGTCAATAAGGCGTCGTCAAGCGACGATATGCTTTGGTTTTTCTTACTGTTCGAACAGAAAAATAATAGTACTATCGAAAAGTGTAGTGACAATAATTTAAATTTGTTTTACTACTTCGAAGAATCTTAAAAGTTATACTCAGGTAGGAATCAAAATCAAGGTATGAAGACCATTCATCGGACTACTAGACGCAGACATAGGTTCCACCATCAAAGTTGAATTAAACACTTTGACAGCTCTTTATTGGTTCGAGTCGCCAAGGTCTGGGATGAGCTGCTTTCGTGTATATTTTTTCAGACAATTATAATCCTGGAACCTTCAAGAGTAGAGTGAATAGGTTTTATCAGGTGAATTTGAGGGCAAAGGTTACTCCTTAGGGGTCGTCCATTAATCACGTGATGTTTTTAGCGTATTTTTTTTTTGCACAAAGCATCTTAAAAAATTCACAATATAATCTAATGCTGGAAAGTTAAGCACCGTGATAAAAATATCCAGATAGACATTACGGTTATAATACATAAAAATAATAAAGAAAAGGTGTAATCGGGTGAAAATCACAAACTGGCGACTGACAAGCGACGGACGGGAAAATCATTGCCTGGCAATAATTGCCTTCCCCCTTGTGATATTTCGTGATTTTTTCCGAACCTCCCCTCTTTCGAACCACACGTGATTAATGGACGACCCCTTAAGAGGATTTTTGCTATGCGTACACATTTGTTCTAGTATACATATATATAACCACCATGGTTCTAGTATACATCCGCATTGTCCGCATTTGTAAAAAAAATCGCGTACGCAGGAACGTGAAATTTTAAGAAGTACAGAAAACTAAAATTTTTAAACACTAAGATTGTGTTACAAATTAAAAAGACAATCTTGGTATACAATGAGAGTTCAAGTTATACCAGCCAATAAAAGGCAAAAAAAACTCAATTAGTTATGGTTGAAATACGACCAACGGACGATCTGTAATATACGTATAAAATGCCTTTGAAAATAAGATGTCCGGGAATAATCCTCTCAATCAATCAGCCTATAGGACTCCACTACTCGACATATGCCTCTCTCAATGCGCGCCGCAGCACCCGGTCCAAATTTGAATCCCGACACTAATCCTCTGCGACTGTATAATTCTAGAAGAATTGCTCGTTTAAAGTTATTAGATGTCTTGCACAATTAATGTCAAGCAAAACAGGGACACCAGATAGGAGCGGAGTTCCTTATTATAAAAATATTAATTTCAAGTTCTATTCGAGGTATAAAGAAAATAATTATTCGGGTATAAATTTTTTTAAAACTACTTTACAAAATTATCTTAACACCTTTATTTTATTTTTATTTTATTTTTTTTATGGTATAGGGGGCAAACGAGCAGACGGGTCACCTGATGGTAAATGACTGCCTCCGCCCATGGGCACCTGTAACTCAAGAGTCACAAGTGCGTTCCCGCCCTTTAAGGTGGAAATAGGGGAAGAGCGGTAAAACGGGAGAAGGGGATTAGAGGGGAGGAGAGGGGGGAGGGGGGAGAGGGGAAGGACGGGAATAGGGGAAAGGGCAGGGTTAGGGCCTCCGGTAACCTCACCCACGCGGCGAAAAGCAATGCAAGCATTGTTTCACGGCCGGTTTTCTGTGAGGCCGTGGTATCGAGCGGAGTCGAGCTGGCCCATACGTGCCGAAGCATGGCTCTCCCACGTACTTACGTGATTAATAAAAATATATAATAATAATAATAACAGTCATCACGTAGACTATACATTAGACACTGTATAGCCATCATACATAGACATAAAAATCTTACGTTACGGACGTTTTTTGCCGGCTAGGGTACCCCTTCGCGACGCCCCGTAAGGAATTTCGTTCCAAAATAAAACCGTTTAAAAATCAATAATTGAATACAAAAACGATACGACGTGGGTGGTTTTGATATTAAAATATCAAAGAAAAACTTTGCAGGAAGACATCAATTGAGTTCAAGTAATCATTAATCCCATTAAACTGAAAGTCTAACCGATATTATCATCATCATCATTCTGTCATCGTCCACTGCTGGACTGCTGGCGTACATTAGGAGAGGAGTATTCCTCTCCTAATGTACGCCACTGAGCTCGATCGTCTGTTCTCCTCATCCAGTTTTCCCCCGCCATTTTGCGCAGATCGTCACTCCACCTGGCCGGAGGATATCCTACACTACGTTTCCATGGATGCGGTCTCCACTCCAGAACTCGTCTATCCCATAATGAATAAATTAACAATCGATAATTAATCTAATCGACAAATATGTTACTAAGGAAACAAGTCGAAACACTCATATCGATGTGTGTCTAGACAGCCGTTAATAAATTAATAAAGTAAATTTATCGTTATTTATAAATTTGTGGACACGGTGCCGTAAATGGCATTAAAGACAAGACCACACAGCCGTAATCATCGCTTACATATTTGGAAAAAAAATTAATCAATTCGATCTCGAATTCCAATCCGTAACCATTTCTGTCATGCTTTCATTAGGTAGTCTACACACAGTTCATTTTATATTAAGTAAATAATACTTTGGTGTAACAGTTTAATGTTGATGATTTTGTTCGTGGGAGAGCCATACTTCGGCATGTATGGGCCGGCTTGACCAGAGTGATACCACGGCCTCACAGAAAACCGGCAGTAAAGCAATGACGGATTTCATAAAAAGGACTTTTTTTCATAAAAACTAACACTAAAGATGACAATGATACAATGATGATGAGACATTGTGAAAAATTCTTCCTGTTTCCTTGTTGTTCATACTATTATTTTTTAATCCCCGACGTAAAAACGAGGAGTGTTATAAGTGACATACAATTTTTATGTCTGTCTTTGGCATCATGGCTCCCAAACTTATGAACCGATTCAAGTGCAGTTTCTTTTGTTTAAAAGGCGACTTGATCGAGAGTGTTCTTAGATATAATTCTAGAAAATCTGTTTAGCCGTTCGAAGATCATCAACGATTAGATCGTTAAAGGTTAATTCGGGGGTATTTATTTTTTTGTATTTGGTATTTTTATAGTTACTAGTAGCACTAAGTTGGAAAACAAAGTCACAGAACGCCACAATAAACAGTTTGAAGTTTGAACGCCTGATGGCCACGGTTACCTGTCCATAAACCCTTGTAACATCAATGGTGTGACCTATAGTGTATTATCCACCTTCGTCCCCTCTCAAGAGCAAGCAATATGTCTAATATTTCAAGAATTGATAATAATCCTTCCTAATATTAAAAATTCGAACCTGAGTTTGTTTGTTTGTTTGTTAGATACGTTTTCACACCGTAACTACTTAACCGACAATCGTGAAATTTTGTGTACACGTTGTCAGGAGTATAGGAAAGGACATAGGGGGGAGTACTGTTACCCGAGGGATTCCTGAATTGATTGAGAAAATTTTCTTTAGCGCGAGCGAAGCCGCGAACGAAAGGTAGTTTAAGGTAATACACCTACTTAGTCAGAGTTGTATAAAAGTTATAGGGGGCAAACGAGCAGACGGGTCACCTGATAAGTGACTACCGTCGCCCATGAACACCTGCAACTCAAGAGTCACAAGTGCGTTGCCGGCCTTTGAGATAGGAGTACGCTCTTATCTTGAAGGTTTGAAGGTCGTATCGGTTCGGAAATTTCGCAGGCGACAATTAGTTTCTAGAGAACCGCACAGTGGTGGATTGCCAATTATCTGGCGCTTACTTAGATCCGAGTTGAATATTTCTTTTATAGTTCAATATTATATTTACTACCGTTGTATTATCTCCAAAGTAAAATCCGAACATGGTAAATTTCATTATTCAACCATTTTAGTAATTTTATTTCTAATTCATATATTTAGAGGGTTTTTTACACGATAAAACGAAGACTGATATATGAATGTCTACGCTCTTGTTTTATTAAATTGATAGAATTAATAAAAAGTATATTTAATATTGGTTAATATACGTGTTTAATAACATTGTTTTATTACACATTGTCAAACATTTTATTTAGTTTAGTTTTTTTAGATCGACTCGTCGAGACACACTCTCTTATGAGTATATATTATGTAAAATATTGCGCCCAAACTGGGAATAAACGCTCTTAAGGTATAAAACTCTCTAACTGCTTTAATAAGTTGATGTTATTATTTATATAATTTCCATTACAACATGGAATAATACGAACTCAACTACGCAACGAACTTCTTTTGGCGAACGACTATGTATGAACACCATGAACGACTTATTTATGCATTAAACTAAAACTGGTAGCATATCCACATTAGAGAATAAGTTAGGTAACTATTTCATGATGGGCGTGTGCTTCCTTTCCAGGTGATTGAGATCAATTTAAATTTGTAATACAACTCATAAATTAAGTCCGATTTAGTTAAACGTTCGTTACACAACTTCGACATAGTTTTACACATTCATTAATAAGGTTGAAATGGAACTGACCATATTGGTTTTCGTATAAGTATGCATTTACCCCATCACTTACCGGGGATGTTGTAACGGTGAACAGTTAGATAACAACTTGGGTTTTAAATAAATAGCAATCACTTATGCAGCTTCTTTATATAATCGCACTGCTTGAAACAGGCAAAAAGTTCTTCCTCAGATTTTCCCATTTAAAAATTGCGAAATACCAATAAAGCACACAAAGACAAAACAACTATATATCTGTGAATCGCACATATAATTGTCTTATGTCGGGAACGAGCTCACGAGCTACGAGTAAACCCACCGCGATTTCAGTTGACAGGTGACCACTTAAATCACTGTAGTAGCTGCACAATCCATGGCTTATTTTTAAAGACTATGATAGACCTGGAAATTTGTGGTATTTACTGGATAACAACAAATGGTTTAATGGTTAATTCCATAAAACAAAATTATATAAAGTTTTGTAAAGTTTAAACGGTAAACAAATTAATGATCGTAACTTTAAAATATTAGAATGTGTTGTAGAAACCTTCTAATTAAAATAGAGTACAGCAGGGCTTTGCCCAACTGGGAAATATTAATTCTGCAAAAGATCGCATTTTTGGAATGACCGATATTTATTATCGAATCGATTTCTTGGGTCACAATCGGATCATATAACATCTACTCGATCGCAGTCTGCAACGAATTTATGTTAATCGATCTTTCAAAGGAAATTAAACCCTATTTTAGATAACATTTAGATTGAAGTTATAATATCTTAGTCTGATCAAACCCAAAAATAAAATGAATTTAATAATTAAGTACCCTCTCTGGTTTAGACCTGGAGATTTTATAAAGTTTTTATAACTTGCTAAAAACCTAAAAACAATATTTTCTCATTTGTGTGTTTCTACCACTAGGACGTTTTCTTAATAAAGACTACTTGGAAAATCCGTCATACGTTGCGTTTAGTTAATCCTACTTATATTATAAACGTGAAAGTTTGTGAGGATGTATGGATGTTTGTTGTTACTCTTTCACGTAAAAACTACTGAACTGATTGCGATGAAACTTAGTATGTAGATACCTGGAGACCTGGATTAAAACATAGGCTACTTTTTATCCCGATATTGCCACGGCACCGGGACTCACGCGGGTGAAACCGCGGGGCGCAGCTAGTCATATAATATATAATTTACAACTTCTGCTTCGACTTTGAATTTCTAGAATAATTAGGTTTATTTTTATTTTAATAAAAACACAGTACATATTTGTTTATTAATTTATTTCTCGTGTATTTAAATAAAAACTTACATTTCTAAATTACAACCTCACTGCTTGATCGCCACTTAAAATTACACAGCGTTGTCACTACCTATCTTATTTTTATTTAAATTAAAATTGACATTCACAAATACCTAAACAAAAAGGAAATAATTCAGTCATGAAAAATAAAATAAACCAAGGTTTACGTTCGCGTTTACAAAATAAAACCACCTCCATCTCTGTTCTTCATCGTTCTACATCACTTATATATGTAATTACTTTTATATTATAATATGAAAAGCATTTAAAAGTATGTTTCTTAAAATACAGTACAATTTTAATTGAATTTTATACACAAAGGTTTCATAATTTTTTAATCAGAACATATCTCATAATTTTCTAAACACGAACATAACAAATAAATTAATACAATCACTCAACCAATAAACATACCTCTCAATAAATAGGACAATCACTCTTGAAGCATTTCTCACATACACATACAGTTATTATCTATAAAATAAATAATACAGTGTTACCCCGAATTACGCTACGAAAAATTATAAAAAAAAAATCTATGGTTAATGCCAATTATTTTTAAATTAAACTGACTATCGGGACCCATAAGGAACGAAAAATTTCAACATCATTTAGCTCTAGCGTGAACTACTTCATGCTTTGAACCAGTCTGAATAACAGCAGTAGAGTGTACGGAAAGAGAACCGTCGTAGGATTTGCGGTCGCAGCAGTGCTAAATTACCTTTTTACACTGTTACGTCATTATTGTTTACTGTATTGTATAGTATTGTTTACTGTCGAACTATAATGACGTAACAGTGCTGTTAACGTAACAAAAAACGTAATTTAGCACTACTGCGATCTTAAATCCTACGACGGTTCTCTTTCCGCACAGACTCTAAAGGATGTGTGATGAAGTGACTCGACCATGCTCCATGCTTCGAAGAAAACTATGATGACCAAAACGTACAAAATCTACCAATTTATGTACGAGTTTTTCTTTTTTTATGACCTGTACCTGTACTTATTACATATTTATGGTTATTGTATGGTTTAGAATTTAGATCAACAAATCACTTAGTCTCATTTTCGCCATTATTTGGTTCGGTAGCATTTAGAGTTGAGTTCCCCAAGCTCAGGACAGACAAGTCAGAACCGTTTTCAACCGTAGAATTCGTTTCATTACTGGCATTAGCTATTTCTGGCCGAATTTCGCAATACTTGCCAGATAAGCCGATAGGACAGGTGCATCTGAACGAGCCTTCCGTCATCTCCACGGATCGACATTGACCTCCGTTTTGACACGTGTCTGGATTCTTTTCGCAGTAGTTGAGTTCTAGAAAAGAAAAATATAATTGTTTTATTGTCTTTGTTTTATAATACACTAGCTTTCGAACGCGGCTCCGCTCCCGTAAAAGTTACATGTAATTTTCTGTACCCCTGGCAAGGTGTATGCAAACTTAATGATAATCGGTTCAGTAGTTAAGAGCAACAAACAAACAAACTTCCTTTCGGTTTTATACAATTAGTTAGGATTAAAAGAGAAAGTCGCAGTATTCACAACAACAACGACATAATAGTATTTATTTCTGTTATCATCAATCAATCATGCCCCAATATTCTCAAAGGATAATAGGTCGAGGTGTATTATAAACCCTCATCAGCTATATTTCAGGTTCTTAAAACAATTAGCTATACTCGGAAATGGAACTCAGGATATATTTTTTTTATGAGATTGGGGGCAAACGAGATGATGGGTCACCTGTTGGTAAAAGACTAGCGCCGGCCATGGGCACCTGCAACTCAAAAGTCACAAGTACGTTGCCGGCCTGTAAGGTTGGAATAGTCGAAGGGTGGAGAGGGAGAGGGAAGGGTTTGGGCCTCCGATAACCTCACTCACTCGGGGAAACACAACCCAATCATTGCTTAACTACCCGTTGTCTATGAGGCCGTGGTATCACTGAGATCGAGCCGGAACATACGTGCCGAAGCATAGCTCTCCCACTTGACGATTTTATTCAATGTAAGCACCATCTTTAGTAATCCGGCCAGAAAATATTGAGCATCTGACTTCAAATAATTTTACGATCTGATTCAATCTTAATGATATTTAAAATGGTGCCTTTAGAATTGGTACATACCTTCATCACATAGCATGCCTCCCCAGCCAGGCAAGCACGAGCATTCCCATGGCTTCCTGCAGGTCCCGTGCAGGCATCCAGGATATCTGTGACATTCGTTACATAGGGCTCCTGTCCATCCAACTTTGCAGCGGCATTCTCCAGGTCGTCGGCAGTAACCGCGTTCGTTGTGGCAACCGGGAGAGCAGATAGCTGTAGAATGTAAAACAATGAAGTATTTTTTCGTATTATTATTATTTCATCTTTTTCTGGCTTTTTCTTTTGTACTTATTGAGCTATGAAGATAAATAAGTGATATTATGTGTGTGTTGATTGATTGATTGATATGGCAATGACAAAACGTCGCAAGTGACCAAAAATATGAGGAGAAGGCGATAACAACTAAACCACGGAATAATAGGTTTTTTTTAACTCAATTGACAAGCAAACATTCGGGCCGCCTAAAGCGCGTAAGGTAACTGGTTCTTGATATGTCTCTTATCCTTGTCTTGGAGCTCTAGGGGAGGAACTACAGTAGCTTTGTTTTTTTTCTAGTGGCAAATCATACTAGTGTGGCCCACTCACCAGGAGCAATAAAAGTACGCTAGTAATGCTGTTTAATCGTGTCTTCAGTCTTCTGTGAGTTGGTAATACTATACCGGTAAGGCGGTTTCAACTTGAGCTTAAGATGTCTGCTATGCTGATACCTCCTTTGAGAGTTTAAAAAAAACCTTTGGTCGTTAATCTACTTACGAGTTTGGCACAGCAGTCCATGATAGCCTGGCATACACTTGCATTCCAACGGCTTGTCGCAGTAACCATGTTGGCAGCCGGGAAGTGGCTGGCAGGAACGGCAGGTCACGCCTGACCAGCCCAGCTTACAGCGGCACTCTCCAGGTGTTTCACAAAAACCTCGGGTCGCGTGGCAATCCGAGCGGCAAATAGCTGTAATTTAAAATAAATAAAAAAGTATCCTTTTTTTGTAATAGCAACACATTAAAAATACTATTTTTATTTGTTATTATCATATATATGTGGCCTTATTTATTAGGATATACCTAATTCATAGGTAAAAAGTTTGAAAAAGTAAAAAGAGTTGGCTACTGTAATGTGAAAGGGTTTCTTAATATTGGCAAACCTGAATTTATAAAAAAATTGCAAGATAAAAATGAAAAATATTATTATAATATATATATAAATATAATATATTATTGTCTGCAGGGTATGAAGGCGTCCTTGCGCTGCCACAATACTGTAACAATATTTGTAACTTTGATCTGTAGATATTTTCAGTCAAGTTGTAATTATCGGCCATATTGTCGAACATTTTTTACATCAATCTCTTACACGCACCGAATACGCTTTCTATGTTACTAAAAATAAGCTCGGCTTACCCGTACTTACAAATACATCTTAAGATAGTACTTATGTACTTATATCTATCGTATCTTAAGATGTATTTTAAACAGTGTAATAGAGAATTATTTTCTTTCATTAACTTCTTCTTCACATCCCTACAATTAGTTAAATTTTGAATTTTTTAAGTGAAAAATTCTTTGGCGGCGTTGTGCACTTTTTGGGATGTGTTAAAAATGTTAAACTCGCGTCAGGACACGTGACCTGATCGAAAATTCGTAAGACGGAGACGAGTTTCTTATATTTAAAAAATTTTACATTCGAAATTCAAACGTTTATGAGCGGCCAGGAGCGCAAACCTCCAGTGTACCCTATGTATACATTTAGATATGTTATTACCTACTTTTTATTTTTAACCTAATTATATATATACAGATGTGTGTGTGTGTATGTATGGATGTTATGTTTTCACTTCTGACGTGCAGTCCTACGACTGACTGTTTTTTTTTCCTCCATTCCGTACCTCTTTGGGCTACAAATACTAGCGGTGCTAATCGGGTGCGAGTGTCTATAACAGGAGATCCTCTAAATAAAATAAAATAATAATTCACATAATATATATTGTCATTTGAAAACCATATACTACTACTTATATAGTCTAAAGTTGCAATAATTTGCGTCACACTATTTTAAATTTGAATCATCTCATTTGCTCTCCTCTCTGAATAAGCTTTGCGTAGAGCGAAACACGGGTCGATGTATCACTTCGTGATGGTGGAACGGTATGCATTACAGGTTAAAATATATCTTCCAAACCTTGTAAACCTATGATCCGATATTGAGGCCTTTGACAATTCGTTTTATCCTTGGCTTTTGTAATCGTTGA
Organism: Euplagia quadripunctaria; assembly: GCA_963859945.1. Lineage (NCBI taxonomy): Eukaryota > Metazoa > Arthropoda > Insecta > Lepidoptera > Erebidae > Euplagia > Euplagia quadripunctaria. The sequence continues at coordinate 4,399,322 of OY982573.1, forward strand.
GGTAACAAAACAGGTGAGTAGTGTGTAATCAATCCTCAATGACTATTTAAGCGAGAACTTATTAGTATGCTTTATGATAATACTTACGATCGGAACAAAAGATTCCATCCCATCCTTTCTTGCAGATGCACTCAAAGGACTCGTTACAGTAGCCGTGCTGGCATCCCGGGAGAGGGATGCATTTGTTGCACCGCTCGCCGTAGAACCCTAGTTTACAGCGACACTCGCCCGGCCGTTTGCAGTAACCTGATAACACAAAAGGAACACATTCAAAAACTCATTTCTGTGTGCATGTAGCTGGTTTTCGCCTTTTAATTAACTAAACCATTTTTCAGGGATTCCGAGTTGTTCCGAGTGAAGTTCCCGCTCAGTAATAGGTTTTTTTTGCAAGTGTCGGACTGTTTTATGTATAATATTGTAGCGATAACCTAGATTATGACGCTTGGCGCCCTCTGTTAACGAATAACGGAACTACTAAATTGTGCTAGTTACGTCGTTCTAGAAAGGGATGTCGAGTCAGATAACTTTTACGTGATTTTTCGGGAAAGTTCCGGCATTTTTTGTTAGGCTACCGGTATAAAAAGTCACCGGTAACCGGTTTGAATTCATTCGAGTTTTGATATCAGCTTTATAATATTAGTATAGATTAACACACTTTTATTAGCGTCTATTGTTAGCTTGTAACTATGTAAACAAATCTTGGTCGTATCGCACCTTGGAGCTGGTCTGATGATGGAGTCAGAAGGTGGATAGTGAAACTCTTCAGTGGCTACTGGTAAACCCCTCGAGTTTGGACTCTTATGATTCGTTTTGACCAGTTCAACAGATTAGGTTCGGTAGCGATGTTCTAATGATGAAGCCAGATGGATAGTGGATTTTTTTTAAGTGAAAACTTCTTTAGGCACGTTTGTGCACTCTTACTATGGGGAAATAGCACTAAACTCGTGACCGTCACGCTAATAATATCTACATATATAGATCCACTAGAGGGCGCTCCTTATTAATTCATGTCACCAACCTGCTAATGTGACGTTTTAAGTTCGTCGTTTGATTAAAGTTTTCACTTCTGTCGGCAGTCCCATGACTGCCTATTTTGTATTTTAATTCGGTTCGCCAATAATGCGTTTTCTTTTTAGTTTACTAAACTATAATTATAGAAGTATAAGTTACTTTATATCAGTGGCGTAACAATAGGGTGACAGAGCGGGCAAAATGCTACGGGCCCCCGGCCCCGACCTCAAGGCCGTAAGCACACGAGGCACCAAGAGTGAACTTGTGCCCCATCCGATGAATTAGCCACCGGGCTCAGGTGCTATCGTTACGCCACTGGTTTATATCTTACAAAACAAGTTCACAAAAATATCATATATTTGTATGACGTATGTCAAATCCAATAACGACGAATACCATTCTATAAATAATTTTTGTAGTTACGTATGTATAAAAAAGAAAATAATGCATCCTTTTCATCCTAACCAAGTTTACTAACAAGTTTTACCATAATGCAGATCTAAAAACAACCTATCTACCGCTATATCGAACTGAACACGTTTACCCAGCTGTGTAACTGTATCTGTAATCAGATGTACCACAAAAAGTATCCCGTTTGTGAGAAGCGCTAATGAGAATTAAATGGTACATGCCGTTATATCGATCTATTCCATTCAAATACCACATTATACTTACATTAGTATTTCTTTTTGGTCATATTTATTTTATATTATGACTGGCCTGTTGGTCTACTGGTTAGTGACCCTGACCGCTGAGCCAGAGTTCGTGGATTCGATTCCCACCCACGACAAATAATTGTTCGATGAGCATGATCATTTGTTCTGTGTCTGGGTGTAATTTATCTATAATATGTATGTATTTAGAAATTTATAAGTATGTTTATCAGCGCTCTGGTTACCATAGTACAGGCTCTGCCTAGTTTGGGATCAGACGGCCGTGTGTGAGATGTGTGAAGTTATTATTATATTATTATTATATTCCAAACGGATACCACTTTTGTACAGTACAGTCAGTAAACATGCTTTGGGTGGTCTTTATAGTGCTATATTTTTATAAAATGAGCCGAATCAAAATATTAACACATTGAAAATGTACTGATTATACCATGTTGCAAAAAATTTACAAAAAAAATTAAATTAAATATACATATAACTTTTTTTTTATGACTCGGCTTCTCACGACCTATACAAATAGTTGAACTAAATTCTTACGTATTTTTGTTGTTTTTTTTAATCCTTTTTTTGCATGATGGTGTAACATAATAGTTTTTTTGCATGATGGTGTAACATTACATGGTGATTAGCGCATAGTGCCAATGTAGTAGTTGTTATTGTAGTTGGAACACTTTATAAATGTAAATGAATTTATTTCGTAGATCTTTTCAGACAATTTCACACGTCAATTTGTTTTGGTTGCCCTGGATGGTGATGACATTTCCTATGACTAGCCTTGAGAAGAAACCATTGAGAAACATGAAAGAAATTGTTGAACTACATTACTTAGGTACTTAGTGTGTAGGTACTTTATTTGTTCAATACAATAGTTAGTTTTTCCCTAAACTAAAGCGTTCCAAAAAAGCTTTTCGTGTAACTCTCTGAAAGTCATGCTCGGCATTACCACGTATCACTGCTCTTTTGAACAAAATTCAAATGAGTGACAGTATTAACTCGAAACTTCGTTCGTGGGAGAGCCATGCTTTGGCACGTATGGGCTGGCTCGAGCGGAGTGATACCACAGCCTCACAGAAAACCGGCAGTGAAGCAATAATTGCATTTCTTTTCGCCGCATGAGTAAGGTTACCGGAGGCCCTAACCCTTCCCTCTCCCCCCTCGCCCCTATTCCAGTCCTTCCCTTCTCCTCCCTCTAACCTCTTTCCCTACTCCCACCTTAAAGGCCGGCAACGCACTTGTGACTCTTCAGTTGCAGGTGCCCATGGGCGACAGTAGTCATTTACCATCAGGTGACCCGTCTGCTCGTTCGCCCCCTATACCATAAAAAAAAACAAAAGAGGTCGCAAAAACGTCTTTTAAGAGTTGCTTTTATTTTTATGTAGTTGGAGTCACACACATGTCTCTGACATGAGACGAGGAAAGTTGACAACAAGCGATCCATTGTCTCGTTTTATTTTATTATACATATCACGCTCACCTAATGCGTGACGTTTACAAAACACGTTGTTATTACGTTACATTAATATAACAAATACTGGTTTTGTTCCTGAACATTACATCTTCTAAAGATAAAAATATTGGCGTGTCATGCGAACATAAATTATTCGATATAAAAATTGAATGATCGATCGTGCATAAATATTATCGAATCATCATAATTATTCTAGTTTGGAATCGTTTCGTAATCAGTTATGGTAGAACGACGGACAGATATAGAGCCTGCCCAAAAGAGGATGCTAGGGAAAGTATTCGTACATTACTCATGGGATAATAAAGTACCTACTACCTACTAAACTTACATAGATAAAACGCAAAAGCTCACTAAACATCCCTCTCTTTCTTTCACATAGATTCACGTCTGACGTTATTGAAAAATGTTGTGGTGGTGTAAAAATAAAACAAATGACAATTAACTCTAAGACATTTTAAAAGGTTAAATTATTATTTGAGTTCAATGCATTTGTTAGGCTAAAATTGAGAGTATCTGCAGTGAAGATGAATTATGCAGAATTTTGTAATACAAAAATACATAAAGAAATGCATACAAATATGAACGGTCTATTTGTAGGTAAAAATAATATTTAAATCAGTTCTACAGATTTGCAGAAAAAGTTCTGAAACTTTTTAGAAAAAGTTATGAAATTTTTTAGAAAAAGTTCCTAAACTTTTTCCACATTTTAAGACAAATCCATTAAACAGAAGTTAATATTATTTTTACATTTAGACTGGGTATTACTTTCCTAAACAGTTCCTAAACCCTAATTTATTTTATTTACACCTTTTGTTACCAACGTCAAAACTTGTAGTCAAATCAGCATCACCGTCATTGGCATTTGCTTCCTTAAATTATAACTTGTAAATGTTGTTGTAAAGCCTCTTACCTTGTAATGGGTCACATCCCTTCTTACAAATCGGTACGTCACACAAATCACCCTGCCATCCAGGATGACATTTGGGCTCGCCTTTTTCATCACAGATGTAATGGCTATGCTCGCTCTGCACTGCCGGCAGCTCACACGCCTGTTGTACAAAACAGTCATATTTAAGAATAAGTAGAAATTTCACCTAGGAAACGGAGGAACCCCGTTCGGAAAATCGTGGTTATGACGAATGATGAACGCATTTAGATTTACTTTTGGAAAGTATCTGCCTTGACAAGTTTTAAACAATAACGGTCCAAATATAACTGAGGATTACAAACACTTCAGATTAAAGTAATTTATCTGAGTAGTCCTAAAGCGAGACCTCCCTCAATAATAACAATAAAAGCATACCTACTTAATCCTGTTACTAAGTCTTGTTTTAATGTAAAAATAAATAGGTAGGTAAGAAGTAACAGTGAAACTGTATTTAAATTAACAATAAGCAACTCTTTCCAACTGCACACAGATACAAACTACACAATATCTTTCGTCGCGGTCGGTGCAGCCACAGGTCATACTGATAACTGAAATATGGAACCCAGCCCGATAATGCAGTACTTTAGTAGTTTACTTATACACTTTCACTAATATGTATAAACTTTAGACAATTAATTATACTAAAATTCTCTAACGGTCATGGAGCAGTAACAGTAGCATAAAATACAATTTTTTTTTTTAGATTGCATATTTGAAAAGCTATTTTAGATGCCTCCAGAGCCGTGTGCATAGGCTGGCACAGATCTCTCTTTAGATCAATCTATAACCTTGACAAAGAATTCGATTAAACCAAGCAAAGATCACTGCACGAAAATAATGATATGTATATATCTAGGGCTGCCATCCGTCCGGGTTTCCCCGGATTTGTCCAAGTTTAGAGGGCGTCCGGGGAGCGACCGGGCGGGGTTTTCAAAAAGTGTCCGTGTCAGTGGTTTTACCCGGACACTTTTTGAACTCTGTGCCAAGGGACAATTATAATTGTTAGATGAATCGTTAACAAGCTAAAAATTAAAATGGAACCGGTGTTTTTTTAAAGTGTCCGGGAAAGAATCTCGATTTTACCCATGTGTCCGGATTTTTTTTAAGTTTTTGCCCGATGTCGGCAATTTAAGTGATGGCAGGCCTATATATATCCAGATTTGAGAATATGTATCTCCCATTGTCCTCCCGCCCCCTTGTGTCTCCTGATTTGAACTAAAATGAAATTATGTAAGTATGTTTGACTCTATGACATCTGCGGCAGTTGCTATTGTTGTTCTATAAAATATATTCTAGTTATCCTAACATATAATTGTTATTGAGTGTACATTATTACAGTTTATAAATAATTAACAATAGTCTATTCACAACTGCAACCAAAGGAATTTAATATACCTATATAAATATTTATTTAATCAAGCTTTTCTATAAGCTCACGAATAAGTCGGGATAGAACCTAATTCTACTACGGTTCTTTTACAAGATCTAAGTATGAGCTCTTAACTGAGATAAATTTTCATTAGTCAGACCTTTCATTAACCAGGTCACCTTAAACATTACCCAATACCAATTAAATTTATTTATATTTCTTCTGTATCATTTTCTGTCATTGAGTAGTGTGGAAAGGCTAGAAAAGTCTGCTATCCAATTTAAAAAGAAAATAAAACTCATGTCAAAGGCAATACGTCTATGATACTTCGAAGAACAAGTTCGTCTTTCTTCATCCGAGATCAAAAATCATAAGATTTTATGGAATCAACTGCAAGTTCATCCTAAAATCTCTATATCTTCCCGCTAACCTCCGTAATGACAAAACAAATGATGCTGCTTGGTTTTAATTACCTTCATGTCGGTCAATTCAAGGGGACATTTTGTGACAAGCATTTTGCTAAGAGGACGTTTTAAAAAACACGTTGGAAGACTGAGAGACTAATAGCTCTTAAAGTGTAACAACAAAACTATTACATCATTAAGGACTCTTTTAGATCATAGAATCTTAAAGGGTCATTACCTTGGATCTTAAAGAATTATTCATAATAGGTAGGATTAGAGAATTATCTTCGTACAGCGTTTTACAAGCAAACGTACAATTTAGGTACTGACACAAAGAACACCCAGACAAGTGAGGAGATCACTTAGCAGATGTGTTAGTATTCAAACGTTTTGTTTATTAAAATGAGTAAATGATAAAGTTGTAGAAAGCGCTGGAGTCTCCTTTCATCCTATCAGCAGGATCGCATGCAGAGATCGCACGAGCCACCGCAGGAACTTTCTAATATGAGTCGCGAGAAAGCAACGAGAAAGTATGCCACGGGAAAACGCCGGTGAAAACATTTTAGTCTCACGTGTTTACTATTAAATATTATTCAAAATTTCGTTCACTTACGATATGAATTAATTTAGTTAGCCAAGAAATGACCCAGATATGAAGTATTATTTTTTAGTTAAATAAAACAAAACAGGCATCAACCTCAAGATAACTCAGGAAAAAATATATGGAAGGTTTTGGAGGAGGCCTTTGCCCAGCAATGGGACAGAATAAGCTAGTAAAAAAATGCCTACATATCTAGGTAGCCGGAATGCATTTTTAAACGATTTCAAAAAGACCAAAGTGCTCAATTCTTCTAGTATTTATTTTTGTTTGTTTTGGAGTATCTCTGTCGTTTGGGTAATTCATTACTCATTACTTTATTGCACCAAATAGTAACAGTAATTTTAATGATTTGTTAATTAACATTTTCCAATATTAATTCGGTACTACAAAAAACATTATTCCATTTACGAAAGTTTTAATTTTTCAATTTCGAAAGACAATTCTAAAATTAGAAAAAAAAAAGTGATTTGAAATATGTTTTAAAAATATATTAAAATAAAAAATAAACCAACCTGTTTCTTCCATTTCGGCAAATTCTTCGCCGGTAGCGCTGTGTTCACGAAACACACAATAAGAATCAATACACCCTTCATCTTACTCCATTTACAGATATAGAATGTGCAGTGCGAGGTGCAACGCGCGCGGACGTTGGTACTGTACTGTTATATCGTGTTAATGAACTTGACTCTTGAGGGGCTACTTTCGCCGCGATTGCTCTTTACGAGGCCATCAAAAGTGAGATTTGGTGTCTTGACTCACTCGAGGGGGGATTTTACAAACGGCGCCTTTAATTTTTGTATAGGACGTCGTCTTTGATGCGAGACATAGACATAGAAGTTATTTTTTGTCGAGCAAAAAAATAGCGTTGGTTGAGTCTGCGAATATGAGTGACTTGCGGCCTATGTAATCATGCTCGCGGCTTATTTATGGAAGGCGAACGGCCCGCGAGTAACATTATTTTTTAATAACGTTGATGAGGCTAGATGTTCGTGGATAGCTGAATGCCGATCCGAGGTGACGGTAAGCGCCTTATGAGAATATTGATTGCCTGATAGCGCCTGAACTCACATTCGATTATCTCGTAAATAGTAGTACCTAGTAAATAATAGTACCTCTATGCGTTCAGAAGTAGCCTTGTTATTCCACTGACGAAGATGTAGATATGAGAATTTTAAGAGCCAGACTGACGGCTAGCCCATTTCGTAACTGAGATTTTGTTATTATGTGGACACACACGTGGCGTCTGGGTCTTTTGCAAGGGACCCAGTTATACCCCAAGAATTGATGTCTCCGGAAACCCCTCGGCCTCCTCTTGTTTAACAAACAGCCACAGTGGAAGTACAGGGGCCTTACCCCACTCCAGTTCAGAAAGAGCTTATGGGGGCCGGAGATCATTCTGCGCTTTGAGGCGTTTGGTGGGCTTTCTGCAGGACCGGAAAATACTAGTATTCTGTTCTCCCAATCCGTAACTCTGACCGCAGAAACTATCTAAAATTAAAACACTAACAAACTTACAAATTTAGAAACAAATAAAATTACTCGTAAAGTTTCTAGCGATTTCACTTATGACTTAATTGAAGTCAGTCGTGATTTTGTTGAAATTAGCAACCAAACAATCCTACATACATACTATAATTTCTTCTATTTCATAATATTTTCTAAAATGATAAGTCTGTCAGTCTTCTAAATATAAATTGGATCAAGTATTTTACGTACGACATACGAGGATAGTGTTGTCCCTATCAGCGGTGGCGGATTTACTAGCAGACGGAGTAGGCTGAAGCTTGGGCGCCAGATTTTAGGGGCGGCAAATTTGGGACCTACATTATTTTTTATGTCTTGTCCTGGGATATCGAATTAGATAGACTGACCGGTAGGGGCGGCAAAATTTTAATAGCCAACTGGCGGCAAATGTGTAATTCTGCCGCTGCCTATCAGACCTGCGAATAAAATCCTAAGCCGGGAGAGATTCGAATTTTATTCCCAGATATACTATGACGTGAACCCACCCTTAACACAATGATTTATCTTAGTTGAAAGGGTTAACAGGAATACTTAGTTATAAGTTACCCAAATTAACGATGTGGGTATCGATATTACCATGTTTTTTTTGTATGTGAATAAATGCACACATCGCCTCCCGGCAAAAAAAGTGTCATTATACAAAAACAGCTATTTCGAGAAGACACGACTTTTATGCCTGTGAATTGAACAAAACAGCAGTGAAAAAGGGAACAAAGTTCCCTTTTTCACTGAGCTAATAACGATGTTTTTAAAGCTGACCCAATGCAACATTTGCTATTCAATGCTAAAAATGTTAAACGTACATGTGATATGACACTTTCTTTGCCGGGAGGCGACATCTAGGACAATTGCTGCCGCGTTTTGCTAGTTACAATATATAAAGAAGGTCGGGGCGAGTCGCTAGTTCAATGCTCCGCTTTCAAGCTCGCTGCTCCCGTGGCCCTCTTATGATCAATTTGATTTCAACACGATTGGCTTGCACTTCGGATGCATTACTTACACTTTACAGGAAAACGCATAAAACTTATAACGGGGCTAAGCAAATAGCACGAAGTGAGATGCGGATGTTCGCGACCGTTGTTTATACTTTTATGAACCTCTTACCAAGAAGTGAAGCAGGGAAATTCGTACGGAATCGGTGTACATTAATGGTCTTCTTTTAATTAACTAACGGTGGTTTTTTTCCTTATTTGTTTCAGCGAACCTTCCCAAAAATAGTTATAAGACTTCTATTCTCCTCAAAGTTTAATAGCGGGTTTTGGTAAAAGGACAACTAGTCCATATTATTTTTTAAATCCTCAGCTAAGACCCTTGACTTGGTAAGAAAATCAAACTTCGCTTGGTCCAAAAATCAAAACTCATTCAAAATTTTTGAAGTACTAGTAGCGTATTATAGGTTAATAAAGGTACAGATAAGACAATAGTTACTTCGTAACTATAGGTACTAGTTGGACCCGTGAATACTCAGACTGACTTGTAAATCGAATTACATATTCGTATTTAACCATGTGCCATACAGTTTTTTACCGTACCCAAGCACCTTCTCTATTTGTCTTGTGGTCTAAGTGAGAGCCAACATAATATGAGCTGTCTAATTATAAGTTAGTTACAGACTGATCTTGACAAATGGGTTGTTTGTTATCTTTGCAGGATGAATGTGATGTAGTTCTTTTTTCTTTTATGCACATACATACAAGCATGTATGTATGTTCGGCCTAGTAGCAGGGTATTGTTACTCTGTTTGTTATAGGTACGAGCTTTACGTATATTATTTGATTGGAATAAATATAAGAAACTAGACCTAGTTTCTTATATTTACAGTTATATACAGTTTAGTCAGTTGAATTCCGACACACTACTTGACCATTCACCATACACAGAATATCATATATATATATATCAAATTTGAGGAGCGTTGTGTGAAGACAAAAAATATATAGATAACTTAGCTTAAAAAAATTTGAACTTAGAAATAAAAAAATGTTATTGGGTATTTTTTTTGCGATAATGCTTTTATAATTTACAAATAATTAGAGTATCCGCATAAAAATAAATAATCTGTGAAATTGACATGGAAATTCGTAACATGTTATGAATTTCACATATTCAGAATAATCCAGACATTCCATTTAACTTTACACATTCCACCTTTTGTTTTCGTGTGGCCACCCCACGGGTCATCACCTCACCGAGGGTGAAGTGGTATGTCGGACTCGAACCGATAACCGAATAACATTATTCATAATAATTTGATCTGTATCATTCATTTTGTTAGGTATTAATTCCCTTCTCTCTTTCTCTCTTCGTGTTTCAAAGTGGCATAACGCTGAGTTAAACGACTAACAATTCCTACTATAAAAAAGCCATGTTGTAAATCCTGTGTATAAGCACAAAATGAATGTGTCTTTCTTTCTTAATTTCTATAAAAAATGTAAAATTTAATTTAGGTACGAGTAATTTATCATTATTCGACTTTTAACATATTCTAGCCACGCTGACGATCATTTCTAACCGGCAAAAATCCATATTTTATAATTTCAATCATAGTATGTAATAATAAAAACGATTTAAATATAATTTAAACACTGACCGCAACACGAAACCAGTTCTAAAGATTCTTTTTTCACCACACTATGGCTCTCGTGTCGATTTAAACTGCTACCTATAGTTTGTGCACGTTCCCTATACGGTACTTCCCATTGGTAGGTTTATCATGAAATTTGGTAAGAAGAAAGGTCTGAAAGAACAAGTAAAGGTAAAAATACAAAAGTCGTTAATTTGTTGTTATATCACATAAAAAAGTTTTTGGGATTACACACTTATATTTTACGGTTGGAAAGTTGACTTTGTCGTACAACGCAACCGCAAAGTTAAGTTTGTCTTTCGGAAAAGACAGGCAAAAATCTTCGAGGATTGATTCCCGAGATGGAAGTACAATCTACATACAAGTTTGTTTGCTTACGGAACCCTCGGTGCGCGAGTCAGACTAGCACTTGTCCGGTTTTTTTGTTTTAAATGTAAGTCCGAATAAGTTTTTAGAACAAGAAATGTTGTCTTTGGAAAATTCGGAAAAAACTAAGTTTTGTGACAATTTAGCTGAAAAACTACTGAACGAATTTTTTCATGCGGTTTTCACTAATAGTCAGAGTAATTCATGAGGAAGGTTTAGGTGTACAATTTGTTAAGATTTTGTGTAAATTGATTGAAATATGTTGATGATTTTTGAAGATTTCCCTGCTACCCGTGCGAAGCCGGGGCGGGTAGCTAGTTCAAAATAAAACAAACCAGATTACCTTCACATGTTACCATTTATTTATATTATTTTCTTTTCTATATACATTATACATCATAAAGCTATATACACACGTTTTAGGTCCATGTTACATTATCATCAGTTTTACATACACATACAGAAGCTCTGAGCGATACAAAGTTAAAAAATACACCACATACATCACCGCTATAACAACTTATTTACTATAGACAATAAATATAATGGAATACAAGAAAGGGCATGTACAAAGTAGTTCATAAATTGTCATAATGCCTAAGTGCTGGCCGAAAAAAAAACAAAACTTTGTGACGAAAAACATGACAACAAACAATTCAAAAAAAGAACCTTAGATTTAAATAAAATACAATTGCACTAACTTTGACAAGAATACATTCATCTTTCATATTTTTTCACTATACATAAGGCAGTATGTTTATAGCACTTAGATTAAACACTTCGTTTATACTTTTGGGTACTTGTAACTTACATAAATGCATTAGATTAACGCTTGTATACATCGTCGGTAAGCACTCAATACCGCAAAAAAAATCATGTGTATTGTTGACAAAAAAAAATGGTTTTATCATCGTAACATTTATATATCTAAGGTCATTTTACGTTTATAACTATTTTTATATGTATATCATTTTATATTATCATTTAAAAACATATATTGGGCTCGCCTGTTGGCCTAGTGGTTAGTGACCCTGACTGCTATGCCATAGGTCGTGGGTTCGATTCCCACCTAAGTCTGGGTGTTCTTTGTGCCCGTTGTTTGTATGTTTGTAAAGTCCCCCGCGACAAAGGAGTCATTCCTAATGCGGGAGTCGTCTATTTAACAGATGAAATATTATAAATCAGAAGATGTACTTTTGGCGATTCCGTGGCAGATTAGTACTTAATTAAAATAATACACAAAAATAGTAGAGAGTTACTACTACTTAGTAGGATTTTTTGATATTCAAATACTTCTCAAATAAAGTACCCTATATTATAATAATTTTCTATTAAATTCTTTATTATCAGTTTTAATTTATTATTAAGCTACGGTACGTTACGTTAATGGTACGGGAGATATTTTTGTAAAATTCACGGTATTGAATGATGAACGACTGTATGTATAAGGCCCTGTATCCAATATGGAAAATTTGTTGCGCTACCACGTTACAAGTTGTAGTCAGACGGTCCATTACAAAGAAGCACAATGCGGTCATTACATTACATCGCGACATAAAACATGTACCAAAGTAAATGACATCATTTTGAGGTATACAACAGTGCGCCAGTACACATAAATGAATACTAGCAATCAGACGGTCCATTACAATATGGTACAATGCGGTCTATTACATTACATTGCGACGTAAAACATGTACCAAGGTAGATGACATCATTTTGTGGTATACAATAGTGCGCCAGTGCACCTAAATAAATACTAGCAATCAGACGGTCCATTACAATATGGTACAATGCGGTCTATTACATTACATTGCGACGTAAAACATGTACCAAGGTAGATGACATCATTTTGTGGTATAGAACTGTGCGCTAGTAAACATAAAAAAATAATAGTATTCAGACGGTCCATTACAATGCGGTTCATTACATTACATTGCGACTTAAACATGTACCAAGGTAGATGACATCATTTTATCGGCATACAACAGTGCGTTAGTAAACATAAATAAATCATTTTATTTAAAATATATAAATAATTAATTATAAATAAATAGAGCAGTCTGCAGAATTTAAAATAACAATATCAAGTAACAACTATAACTAATATTCTTTTTTATAATTTTACTCATTAGTCAATGGGTTTGGGAGATTCAATTTTAATTTTCTTGTCCATTTTTATTTAATTTCACTACAACAGTGTTGATAGCCACGTACATATTTTATTTATTATATTCATTTTGAGTTTTCGCTCAATATTCTGCGATTCACGTTCATATTCGCTGAATACATTGCCTATAAATTATGGGTATCGTTGTATCGACCCTAAGGTACATTATTTCAAAGATTTTTCGACACCATCATCCACAAAAGATATATAAAGTTATTTTGCTGACTGTCAATCTTTTTAAAATAGGATTTTTATACTTGGCGAGTCTTGTTATTTTCTCACAATTGGTCTACGTGACGTACAAAACCGATTCCTGATATAGCTATAAGGATATACAAGAACTCATTAACAGACTGTAGGGGTTATAGAACCAGACAATTTGTGTCTAATAGACCTTCACTCAGCTCAATTCATTTTGAGACTAAAGAGGCACAGGACACGTTTACATAAGGATTATATTTATTATTTTTAATACATTACATTACTTATACTAAACTTAATTACCATCCTCCACTCACTCCCCACTTGAAATTAAATACCGATTCCTGGTTTAGAACACCAAAATCAATTATAACGTTTCCTAATTTGTCACAAAAAAACACTATTCTGATCTAAAACGCACTTAAGTAATAAAATTTAGCTATTTAATAAAATTTAAAAATAAAACTAACCGCGTCTTATTAAAATTATAAACAGTTTTTTTGCCTAAACTCATATTTTTGAGATAATGAGACTCTTACGATAATATTACCACAGTACGTTAAAAATATTCGAGTAGACCATTTTTTTATAAAGACGACACAAACAATTGTATTTTTGGCGCTAGTGTTATACTGGACCCCATGTTAACAATCTAAGTGTCCAACACGTGAATAGTATTATGATATCATTTGACTTTACGATAGGTACGATCACTTTAACGTAAGGGTCAACTCAAACCGAGCGACAAAATACGATAGCACTAAACCTTATTCCATTAAAATAGTGCTAAAAATTGTACGCCTCTATGTGTACGTTATTACGCGCGATTGCTCGAGACTACGCGCGACATCACGAGCTTGCTCACGCCGCCGGGCGCTTGTTACGAACAGTCGCGTTCTTCTTCTACTAATGCTATCTAATATTATAAATGCGAAAGTAAATTTGTTTGTTTGCTACGCTTTCACGCTTTAATTACTGAACTGATCACCTTAAACATAGGGTACTTTTCATCCAGTATAAAGTATTTTTCCCGAGCGATAGACAAAATAACTTTTACGTTAGCGAAAGGCGAAAGCTAGTAATAACTAATAATATAAAAGCTAATAATAGCTAATAAATAAGAAATAATTGCCAATACCAATTCGTTTTTTTTAAATAACTAATGTTCATCTATATTATCTGAATTGCGCACTGGCTTAACGCACGAGCATCCGTTCAAATATCGGCGACAAATTATCTGCTCTATTTGAGTTAACCCTAAGTTAAATACAAAGAGTTCTTTAAAGTTAGTGACACTTGTCTCGTGGAAGGGGGAAAAGTCGTATTCCACTACAAGCTAAATTATAATACATGTAAATTTTTCAAACCACGTGACCCATCGCTGATATAGAATAGACTGTATAGTCTAGATTCATTCTCCGTTTAAAAAATCTATTTATCGGCTCATGACACGTACGGAGCTAGTATTTTTCTTGCAGTGGTTTTTTTATTTGCTGTACTTATCCACCCACATCGCGAATAAAAATAAGCCTGATAACATTTATACTAAAAGGAAAATCAGTCTACCAAAAAAGGTCAGGGGTGAATTTCACCCATTATATGTATAGCGAAACTCTCGAAAGAAATTCTAAATCTTCAACTAATGAAACTATGATGCATTTTGTAAGTGAACACATGTCGTAATTGCGGTGAAACAAGCTTTTCTTTAGAAATTAATTAAAACTAAGACTCGTGCAAGTTATCTAAAATTTAATTATAAATCATTAACACTAGTTCTTTTGTTTTTTTAGCCACAGAAAAGGAACCACATATAATCATTTTACTTGTCATCAACTTTAAATTTGTCTATTTTCCCATAAGCATAACTTCCAAAATCTCACTTTATAATATCAAAGAAAAAGGAAAGTACTCGTATGTCATTCCAAGAGCGTACCCACAGAGGGTGCTGAGGGGACGGCTGGCCCTAGGCGGCTGAGGGGCGGCTGGCCCTAGGGGGCTGAAGGGACGGCTGGCCCTAGGGGGCTGAGGGGACGGCTGGCCCTAGGGGGCTTATTGTATACTTACATACCTACTGTTCGATAAAAGTTACGTTAGTCATGCGGAGGATCCGACTCAAGAAATTTTTGTTTTCCCCACCCATATATAAGCTAGGTGAATACGCCTATGTGTAATTATGTTGCCAAGGATACTAAACATATACACAGTAGCGTCAAAAATACGTACATATAAACGAACAAATTATATATAGAACTATTAACAATGAGTATAGGCCGGATTACAAAATGTACATTTAAATCTCAGTCCTGTACGCTTAGACCCAAAACACATATTGATTGTTGAGACCGCGACGTTTTGTGAAACATCAATATATATACCCCAAAATACGCGATTATTACATTTCTCGTTCACTTAAAATAAACTTATAACCCACTTTTGGTTACCTACTTTTGGCCCGTAAACCACTTACGGGCCAAAAGTCACATAGTTTTTTGGGCCGTAGTCTGTTGGTAGACAACGGACCACAAAGGTACATCTATATAGCAACTGTTGTCATATCACATAATATTCCTAATGTTGAAGGGGATCATGGACACAAAACAAACAGATTGAAAACCATTATTTGATTATACTTAAATATATGTGTGAATACTTTCCAAATTAATGTCTCCCATAATAAAATGACCCAACTAACTTTCATATAATTTGTTTAATCTATGTCCATAAGTGTGCTACGTCATTAACTTTTTTGTACGCAATGAAGAGATACCATTATGTCGAAATCGTGTTTTTAAACAACTGTACTCAATATTAATATTTAAATGTTTCCTGGCCAGTCCTTTGACTATCCTGTATAGCTAAGGAAATTTATACTTTGTATTATGAATATTTAAGATTAGTTTAAAATAAAAAAATGGCTATGACGGAGCGACATAGTCATAATAATTGTGGCTAAGCTCGGTAAATAAAATTTTTAAAAAAAATTAAATGTTATGTAACATTTTATACTTTTAATTAGGTAGAATATTTGTATCATACAATAGTCACGAAAACTAGGCTTCCAATAGGATATTGTTTATCACTTGGTAGTCAGGTAACCACTAAATCATTTTAGTTTCAAAAACTCAAAACAATAACTTCTTAGAGACAAGTTTAGTCACTGCTCACATTCGCATATTTTTAAGTTTATTCTACATTACATTAAATGCATTTCCTCCAAGTCTTTTACGTGTATTGGACCTGAATATTATAATAATTGAAACTGCTTCATAAAATGGAATGAAACATTTTTATCAAAAACATTTTTCGTAATTTTATTCTCCAATTTGCAATTGACATCTACGAATTTACGAAAGAACTTTTTTAATAACAAGTTACCAACGAAAAAAAGTAAACATAATAATGTTATAATAAGATTAATAAAGCATAGTAATTAATATCCCAAATAGCTCTTCCTTCAATATTTACATTCATTTATCTCATTTTCCTTTCACCGATAAAATACCAGCATATAAAAATTTACAACATAAAATAATGTATGATCTTATTTTATTAATCGGCAACAAGATTTTTTTTTATCGTGTGGAATCCCCCACGCGTCATCACCTCACCGGAGTCAACGGTGATGCCAACGGTATGTCGGAATCGAACCGACTAAAACCACACGGTGTTCCCTCACAAGTGGGTGTATTGCAAGTGACCCAGGATACCCTAAGAAGGAAGCCTCCGAAAACCCTGGGTTTTACGCATAACTTTATAACAAAGTAGTCCAGATTATAATTATTATTTTCCGTTTTTTTATGCAATGAAAAATCAACCGTGTATCATTTCAATCAGGGTTGCATGTTTTTCAATATAAATGAGAAATACTTGAGGTATACCCTATCTCAGAAGGGGGCCTCCATGAATAACGCGAACTCAGACCTTAAATACATAAGCTCAGAATGAATTCTCAACAGTTTCATTGTAACTGACAGGGTCAACTTTGAACAATATTTGTACACCTGAATGTTGAATTATTTCTCAGCTCTATGAATATAAATTTAAACGTTTAGCAACAATAGCGTAAATCGCACGTAAGGAGAAAGGGGATCGCGCCAAATCTCACTTTATCTCAACAAGGTTCTTAGTTAAAAGGAAAACCACAATTAATGGATGCTCCCTAAGAGAACTATTAAAGTCGAACTACTCTATAAAAAAATGCGTGAGGTGTCTTTGAGATACCCGGTTGGAACATAGTTCCTTGCGCTATATACAAATATATTTATTGGATTGAATAAATTGTATCAAAATATAGTAAATATTGTAATAACTTGAAATTAAAATTGTCTGTAAAAGTTGCCCGATAATTAGTATACAACCAACATCAAATGACATTAGTATCGCGCAGAATAAAGATTTTTCGTTGCGCTAACACTTTTTTCCGTCTAGCCCACATCCGCCGAGCGTCTGAAGTATAACGTGCGACAAGGAACTTTGTTAAAAAAATAGTGCGTTCATACATAAAAAAAACAATATACGTTTTTGAATTGAATCTCCTCCTTTTGACAGAAAAACAACATCAAAGATAAGGAGTTATCGTGGTTCTTAGTTCTTAGTGGAACCGCTTATTGTGGAATGTATAAACATAATTAAACGAATATATTTATATACATATAATATTTTTCTTTTTTTTTGGTATAGGGGACAAACGAGCAGACGGGTCACCTGATGGTAAATGACTACCGCCGCCCATGGGCACCTGTAACTCGAGAGTCACAAGTGCGTTGCCGCCCTTTAAGGTGGGAGTAGGACATTAGGGGGAGGGGGGAAGGGTGGGAAGAGGGGGGAGAGGGGAATAAGGGAGAGGGAAGGGTTAGGCCTCCGGTAACATCACTCACGCGGCGAAATGCAATGCAAGCATTGCTTCACGGCCGGTTTTCTGTGAGGCCGTGGTAACGAGCGGAGCGAGCCTGCCAATACGTGCCGAAGCATGTATTGAACAATAAAGCCATTATTGTCATGTCAATGTGAGCTGTTATTTTGACATTACAAACAGACACTTAAATTTTATTTATTTGAATTAAGTATAGATGTAACAGTCTCCAAAGAAAAGAAATAACTTAAATATTCTTTCAAAAAATAAACAAAACTTTCAAAAGATTATTTGGGTCATTATTATTATTATTAGTCTTTTAGAACTTTTATTAATAAATAAAAATATTTTATTTATTCAGTAGTAGTAAGTTGTTGAAAATTACAAGACTCGACAACTAGACGTTGGACTCGAAGCACACAACTTTACCCAATAGCATCATTGAAATTTTCAAAAAAATAACTACCTCTAGCAATTGAAATGGACTGTTGATACCACGCAAAAGATGCCGCTAAATGTGTATTTACAGACACCGAAAATCCATGTCATCGGCCTCACAGTGTGTTTGTTTGCCAACGTATATAAAACTACAAATTTCGATAGAATTCTAATTGGGGTATTTTCAATCAGATTTTTGCAGCATGCATTGAGTGTGTTTTCGTTGAAAATCCAACGAAATTTTACCGTCCGTAAGCAAAACGAATCGTTTCTTGATTATACGAGCGCGGCATAAATGTCGTATGCAATATACGTATATGTATGTACTTCTCTCTCTTCTGCCTCCAAAAAAACTCAGAGTGAATGGAAATTAATAAATGTAACAATGACGTTTTCTGCAGTAATTGTAAAAATAAGTTGCAAAATGATATTCCAATGACAATTTTCTGTACGCTGAATAGTTGTAGACACAAAATAGTTTATAAGAATAATGTATTTAGTAGAACTAGAGATCGCCTGGTGCTCGAATTGCGAAATTCGAGAGATTGGCTGCTGGTCGAATTTCGAAATTCGAGAGATTGGCTGCTGGTCGAATTTCGAATTCAGTTTTTAATGTTTTGTTCTATTTCGTGACCAGTATAATTTGAAATGCCAGTGTATAGCTTTTGGTACCATGACAGATCAACATATACAGCGTGTAAACATCACCGTAGCGAATAACTTACAAAAACATCTTTCTTTGGATTCTTATCACAATGCAAAAGTCAGTTTATCATAAAAATGCGAGATTAAGGATTTACAGTCATTAGTTTGATTTTACGCTACGCAATGTAAACGCAACACGCGTAGATATAATTTTTGTGCGGTACGGTGAATGACCTCAAACGGTGGACGCCGTCGAAGCAGCTGATTGCATAAATGTTGTTTAATTGATTACATTGCAGTTTTTGGCTATATAGGATATTTATTGATTTTTTTTTTCGGTAAAATATTCTGTTTAGTCATTGTGATATCACTTTTAACCAAAAAAGGTAAAATTAAAAAAAAGGTATTTTCCGGCAGAAATTTCCAATGATTTTCCACTCAGAATGATGATCTGAATCTACTGTTTCAAGATTCGGTAGGCCGTTTCTTCCACCCGTCATACTGGACGCGTGTAGCTTGATGGCCGCTTTCATGTAATTTTCAACTCTTTAACACATATTTTAGTTTTCTGCACTTCTTATACATATAAACTTCAATTATTTCAAATTTCACAATTCTCCGTAGGGGAAATTTGCTTAAAAAGGGGACAAATAATTCTCTTCACGTATCAATATATAGATAGATAAGTAGAAAATGTAAACGAACGCTCAGATTATGGAAATGTGTATAAGACTTGATGTTAAAGATCCTTAATTTGTTACAATTAAAACTTTTGTAAGCGGTGTTCATGTTTATTAAAGAATATATGGTTTTACTCACGTTTGTATTTCGGGGATGCCCGACTAGTTTCGGACCCGACGGGGGCCCTTTTTCAAGGACTGAAGCGTCCTGCCGCGACGGTGCCAGGCGTCACACTGGGGTTTACTACGCTGCCATCGGTTCCTTTGTCTTTCGGAACTACGGATGTAGACGGTTGCATTTCCGTTGCGTTGTGTGATGCACTGTTATTAACAACATTCACCACTACCACACTAGTCGGGCATCCCCGAAATACAAACGTGAGAAAAACCGTATAATCTTTAATAAACATCCTTAATTTACAAACATACTATTGGGTACTTCGTTTTTAAGACTTTATTTAACAAACGTATCGCCGCAAGATTTTAATCGCATTTAGTATATCGGTATACATTGGGCAATCAAAGATATTTATTTTTCTGAATTCACAGATCAAAGTTTCGCCAGTTTATATATTACCCTTAGTGTCACCAGTGTATGTGTGACACCGAAGGTCGTTGCTTCAGGGACGATGATCAGTGACGTCACTTATCAGTATGGCCCAAGTGTTGGCACTTTTGGAATCATCAGTTACTAAGCCAAAGACGTAGTAGTAGCAAGATTATTTTGATTGGTAATGTATGTTAGATACCTCGATAATTTTGACAACAAATACTAAACACGATAAAGACTTGCGGCATAATATTTCTATGTTATTATTATCTCAAAGTACTAAAGTATGTTTGTACGTCACAATCATATGATTCACTTCTACTATTCTACTTTTAGTAGCATCTCTTATGAACTCTTCGAGATAAATAATTATGAATGACAAAATCCATAAAAAGTATCATGCATAATTTTTTAATTTAGTTTTTATTTATTTTTCCGTTAACAGATTAAATAATTCCAAAATTTAAGAAATAAATGTTCGATTTAACTTTACATATTCCACTTGCTTTTATGAGAAACGGACGTGATAACACCTTGAAATTTTAAACAATCATAACTTTTAAACGGATAGTTTTTGTAACTGCATACTAGAGTCCTTTTCACTTAAATCACTATTTAAGTAAATGTTCCAATTGTATGTATATATACAGGGTGTATCTCAATACACTCTTTATGTATACATATATCAAGGGTTGAAACTTTTTAGTAATTTTACAGACGAGAAATTTAAAACTACCAAAAAAAATTACTATTTTAAGATTGATAAATGAATCAGATTAATAAAATCTCTCTTATAACAAATTGGTTTTCTCCCCTCGATATGCAACTGAGATGATCTGGCTGAGCGATAGAATTGCTAGCATTATCCATGGCCTGATCGTGGTCTAACATAAAACAATAGTCATCATAATCATTTGATATTAATAATATAGATCACATGGCTCAAGGGTATTGCACAAATAACTCATGTATAATAAATATAAAAAACTTAAGTTTGTCTTTTTTTTATTGCACGCGCTATATTGTGGACCAGTCGGATTTGAAAAAAAAAATTGAGGAAGATTAGAGACTGTTTATCATAACGCTACGACTCTAAGGAGCGGATCACTAATCATAAACGTGGTGCGGAGAACAGTTAGTCCTGTATATTGATGTTGATTCATTGTCAATCAATGTTGATCATAGGTAACACAGAACTGAGAATAAGTAAGAAGTATGCGTACATTGCGTATCATATTTGAGTCCTAACTATATTGCAACTACGGGAGCAGGCAATGAACTACATTGCTTACACGAATATTGCTATACATTTTGCACGAAAATATTTGGTAAATGTTAAGAACGCACACTCGTTGGCTCTCTATCTACATACCGCTGTCTCGGACGTAACGGCTGGCAGGTACGTACACCAAACGCTACCTTATACTGGTGAGCGTAAGGGTGTATTTAGTACAATTATAAATGGCATTTACGATTCATATTTAACTAATTCTCTGTGACGAATTAGCGTAGGCTTCTTTCTGTGTGTAAAATAATGATTATCGTCTAAGCCAACTGGCGACACATGATTTGGATCAGAATACACCTGATGGCATTTTTAAATACATATTCTCAGTTCTGTTTTAAGACGTTATTTGGTAAAATAAACTAAAACTTTAAAATGGCTTTGCAATAAATTGTTTTAGTAACAATACTAGTGATGTACCACATTACCAATAATCCTTCGACAAAATCGGGACTAGAACCCAACTCACACTTTTTATTTTCACTTTCAGACGAAACTCCGCTTGTCCTTTCACTTGTACTTACAACAACTCGTACATAACTTAATAACAATTGTACTTTATTGCTGTGCTCTATAAGTCCTTCTGTCGCGGTTCGTACATCGGCACTTGTTTGTACTCTGGGAACGGATATAAGACTAGATGGTCCGCTGTCTTGTACCATGGGATCAAACCGTTCTGGAAAAGAAAACATTTATATATTATTTTATTTACCCGACAAGTCTGTGGCTAAATTATTTTCAACCAGTCCAAGACAAGGTCGATAAGTCACCACGAATAGCATCTTCTCAAACCTGGTCTTGTAGCCATTTCGAGACAGGTCAAGGGCTCTAAATGTTAAAGTTAATAGCTAGTTTATTTGTGTATATTGCTTTAATAAAAAAACTACATCGCCTTACAACAAACAAAAAAAAATATTTTTTATAACCAAATTTATTGTGCTGTATCATTTACGAGTTATTCTTAAAATAATGGAGTTTTAATTTTGTCTAATAATATTTTTCCACTTCTCAGTTTTTTTGTAAATGTTTTTTCAAAAAAAAGTATTAAGCATCTCGATGTTACAAGTTTCAAATGCAAACTTTATAATGTAAGTATTTATAAAAAAAAATTAATAAAATATTTTGATATCTCTTTGCATGGCTAATCCTACTAATAATATAAACGCTCTTATTCTTTCACGCAAAAACTACTGAATCGATTGCGATAAAACTTGGTATGCTGGAGATGGAGACTGGATTAACACATAGACCACTTTTTTATCCCGATATTCGCGGGACGTACGCGGGTGAACCTGCTAGTGGTAAATATGGTAAAAGAACATGAAATTATATTAGTTTATAAGATTTGCAAATGAATAAATAAACATAATACATACCACATTGGTTCTCTTGTTAGTACCGCGACCGTAACCATTCCAATGGTTACCCGCGATACCAATCATATCTCCAACCTGAAACCCAATCAATACTTATAAAATGAATACTGGAAACGCCAGGTGGTCCACGGGTGGACGGTAAATAACGATGCCGGGCTTTTATTTCTCTTACTTTATCTGTAGTCTTATGCTGCACATAAACAACCATGTCAATTTTCACTATGAATTTTACAGTATTATATATCAAAACGTATGCGCGATATCTTATAGATATATGGTATACTGGCTGGTATACACATTTTTTTATTTTTGTGATTTATATATATAAAGCCCACCTGATGGTAAGCGGTTATCGATGCCTGTAAAAACAAAAAAGTAATGTGAGTACGTACGAGGAAGGCCACGTCCTGGTTGGTCCCGGGGTTGTCCATGACGGCGATCCGGTCGTGCGCGTTCTGTCCGCCGAAGTAGTAGATGTCGTCCAGAGAGAAGAAACTGTCCGACGCGTCCACTCGGTTCATCTGCATCATCTCGTATGCAACACGACCCACCTGGAGTTATAACAGAACAAAACTAATTACAATCG
Source organism: Euplagia quadripunctaria (assembly GCA_963859945.1). Lineage (NCBI taxonomy): Eukaryota > Metazoa > Arthropoda > Insecta > Lepidoptera > Erebidae > Euplagia > Euplagia quadripunctaria. Next base: position 4,423,034 of record OY982573.1, read on the forward strand.
AAGGGCTTGAATCTCACACGTGTGAGTAAAATCAATAAGTCAAAATTAAAAAATTAAATTCTATACAGTACTTACGACAGAACATTTAATTAATATTTTCAAAGAAACCATTAAACTAGACACTAAAATGATTTGATAATTGTCCCGTCATAGGTCCTTATATCATACAAGCTACGTTAAGTCACGGTAATGTTATCTATCCAGTATTGTAACTCGGCGCTGTCCTTGAAAAATTATTCGGGAGTGTTCTTAGATATAATTCAAGAAAATCTGTTCAGCCGTTCTAAGATCATCAGCTCTTTTGTAATCGTTGAAGGGATTTTCGAGTCGGGGGTGTTTTAAATTTTAATTTTATAGTTATGTTTAAAGTGATGATTTGAGGACTATTGGGTTAATTGACAAGGACGTGGAAGACGGAGAGATAAAGTGGAAAAGATTAAATAAAAAGGCGGACTCTTCGATTCTTCTTGTCCTTCTATCTAATTATTCCCAGCCAGGCAAAGGAAAAAAAGTGAGTTTAGTTTTTTTTCAATATATAGAACATATAAGCTTACCTGGCTACTAAACGTGCACACGAGGTAATCACACATAGACAGCAAGTGTAGGTCCACTAACAGTCCGGTGAGTGACAGCGGTGTATATCTGCGATGTGTCGCTGCCGTTTTGGCTATGGATGGGTCACCGAGGAATGTGTAGTCTGGATACTTGCTGCGTGCGTCTTCTAAAACCTGTATAAGTGAGAATTAAATGCATTGAGTTTAACTGGTTTTAAAGAGAGTGTAGCTAAAGGCGGTTACTTCGCATTTCTTCGTGATTTGTCTATCTTTACATAACATACATGATGAGAGACAACAACACATTTGCATCCAGATATTATATCAGATGTTAATATCTCGTAAATAATTAAAAAAAATAGGAATAGTAAAAAATTACTTAGAAGTACTTAAAGCAATGGCGGACCAAAAACTAAAAATAATAAAAACGCATGGGGTTTATTTGGGACACCCGGTGGGAACGAAGTTCCTTTCGCCATATATAAATATATTTAATGGTTTAAATAAATTGTATCAAAATTTAGTAAATATTGTAAAAACTCGAAATTAAAATAGCGCCACCTGTGAAAGTTGCCCTTAATAATATATGGATAATTGGTATACAACCCACATCAAATTACAGTAGTATCATGCAGAATTCACAGATGGCGTAAAAATAAAATAAATCAACTCGCGGTCAGCATTTTTCGTTGCGCTAACACTTTTTTCCGGCTAGGCGCTAGCCGCTATCCGCTGAGCGGCTGACGTGAGATAAGGTACTTAATTTCAAAAAAAATAACACTTTTTATGCAATAATTGAAGCGCATGGTAAAATAATTGTATTATATATTATTAATACTACCCATATAAAACATAACACACAAACTCACCAAATACTATATATACGACTGTGTATACTTAGGGCTGCCATCCATGCGGGTTTTCCCGGATTTGTCCTAGGTTAGAGGGCGTCCGGGGAGCGTCCGGGTGGATTTTCAAAGGTGTTTGGGTAAAACCCGGACACTTTGTGTCAGGGGGAAATTATAATTGTTAGATGAATCGTGACAATGTTGTTTAAATTAATTAAAAAATTAAAATGGAACCTGCGTTTTTATAATTTTTTAGGTTGTCCAGGAAAAAATTACGTTTTCATACATGTGTTCGGGGTTGTTGAAGTTTTTGTCCGGCGTCGGTAATTTAACTGATGGCAGGCCTATGTATACTGTCATGTATGTGTAGCAGCAAATAAACGGTCTAATCGTCACATTACTTCAGTTCGAAAACGTCATACTAAGGATACAAATTTATCAACAAATAAAAAAAGTTTAACAGTTACATTAGCATCGTCCGTGGCTAAATAGACTCTTCTCACGACATTGGTGGATCTGGTCAAGTCCAGCTGGTCGTAGTAGTCTTTGACGTGCGCCATATACTCTTGTATGTGGTGGAACGCAGCTTCCGTACCCACTTTATCGGTACGTCGTATGTGGACACTGAAATTATAATGTGATAGATGCTTAATAGTTTTCTATATACAGGTGTATATGAGAATGGAACACTTAATGCCCGGTTCCTATAATCAAGAAACCGTTCATTTTAAGGACCCTAGCTAATGGAAATTTTTCATCAGGTTGAGCGTATGCTTGTCTACCATCTTAGTAGTAAAATATAAAATAAAAACGGTAACAAGTAGGTACTAAAAGTATTTTTACAACCGAGTTTACGGTTAATAAATAATGCATAATGAAAACAATTAATTTCGTAGCTCATTGCGCGAATACGTCGTAAAGCAACATATTATTTCCAATAATTTTTATTGGCTACTTAGAATTCAGAAACGCATGCGTGTTTTTTTTTATCGTAATATACGAGTATTTTTACAACTGACTAGTGAGATTGGTCACATATTTTTAGTAAACCCCTCCGGCTAAGCTTGTGTTAAGAGTGTATAGTGTGTAGGACGGGGTTCGGTCCTCACTTAATCGCAGATCCATTAATCCTGAGGCCTCTCTCAGAGGCTGATATAGCTTACTGACAGAACATCTCATTGATTTTGGGACTGCCTCGAGCCCCAGTCATGACTTTTCCCATTTAGGATGTCAAACATATGTGACCCTGAAGGTTTATTTATAACTTTTGGAATTATGAACACTTGAAACGACCCGTCCGGAAAAGCAGAAGTTTAGAAGTTGGAGAAGGAATATAGGCCATATTTTAATATATTTCAAATATATCGCATCCGGGTCCTGAGTAAAATTGTGAAACGACACACAAATGTCAAAGTGACGTGTACGGAGCCCAGCACTTGGCCCCTTTTTATACTTTTTCTGTTTGCTGTAAAAGAGTGTAGAAACCTAGGAACTGTTCTGTGTGTCATATTACTTCTCGATCTTACTCCTGCGGAACCCCACAATTAGTAACCTTAACGATCCTCCGATATATAAATTATGAATGCTACTTCTTAGGTCAGTGGCTAGACTGGCCTGTTGGTCTAATGGTTAGTGACCCTGACTACTAAGCCATAGGTCGTGGGTTCGATTCCCACCCAGGACAAATAATTTGTGATGAGCACGATAGTTTGTTCTGTGTCTGGGTGTAATTTATCTATAATATGTATGTATTTAGAAATATATAAGTATGTGTACCAGCAGTCTGGTTACCGTAGTACAGGCTTTGCCTAGTTTGGGATCAGACGGCCGTGTGTGATATGTGTGGAGTTATTATTATTATTATATTATCTACGTGGACAAAGCCCGTGGTTTTGTCTTACCCAACTCTCTAACTTACCCAACTATAGGTGTCTTGAATTTCATCTTAGCTATAGTATCATTGATCGCTTTCTGCATAGCCATCTTTGGCTTTAATATATATTTGAGCATCTGCCCTATCCACCAGGAAGCTGGGTCGCCGTTGAAACGTACTATCCTGTAAAGATAATGTCTAGGGTATACTTAACTGCTTGTAATAGTACCTAATAAGAAAGCTCATAAGACAGTAAAATCATTATAGTTTAGTAACACTAAAGGACAAGGTCATGGTCCCCCCTGGGTGGGGTTTTGGGCGGGGTTGGGTTTGTTCCAAAAGGCCTCGATCGCCTGGAACAGATCCAGCCCTGGCATGCTCTCCTGTCCGGAGGACGTGCACGGCGAATGGCCATGGGAGCGAGCGCAGGTCGTGTAGATCCCCATGTCAAGTCTGGGGAGTTTTCCTTCACGTGGTTGCCGCCTGTTTTTGATCTGGTTCCCTATGAAACAGAAGTAACTGAAACACCCAGTCGAAATTCCACCCTCCTACCTTATCCCATCCTATTGCTCCTTCCGCAAAACCTTCTGCGAGTAGTATGTGGTTGATACTTGCGGGCTCACCATCAACTAAGACTGACGGTGGGTGGGGGGAGGGGCAACCACCCGCATGTTTGTGCCGTATGCGGGGACCCGTATGGGGGGAAGAAGGTGTCCTGGTAGTTGAGCTGAAAGGCAACACACTGCTTTGGCCCGGATTTCTCCTGACACGGGAGGCTGGAGGCTAGCCACCTTCGGTCAACCGGCTGCGACGACCCGTCAGAGGGCCGTCAGGCGAGAACTCTTTCCTAGTGGGGGCAGACGACGGGCGGGACGACTACGTCTTCCTGCCTAGCTCGGCCCGTTCTCTGCTAGGGTAGGGGTTCTATATCTCTCTGTTACTTCTGGCGTCTGTGTGCCTTTTGCCGCGACGTCCCCACTTGAGGGCTCCAAGGAGGGTGGAAGGACAGAGGGACGAATTTTTAAAAATCTAACTAATGGATAATTCAATTAAAAAAACCCCTACAACACCAACGCAGGCTGCACCCCGGGTGAATAACCCAGGTGATGCACCATGCAAACCACCAAAAGCTACTCGGGTGAACAACCCGAGTGCAGCGACACCCCTCAAACCGACAGCTCCTCGGGTGAACAACCCGAGTGCAGCGTCATCCCCCAAACCGGCAGCTCCTCAGGTGCACAACCAGGGTGATGCGCCACAGACGAGCATCGACCTCTCCTCCCTAAAGGCAGCAATGCCTGTGCCCGCGGGTCCCAGCCAGGATGAACCCTGTTGGAACCTGGTAGGCATAAAGAAGAAGAGGCCACAAAACCCCAAACCAAAGCCGTCTAGGGTGAACCGCAGGGCCAAAAGAGCGAAAGCTCGGGCGGAAGCAGAATTAGCGGGGCCTCCGGTGCCAGGTGGTAGTAAGCAGCTTGAAGCTGCTGAAGAGTCTGCAAAGACTCACGTTGTCCCCAGTAAGGATGCGCCAACCCTCGGCAAAGACAATAGTCTAGCTAAGGGTACAGCTGCTCCTACGGGGACGCCACTAGGCGCCAAGAGGCCTGCTGCTGTCAATGCGACCCCACGGCAGGGTCACACTAGACGGGGCAACAAAGGTGGGGCTGCAAAGCAAACGGGCAGGCCCTCGGGCCCGCCCAAACCCGCCAAAAGAAGCCGGCCGGACGAGTCTTTGACTCCACAGGGCGGAGGTAAACGCCCAAAACCCCAGCCCACCAACACAGGCTCCACGAGCTACTCCGACGCTTTAAAGTCGAATGACTACTGCGTCGCTGTAATGCAGGAGCCTTACCATGATCTCACCAAGGAGCAGGCGGAGGCCATTGAGGGCCGGCTGCAGGACGTGCTGAAAGCTGAAATGTTCGCACCCAGCGCGTCCTGTGTCCCCTTCGTTGCGCCACAGTTTAGGGGAAAGCCCTTCCACAGCGAAGGGGTCCTTAAGATGTGGTGCAATGACGACTTCGCCCTTCAATGGCTACGCCAGGCCGCTAGCAAGATCGAAGCACCACGTTCGGGAACCAGACTGGTAGTCAAACGCCAGTCTGAGATTCCCAAACGAATCAAGGCGGGACTCCTGGTACCGCAGGTAGGTCCCAAGGACACGTTGGACCACATTCGCACGTGGCTGACGTGTCAAAACCCAGACTACAAGGTGTCCAATTGGGCACTCTACCATGCCGAGCCCCAGGAGGAGAAGAAATCTCTATTCCTGGTGCTCGGCATCCCAGAAGAGGACGTGTCCAGGCTCAGGGAAAGCGGACGTAGGGTACACTACCTACTAGGTAACCTCTACGTTCGTTTCCTAGACGACCGTCCTCAAACGCTGCCGAACCTGGAAGCTGTGTCCCAGGGGGTCTCCGGAGACCTAGGCAGCGGGAGACAAGGGGAAGCCCATCCTGGCCCCAGCAAGGGGCCAAGCATCCAGACCAGTCCGTCGAAACCGGACTCGCCGAAGAGGGGACTCTCCGGAGAGACGGACAGCGATCTGGATGAGACGCTAATGGATAGCGATGATGGCGCTATCAGCCCCCCTCAACCTTAACGCACTACAAACCAATCTCCAGCACAGTCAAACTGCAACGGCTAGCCTACGCAGAATGCTGGAGGTCAACACCATGACCGTAGCCCTAATCCAGGAGCCGTGGATTAGGAAGGGCAGGATCTGCGGTCTAAACAACATTGGAGGTAAACTGCTTCTTAATACTACCATTGATAACCCGCGTACATGTATTTTTACACCGAAACACGCCAATACAACCTTAATGACCGAGTTCTGTTCTAGAGACCTGACTACCATCAGACTCAAGGAACCCTCCTCAGGCCTCCCAGAAGTGGTGATGGCGTCCGCATACCTGCCGGGCGACGCAGACATTCCCACTCCGGAACTGGCTGCACTTGCAAGTTACTGCGAGCGAGAGGGACTGGAGCTGATCGTTGCTGCGGATACCAACGCACACCATGTGCTTTGGGGCAGTAAGACTGACAACCAACGAGGTAAGGATTTTGTTTCTTTTCTACTCACAACTAAACTAAATGTAATCAACATTGGCTCAGAACCGACATTTGTCACATCGAGAGCCCAAACAATTATAGATCTAACACTAGCTAGTGAGCACGCGTCATCACATATTTCGAATTGGCATGTTTCGGATGAGGCGTCGTGCTCGGATCATCGTTGGATCAAATTTGAACTGAAGATGACTCTCACACCGCCAGAACCTCGGCGAAATCCTCGCAAAATGGACGTCCGTAAGTATGGAGTAATCACCGCGGAAAGGTTGAAAGATACCCATCTGCCGAATGCCCATGGGACCAAAGCGGATATTGATAACCACGCGAATAACCTTACCACCACCTTAATTACATGCTTTGAACAAACATGCCCACTTTCATTACCCAGAACGGGACCATGCAGTAAACAACACTGGTGGGGACCGGAACTGGAGAAACAACGGCGTAAGCTTAGAAAGTTGTTCAATAAAGCCAAAAATTCACGAATAGATCAACACTGGGACGCATACAAACAAACCCTACAAAACTACAAGAAGCGGATCAGAATCAGTAAAACTGAATGCTGGAGAAGCTTCTGCACTAACATAGAGAACAACGATCAGGCAAATAGAGTCAAAAACATCATGTGCTGTGAACGGATGCACAGTCTTGGCTTCTTGAAAAAACCTGATGGGACCTATACCAAAACAGATTCGGAGACATCAGAACTGTTGATGACAACCCACTTCCCAGGTTGTCGCATATCAAATGAGGAGAACACATGGGAAGACAGTGAGGAAGATACACTGGGTGAGCCTGACTGGACCACTGCCCGCACAATCATTAATCACGATAAAGTGCAATGGGCGATCAACAGCTTTCTTCCATATAAAGCGGCAGGATTAGATGGTATTTTCCCAGGCCTGCTAAAATGGTGCGATAGGGCACTGATAGATCATCTTCGGATTATCTACGGAAGCTGCTTGGCACACCGCTACGTCCCCCTGAAATGGAGAGAGGTCAAAGTAGTCTTCATCCCCAAACCCGGCAAAGGAGATTACACACAACCGAAATCATTTAGACCCATCAGTCTCACATCATTCCTACTTAAAGTACTGGAGAGACTAATAGACAGGGAAATCAGAAGCACTGCACTAGTCAACTACCCTCTGAACCCCAACCAACATGCTTACTCAATGGGCAAATCAACAGAATCTGCCCTCCATCAAGTTGTCTCATACATAGAGGGCAACCTAAAATACAAGATGTCAACTCTAGGAACCTTCATCGATATTGAGGGTGCCTTCGACAAAACTAACTTCACCAGCATCAGCCAAGCTCTGGCAAGGCATGGGGTCAACTCCACAATTGCAGGATGGATCGACAACATGCTCAGACACAGAGCCATACAATTCACTGTGAATAACACAACAAGAGGGGTGGTGGCCAGAGGCTGTCCGCAAGGCGGAGTTCTCTCACCTCTCTTGTGGAACATTGTGGTCAATGAGCTTATTACTCGGCTCAATGATCGCAAGTTCCTCACAGTGGGCTATGCAGACGACCTGACCATCCTCATCAGTGGGCCCTTTGAGAGTGTGGTATGCGACCGAATGAGGTCTGCTTTGAAGGTCGTGGAACAATGGTGTGAGGAACACGACTTAACAGTGAACCCGACGAAGACAGAGTTGATCATGTTCACAAATAAACGCAGTTTAGGAGAATTAAGACTACCCAAACTATTCAACACCCGTCTAGCCCTTACCAAGGAAGTCAAGTATCTAGGAGTGATACTAGACAGTAAACTCCTATGGAACAGGCACCTGGACACAAAATTGAACAAAGCCAGCATTATTTTCTGCCAATGCAAGCGACTCCTCGGCAAAAGCTGGGGTCTATCACCAAAAATCACACTATGGCTGTACAAAACGGTCATACGGCCAATCGTCACATACGGTGCCATTACCTGGTGGCAGAGAACAGAGCTAAGCACCGTCAGAAACAAACTACAACAATTCCAGAGACTCGCATGTGCTGCCGTCACTGGTTGCATGCGCACAGCACCCACAGCTGCCCTTGAAGTAGCTTTAGATCTGGCGCCACTAGACCTATATATACAACAAGAAGCAGCAATGGCAGCCATCAGACTCAAACACCTAGGTCTATGGTACAACCAAGAAGGTCCTCATTCCAAATTATGGAACCAATTAGTGGAATACCAACCACTAATAGCTGCCCCATGCGATAGGATCCCTAAACAACATATCTTCGGTAGAAGGTACCGAATACAACTACATGAGAGCGACCGAGATCAATCTGGCATAAACGAAGTCCGGATATACACGGACGGTTCTAAGATGGGGACAGGGACTGGAGCCGGAGTTTTCTCACAAGACTTGAATATAACAATATCACTGGCGCTAGGCCGACACAGCTCCATATTCCAATGTGAGTGCGTTGCAATAACCTACGCCGCTACCGCGGTCATGTCAAGGGGTATAAAGGAGTACAACATCCGCATACTCTCGGACAGTATGGCCGTCCTGAAAGCCCTGGAGGGCAACACCATGAACTCCGGCCTTATATACGAATGCCACCAGACACTCGAACGTTTAGCTTCTGGCAATGGGCTAACCCTTCAATGGATCAGGGGGCATAGTAATTCACTCGGCAACGATGCCGCAGATGAGCTGGCAAGAAATGGATCTGCAACGACAGTGGCAGGGCCAACTATATTGCTGCCACTTCCCTTCAATCAACTTCGCTCATGGGTAAGGCAACGAACCCGTGAAGCGCACAACGGTCGCTGGGCTGATACGCCCGGCTGTAGGCAATCTAGACTGGTGCTGACGGAGGTCTCACCACGTTTAACCTGCAGACTGCTCAGTCTTAACCGACTTGAGATCAGAATAGTTGTAGGTACCATTACGGGCCACTTGGCCCTAAACCGGCACCTATTCACCATCAATGCGACAAACAGTCCTCTATGTAGAGGCTGTCTTAATGCGGAGGAAACGGCCGCCCACGTCGTCCTGGAGTGCGAGGGAGTGGCCACACAACGGGCAAATATCCTCGCAGGAGCGAGGTCGCTCCTAGAAGCCTGTGAACGCCCCAGGAGGCTTCTGTGCTTCTGGAAGGAGCTAGGCTGGCTCAACTAGCCAGCCTATCTGAACGCATAATGGACCGCCTATGAGTCTAAATGCGGAAACAGAGCCCTTTACCAATACCAATACCAATACCCCCCTGGGTGGGGGAGTGTGGGAGGTAGAAATAAGAGTGATTTCAAATTTTTATTGAACAAAAAAAATCGGTAAACCAATACAGGAGAAAATTGTTCTTAACCCACTCACCTATGCGCTAAATCCTTCGGTATGGCGAGCGGTAGAAACTTGGGCTTTTGCGACATCGAGTCTATAAACGGCAAGGAGATCACTTTCGCATCGTACGTCACTGGAAATATATGAAACAAAAAAAAACTATAAAAAAGGAAGAACTTTCACTTAATAAAGAGTTATTATTTAGGAGAAATAATATCATAAAAAACCTGAAAGTATTAGTAAAGTAATGAGAAGTAGCATTCATTGAGAAGGTAATAAAAAAAGCATGAATCCGAAATTTGAGTCAGTGTTGACTATATTAATATACTGAAGAAACCCATGACACGAGGGCTTGATTCATCATAGAACCAGAGGGATCAGCGGTTTAATATTTAAACTCCGTCCGACTTCTAATCAGGAGGATCATTTATCCATCGTCCGCGCCTTTTCCCAACTAAGTTGGGGTCGGCTTTCAGTCTAACTACGATACAGCCTAACTTCGATATTTTACGTGAAGCGACTGCCATCAGACCTCCACAACCCAAGTACTAGGCGATATCGAAGTTCTGTAGTTATACCAGGTTTTCGGACTTTTATGAGCTTCAACTACCCCTAACGATTGCCACAGATGTTCGTATGGCAACCGGGACCGACGGCTTAACGTGCTCGCCGAGACATGGAGGAGTCCCAATGTGTTAAGAATGGTCACCCATCCTCACACTGACCTGGCTAACATTACGTAAGCTTGTAATGTGCTAACGTACTCCGTTACCACTTAGCCACGAGCCGAGGAGGATCATTGGTAATTATTTAAAATAATCACCGATATAATTTTTTTTTTTTTTATTATTTATTTAATCTTAGGAATAGGCGTGTAATGTCTTACACTTTTAGACGGTACCTTAAAATTAATTTTGTTAAGAAGGTCAGGGCAGTCGGTAATGAAATGAATGTCACAAAAAGAAAGAATTTTTATTTTATATTTTTTTGACTAGTATTGGGCAATCTAATTCTGAGAGTGGCAACGCAATATTTGTCAAACTTGGCAAAACGTAAAAAGATGTTTCGTCAAGTTGGTCAAATATAGCGTCAAATTTTAGTCGAAAGACATCTGTGTCCAGACAAACTTATGCAAGAAGGCATCACCTAAGTTTGTCTGAAAACAGATGTTTTTTCACTTAATATTACTTGTCTTAAAGAATGATGGTCTTAAAATCGCATGAATGACTTCTACAACGTTTCACAAACTTAATTTCTGCCTAAATTTGAGTCGCAACACTAGCTCCAGAACAGGAGCTAGTAAATAAATGCTGTTTAATCAATGCGAGGAGAAATCCACAGTTGCAACTGCAGGCGCCTACTAAGTACTGGCACACAATATTTAAGAAATTTCCTACGACACCCTTCCTTTATTAATTAAATACATATTATTGGAATCTAAAACATCGTGGTGAGTGATATCAGGCATACTTGAAACATTACGTTGGAAACAACAACATTGTACAACATGTGGCAATCAATACACACGGTTTTTTCTCAGTCAGAACGGCTAGCTAAAATATACTAGTATATGCAATATTGCAATACTTATAAAGCGCCTCTGACGGAATATTAAAATGGGTGTATTTGCCATATTGAACGTCAGAGAAAGCGAAGTTTCTTAAGTAATTAATATCTATTCATTCAGTAGTCATTAAATAGCCTTATTAAAAAATGTACCTGAATACTCGAACTATAGAAAACACTCTCGACCTGATACAGTTACTTCACAATACACGAGTAATTATATGTAATTTTCTTTATAATTGTTTTGTATCAAACTATTACATATTATTTATAGGGACATTCATTGTACGGCCTGGTTTATCAATAGGCTGGTTTTAATGCAGGCACGTAAAGGAATGTAGTACTATCTGGTGACACTAATTATATATGTATGTTTTATTACAAATCTTGCAAGTAGCTTTAATTTCGTTGTATACGGTCCACACGCTAAACCCAACTTGTGTAATCGTAATGAATAGTGTTTTTATCTACATCACTTTAAAGAACATTAAGATCAGTAAAAAGATTTATTTAGTTACGCTATTCAGGTAAGTACATTTTCTAGAATAAAAATTTAAACACCAATGAACGAATATTAATAAATTAAGAAAACCTACCATTTTGAAAATATGTATAGACTTATGAGGGAAATCAGGCAATAGCTTGATTTCTCACAAAAATGAATAATTTGTAGAAACGATAGATAAAATCAGTTAGACAAGTTTTAGAAAAATCTTTTTTTCACCATAGAACAATGAACCCTCTCCAGCAACGTCTAAGTGTTCGCTCGATTTTGTCCAGGCCTCGGTTGATTTAAACGAATCATCAGCTGTTTAAAAAATTAATTGAATTTATAAATACAATAGGATATATGTTTTACTAATTAGTTTCACTAATGTAAATTACTCCGTCTATTCGCCATACATATAGTGCCTATAAATTGAAAAGGTCAATCTTGCGTCAACAAACCACTACAAGTAATATTACACTAACGTTCACACGCGCAGGTTCATATGTACCTTATCATGTGGTCCGGTCAAAAGATATACAAGGTTACACTAATTCGCATAGAGCTGAAATTAGGTACAAACAGGAACGCAAAAGCTAATAACAAATTAAGGACCTTACCTGGCCATTGCGAAACTTTATCATCGAATGAGCTAACGCAGCTATCCGATATCGGGTGGAAGACATACTCCCATCCCTTGTTGTTGTACCGCCACCCCTTGGAGTTAAGGATCAAAGTCCTTTCTGACGCGTAGGCGAAGATCAGACAGTACACTATGTGGTGGAGTTGGCATCCGAAGCCACATCCCTGAGAAAGAAAGAAATATTTTGCATTTACACATTTGTACATAAAATCTCAGATGCCAATATAACATAGATAATTATTAGTACGGTAACTGACTTTTGAGTCGCTGTCGTCAAACTATTTAGTGCTAGGTTTAACGATTAAAAACTTTTTAACAAAAAATTAAACCGACGAAAGAAGAAAGAAACTGAAAAGTGAAAAATAAACTCGTTAGGCTAACTAAACTTCTACAGTAATGTAAATACCTAAATAACTTTGAGTCGGCGCCAAACATACAAATAAGCAAATTAATTATGTATTATGTAAAATGATGGCAGCGGCGATTCTAGACTCTTTTTGCCGAAGTGTTTTCGACTTTAATTTTTGTTTGTAGTTTTAGCGCCGACTCAAAATTATTTAGGCATTTACCTAACTGTAGAAGTTTAGTTAGGCTAACGAGTTTATACACTTCAGACGCTCGGCTACCCGGAAAAGAGTGTTAGCGCAACGAAAAATGCTGACCACGAGTTGATTTAAATGTTGCTGTGGATTCTGCGCAAGACTACTAATCCCACAAATTAAAAGGGGCACCATCACCTGTTATCTGCAATCAGAACAGCAAGGTAAGATCGCGCCCCCACGAAAGAGGCCGCCACCGTGCCGTGAATATTTACAACGTTCAATTATGTTAGAGTGGAGGATTTTCAAACTTTTCATTGCGTTGACGGTTAAGTTTCGGATTAAATAATTTTGATTTTTTGGCGGTAGGGTACAGTAGCTTTCTGCTCGAATGGGAGCCAGGAAACAGTCCCTGCGACCTACAGAAACCCGCACTTAGCCAATAACACTAGCGTTTTGCTTATACGGGTGGTGAGGTCAAAGACACTCTCTACCTCTAACATATTATTATACATATGAATATGCAGTACCATAACAATAAGTCAATTATTCCGGTTTATAAAATAATAGCACCTACTTAAGTAATTTATTATGACATTGATGTTAGCGGCATTGAGCTGACGAACAGCCCGCATATTATGCGTTTAAAGTATGTCAATATCTCGGTATTATCAGGCCATAATGCATATTATGTTGAACGGATATTTTCATTGTTATCGAAAGAATGATATTTACTCGGATTATTTAGTGACAAGGATAACACCGGAATCTCCTTCGCGCCTTTTCCCAACTAAGTTGGGGTCGGCTTTCAGCCTAATACGATACGAACGAACTACGATATTTTACGTGAAGCGACTGCCATCAGACCTCCACAACCCAAGCACTAGGCGATATCGAAGTTCTGTAGTTAGACCAGGTTTTCGGACTTTTATGAGCTTCAACTACCCCTAACGATTGCCACAGATGTTCGTATGGCAACCGGGACCGACGGCTTAACGTGCTCGCTGTTTTAAGAATGATCAGGTAAGACAGACCTGGCTAGAATTACTTAACCTTATAATGTGTTAACCTACTCGGTTACCACTTAGCCACGAGCCCCTTCGGAATACTCCACCAATTTTTTTTCTTATCTCAAAGTAGAGGGTTCGGACTTTCCGACAACAGCCAGTTCGAGTTACAGGTATGAGACCCTGACCTTTTATGACCTTCTCTACTGCTAACACTCCCCAATACATCCATATAAGCAATATCCACTGCTATTCTTTCTTACCTACCTTTCCCGTTCGATATACCTACTCCCAATTTTCCCATCTTCGATTCCCAAAGAACCCACTTGGCAGCAATAGACTTGCCACCTGTTACGTGAAGGAAACCAAATTATTATTGGCAAAAAAAGGTAGATTAATACGCCTCTGTTTAACCCTTTGTCTCAATATCTACGGAGGAGGAAACCGAGTCCGTAAACAATGCCGAAGAGGCGCGTTCTATCGTATCTGCCTACCCGGGACAGAATATGTATGATGTTTTAGAATTTATTACAACCTACTCTAGCATGATGACAAAAAAGGTTCATTATCGTATTGGCTTATAGGTAGGCACTCACGTATAAGTGATTGCGTGGGTTCGACGGTGATAAAGTGCATGTTGTACTAAATCCGATGTCAGTCGGCTTCCTCCGAACTACATACGTTAATACAAAAATATATTTATACTTTATTTTTGTAACACGATTAAAGAATAGATGAATAATATTGCTGCCGCGAAGCCAATGGTAAGTGATAAATGAGTGGCCCCAGTGACCTGATAACAAAGGTCAATAGTTGGTGAGCATCTACTGTACAATGAAGACAAACATATAAAAATCATTTATAATATGCTTTCAATATTTTTTAATCCATAAACAGCATCTCAGTTTTTTAAAAGCGTAGCGTAGCAGGGTATCCCGGTTAGTACCTAAGCTTTTGATCAATCTCTATATTGTATATAGACCTGAGTATTTGATATAAATTTCAGCTCGATACCTCCACGCGTTCCTGAGAAAAAAGGTCTTGACAGACAGACCCACGGACGGATCGAACAAAGTGATGCTATAAGGGTTCCGTTTTTTCTTTTCGAGGTACGGACCCCTAAAAATGAACCCTTATAGGATCACTTTGTTGTCCGTCTGTCTGTCTGTCACGGTCATTTTTAAACGTTACACTGTCCCTTATTATAAAAAGCAGTAGACTTCAGCGCCCCGCGGTTTCACCCGCGTAAGTTCCGATCCCGTGAGAATATCGGGATTAAAAGTAGCCTATATGTTAATCCAGGTCTCCAGCTATCTACATACCAACTTTCATATCAATCGGTTCAGTAGTTTTGGTGTGAAAGAGTAACAAACATCCATAAATCCTCACAAACTTTCACGTTTATAATCGTTAGCTCCGGTGAGGTGATGACCCGTGGGGGTTTCCACACGATAAAAAAGGATTGACCCGACGTAAGTCATCGTTTGACATATACAGTGGCATTGCCACACGTTCCTAGCATACACCTCATAATTTTCCAAATCGGTAGTTCCGTTTAGTGGAACAATGTGAAAGTAAACAAACACGAGGTGCGACATCACGCGGTCGTCAACCCAATGACGTGTCAGAGACAGATTGGGAGCCGGTGAGTTTGTTTGCGAGCTAATTATAACATTAGGGAGACGTGGGGCAATAAAGGTGCACCCACACTGTAGTTATTTACTTTTTGTAGAGCAGAATTTAAAATTGTTTTTTTTTGAGTGGCTAATAAGATCTAACTTTTGAAAACATTTAACATGCAATGTGTAAAGTATTCGCAACAACATCTTCCTACAAGCAAATGCAAATGCGCATGATACAAGTTTTATATTTTAATTAAATTTATGAATATAAATAAGGTTGGTATAGTTAGACATATTCTAAAGACAATTTAGGCATAAGAGGCTTAACTGGCATGAAAGACTTCCTACTTCGAGGGATTTTAAGTCTTCTGCGGCTGGTAGAAGCGTATACCAGGCCTACAAGAGTCCAGAAATAGGAAGCGCATTTTTTTTCATTAGAAGACACTTGTATATCATCTATAACACTATCCTTGTATCATCGAATCGAATCAAGTTGCTCTTATTTCCAACATTTTCATTTTTCCTTTTCTTTTGTTGGCGGAACTATGAATAGCGAGCATTATTCTTTATGATCCAAAATTGATAAAAGGTAAAATGGTTATAAATGTTTAACAACGTTGCTACACAAAAAGATACTGCAGCGCCCTACAGTGTGGACTCACCATGTTATATGTTAAAATGGAGATAGATTGTAGCAGGTGCAGGTAAGAGATTTATTGAATTGACAACTGGTCTAGGCATGTTTCGAGCTATTATGCCTCTGCATTGTTCTTATAACAATAGGTGCTTATTAAGATTCGAATAATACGTTACATTTAACTTGCCTTATATTTTGACGGCAGACTTTCTACTAAATATGCATTTGTGCTATAGTTAGAATAAAATATATTTTTAAATCTATACTTAATATCCTTACTAATATTATAAATGCGAAAGTAACTCTGTCTGTCTGTCGCCCTTTCACGCCAAAACTACTGAACCGATTTAAATGAAATTTGGTACACAGATAGTCTAGAGTCTGAGAAAGGACATAGGCTACTTTTTAAGGCGAAAAAAGGAGTGTAAGGGGTTGAAAGGTGGGGATGAAAAGTTACAGGGAAGTATCGTTATTTTTAGAGCTAGAAGCTTGAAACCTATTTTTTAGGCTGTTGATTCGATATAAATACACTATTCCACGCGGAAGTCGCGGGCACAGCTAGTAATATTATAAAGCTGAAGAGTTTGTTTGTTTGCTTGAACGCGCTAATCTCAGGAACTACTGGTTCGAATTGAAAAAATATTTTAGTGTTAGATAGCCCATTTATCGAGGAAGTCTATAGGCTATATAACATCACGCTACGACCAATAGCAGCGGGGAAGTGAAACGAAACGACGAAACGAAACATAAACGCAGGTGAAACTGCAGGAACGGTTAGTATTGTGATATACTGTCATCTCATCACAGCCTCTTGTGGAATACAATTTTAATAAAAACTTTAACCTTTATACTAACTAATCTTACTAATAATTATAAAGGCGAACGTTTGTGAAGATAGGTGGATGTTTGTTACTCCTTCACGCAAGAACGGCTCAACGATTCTGGATGAAATTTGGCACAGAAATAGATTATATTTTGGAATAGCACATTGGCTACTTTTTGTGTCGGATAGATTTCACAAAATATTTCCACGCCAAAAGAAGTCGCGGTCAAAAGTTTGTCTTACTAATATTATAAAGGCGATAGTTTGTGATATTTGCAACTCTTCCACGTAAAAACCGCTGAACGGATCTGGATGAGGCACAGAGGTAGATTATAGTCTCAAATAGCACATAGGCTATTTTTATCCCGGAAAAATTACTAAGTGTTCGTTGGTTGTATGTTTATAAACTATTGAACTCTATCTTTCCCAGAGAAAACTTACTTTTTTAGGGAAATTAACAAAATGTGTTTATGCGTCCTTAACATACATAAAATTTATTCGTGTATAATTTAGGTGTAATACTGGTTATCTTACTCTAAAGAAAAAAATAGGCCACGTATTAAGGAATAAACATTACAATGTTACCTTATTTAGATTACATATAACTTTCCTCGCGTCTCTACAGTCGCGTGGATTCTGCAAGTGTTTCAGACGTCTTTGCACCAAGTCGCTCACGTTGGCTGCTTCAGCGTTCCGCCACTCGAAATAGCCGTCTAGCTCTGGGAGTTTTTCCTGATCTGACAGAAGTGATCTGAAAACATAGACTGGATTAGTACCGTAGTAATCTACCATATGTATAACTGCTAATTGTCGTTTAGTACAAATTTACTGTTTTTACCGCGATAGTAGCAAGCTATTTGTCTTTTTATCCTACTAATATTATAAAAGTTAAAGTTTGTGAGGATGTATGGATGTATGTATGCCCATACCTACATACATCCAACATCATTGTGAGAGAGTAACAAACATCCATGTTTGTTAATCTCTCACGCCAAAACTACTCAACCGATTGCGATGAAACTTGGTATGTAGATAGCTGGAGACCTGTATTAACATATAGGCTACTTTTTATCCCGATATTCCCACTGGATCGGGACTTACGCGGGTGAAACTGCGGGGCGCTGCTAGTTGTAATTTTGTTAAGAATACGGTATTTTATTTATTTTGGATCTCCAACAAAGAACATACACAACAGTGTCATAGTAGCCATACAACATTACAATACAATGAATGGATACCACGATATGCAAATTAAAATATGTATAATACAATAAGACATAACACAAATATAACTATATAATTTAATTTAGGTATTTAATCGATAAACCGATCAAGTGGTTGCGGGTTCGAACCCCACCCGGTGCACTACCGACGTGAACCCACTCCTGACACAAGCGTAATATGTGACCCACGTTACTAGTAGTATTTCAATTTTTTTTTTTAAAAAAGAACAATTTAATTGAGGTCAACATTTGCAAGTATTCTTAAGGCGCAATTACACTTGGTCGTTAGCTCGTATTCGGGTGCACGAAAGACTTTACTCGAATTCGGGCACCCGATGCATTAATTACATTGTTTTGCTCGAATTCTGTCACTGGAATACCGGCAAACGACTCTGCGCCCGTGTTCGGGGAGGTACGCGCTGCAGACGCTATGTCATCCGCGATTTTGTGCTTCGATCGATTCACGGCATTGGGTATTCTGATTCGGGTAACCAAAACGAAAGCTGAACGACGACGACGACTTAGTCAGACACTTAGTCGTTTGTCCGAATTCCATAGGCAAACGAATACGAGCTAACGACCAAGTGTAAAGGCGCCATTATTCTCTCAAACTCCACCAACACACATATTTCGAAACTAAGCCGTTTCATGTAGAATGCAGTGTCCATTTCAAGAAGGTCATACACTAGTAAGTACTCTACTATTGTTTTCTCGAGTTTAGCGGACCAAATAAAAAAAAAATCCGTAGCATACGAAAGAAAAAACTGAGTAATGGTGACTGTTTCAATGCATAACGGTGAATTCTCATTCTGCTGATAAGTATCAACGTTCTCCGCTAAAGTCGCATTCAGTGGCTCCACTATTCATACGAACGTTGTTGGCTCCACTATTCACACGAACGGACCCGCCATTCATACGAAAGTTGTTGTTGAGATATCGATTGATGATGATTGATTGATAAAAGGACTTTGTTGAATAGATTAAACCGGTATTTGAAGAGCTTGGGTGGTTAAACGAACTTATTTGTAAGTGGGAAGTCCAATTCTTAATGAAGTGGTGCTGTCACTTCATTAAGGTCTTTTGCTTCGGTTATTTATTTATATAAAACTTCATGCACATTTGTACAAAGGCGGACTTAATACCCAAGGTATCTTGCAATCAAAGTCTTTTGCTTCGATTATCTTGCAATCAAGGGCTTTTACTTCGATTTACAAACATAGAGATTACAAAAAAGCCTCGCTGATTGTCATCTATACCCAGAAGCTATATTTTAAACTGTTCTTTTTTATTTTTTATTTGTGAAATAAAAAAATAAAATGTCTATTCAATCGACCGTCAGAATGTGTTTAGCTATCCATTATGTACATTTATAGATGTTAAAGATATGATACATAATGTGTAGATATTTAGTTACAGGTCAAATAAATATAGGTAAAGCGTAAACAATATACCGTGACAGCACAGATACATACATACATACATAATGAGGTTTAAACACGCACATACCTTTTTGAATATGTATGTGAATCAAACACAGATAAAATCATATTTTGTAGCACTTTTTGTCGTAAAATATAATCATGTTGGTTTTTAATAATTCAGCGTTAAGCATTATAGCGATACATATTATAACGAACAGTATTTGTACCTAAGCGAACTTGTTATTTTTTTATATTTAGTGTTTATTTTAGTCCTCCTTTTAAAAAAAAATCGAAGCTCTCAATTTAACGCGTATATTTATGTATCACTACATATTATAAAACAAAGTCCCCCGCCGCGTGTCTGTCTGTCTGTTCGCGATAAACTAAAAAACTACTGAACGGATTTTCATGCGGTTTTCACCAATAGACAATGTGATTCATGACGAAGGATTAGGTGTATAATTTGTTAAGGTTTTGTGTAAAACGTATGAAATTTGACGATGATTGTTGAAGATGTCGGAAAATATCAATATAATATTATGGTCTGCTACCCGTGCAAAGCCGGGGCGGGTTGCTTGTATAATTATAAATTTGAAATACCCCCGACTCGAAAATCCCTTCAACGATTAGAAAAGAGCTCTTGAAAAGGCTGAACAGATTTTCTAAAATTATAGGTACACTGTCGATCAAGTTCACTTTCTAACAAAAAACTAAATAAAAATCGGTCTGTCCGTTTAAGACCTATGATGCCACAGACGCCCCTTCTTTTTGCGTCGGGCTTTCGGGTTAAAAATAAAAATTAACAGAAAACTAGAAGCACTGAGGGCTCGTCATGTTTATATATGTGTTAGTAACAATCTTGAAATGATTCATTGATCTATTTATATAAGTCGTTATCTGTAGACCAGCCTGTATTAAATTTAAACCTCATTTTTGAGCTGCCGAAACTTATTTGTAGAGTAATAAGTACTATAATTTTATTATACGTAATAACACTATAATTGCTTTGATTTGATGATAATGATTTGGGAAATATCAGTAGGCTTTTTTTTTGGCATTAGGGATCTTCATTAACGAATGAATAATTGACTTCTAATTAATTTAATCAGTTGTCCACACAACTACGATACTGCGTAAGCAGCGTCCGTTTTTTTTATCACGTGTAAGTATAAGGTCGTGTCTAACCTAACCATATTAAATCAATACACACAACACGACACAATAATATAAACCTTTTTTTTTGTGCGTGTAGAAAGCCCCTTGGGCCGTCAACCCACCGGGGTTTTCGGTGGGGCGGTGTATCGGAATCGAACCGACTAAAACCACACGGTGTGCCGTACTGCGCCTTAAATAGGAGGGATCCGGGAAAAGCTTTTATTAAGACATCCGGACAATAATATGAACCTAGCTCAACGGGTCTGTCATCACCAGGGAACGGTAATGCGGCTATAACCCTAGAACTGACCCAAAACCGTGATAACTAAGTATAAGTTGTCAACCAAGCTCAAAGAGTGGCCCGCAGATATATGTATAGGTTACCTAAATCCTCCAACGGGACACCGTTAACACAGTGACAACCCTAGGATCCCTCCTTCCGCCGGAACTCCGCTGATCCAACTCACCAGACACTACGTTTAACTTTGTGATGCTGAGTAGTTGCGGTGTTCGGTAGGATTGATGTGCTTCTCCAATAGGGTTGCCTCAACTCGTCTGACAAACAGTTTCACTCATGCTTTACTAATGTATGCTCCTATCCCTTGTCGCCAAGGTGTCTGGCAGCCAAACTCCAGTACCAGTAGAAAACTACACTACGTTGCTGGTACTGAATAACTGCGGTGTTCAGTTAGGAGGTGCGTCCCCAGTATGGACACCTCAATATAAATAGAAGTTTGGGAAACGACTTTGTGATGTTAATTTCTGAATATATATATTTTATTTTTATAATTACTTAATTTCTCTTAGATGGCAACATTGTTTTTGTACGATAATTATTATGTATATCTTGCGTTCATCTTTTTCCGGCAGCCTTTACACAGCGCTGTTGTACATTGTGGAATAAATAACTCAAATAATTATAATCCGTATTTTCTCAATTATGCATATAGTTATGTAGTAAGTTAATACTACTATAGATAGTTATACTACATTTAACAGGTTACGATGGTCGATTTACGTCCAAACAAACTTTATATGTTGATATTTAAATTGTATTAAGCCCACAAAATAATATACTGAAGGTCAGGTCAGTAGTGCCAGAGACCGGAGGGCTAGTACTCAGAATTTGGCAGTACAGGAAGCTCAGAAGGTATGTAAGGATAGTAGTAGCAAGTGACGGGCTGTTGTCTCTGCCTGTGCCGAAGGCAGAAAGGCGTGAGTTTATGTAGGTATGTATGTACAAATATACCAATTTTAAATGTTAACGCATTATAAATGGGTTGTTAACCATTTATAACGAGTTAAATTTAAACTAAATACTGCAATAACCGTGACCGTGACAAACGCAATGTTATAATCATAATCGCACTTTTTGTAGAAATTGTAAGATATTTTACCAGATTTTTATATTTTGTGGCATGTTTGAAGTCAATAACAAAATTAAAATATTTGCTGTGGTTTTACTATTAGATATGGTTGATAAGGTAATATGAGTTAGTTAATTGAACAGGATACTGTATTTGTATGTCAATGATCTCGAGAATTCTTTGTTATGATATAATAATTCATAGTAAATTGGCTGAGAAATTATGTGAACCGGTATGAATGTAGGTATAATGTAATCAAGATCCTTGCTAGAATTCGCTAGCGATTAGAGAAATACAAATCCTAGTGTTTTCTTTTGCAGCAACTCCAGAAATCTGAGTATAGTTTTATTTTTTTAATAGAAAGATAACTCCCGCATTAGGAATTAATCTTGTGTCGTGGGGGACTGTACAGACATACAAACAACGTACACAAAGAACACCCAGACTCTGGTGGGAATTGAATCCACGACCTATGGCATAGCAGTCAGGGTCACTAACCACTAGGCCAACAGGCCAGTCAATTTTAGGCCAGTTTGATCGTCAATACAGAGATAGAGTGTTTTTGATACACTGAACATTAAGTTTAAGTTCAGATGGCGCTTTTGTATGTCCTTCTATCGTCCAAAACTGATGAATTCATTATCGGATTCAAATAGTGTGGATTTGAAACCAGTGGAAGTACTTACTAAAGCAATAATAACGACAGTCCCGTCTTTTTATAGGACGAAATATGGGCATCCAGTACCCAAAAGTGTGGCAGATTTGATTCGTCCAATTCTATAATAACCTCTTGGGCAATGGTGAGTGCATTTTGCCAGACCAACGCTTTATGAGAAATAATAGTGAGTGCATTTGCCAGACCAACGCTTTAAGAGCACCCAGTTCGACTAGTCATCACTGGGAGTGACTAGACACTGAGAGTAGAGCTCAGATAGCAAAAGATATCTTTTGCTATCTGAGCTCTACTCTCATAGAAATATCTTCATAATTTATTTTAAAAACAACTTTTTTAAACAAATATTATACTTTTAATATTTTGGATATAATATTTTTGTATAGCATCAAGCTAAAAATATCATAATCGGCCTTTGTTGTGACAATGCTCATGGCAAAACATTCAAATATGTTAATTCAATATAAGATTATTCATATATGTTAATTCAAAATAGGATTATTTAAACTGTTAAATAATTAAATTGAATTTTTTA
The DNA here is from genome assembly GCA_963859945.1 of Euplagia quadripunctaria. Classification (NCBI taxonomy): domain Eukaryota; kingdom Metazoa; phylum Arthropoda; class Insecta; order Lepidoptera; family Erebidae; genus Euplagia; species Euplagia quadripunctaria. Next base: position 4,446,372 of record OY982573.1, read on the forward strand.
TGCTATTTTGGAGATTTCACGAGCAAAAAAGTTAGTTATTTACAGTAGAAATTGCGTTTAATTAGTTTTGAAATGCGGTTATATTATGCTAAAATAACTTTTTATTTTAACTTTTAAAAAAAAAAATTCTAACACGCTTAGAAGAATATTGCTATTCGAATATAAAGAAAAGTTATTAAAGAAAGACAACCAACCTTTTTCTCTCCCTAACTTGGTCCAGAATCACTTGTAACCGTTCTTCCTTATTCTCTTCTTGCATGAACTTTCCTAATTCATGTTCTACATAGTACCACAGTTCCTTCGTGTTGGAGTATATTCTTCTTCTGAGATTCTCGTATTCTTCCGTTGGTCCCTGTCCCCCGTCGAAGAACAGGGACCCAGTGTCTATGTCCTTGAAGTTCCCATTTAACCTGGAAGTGGAAGCTGGAATTAGTATGATTATTTATTACCGTATAGCCACACCATAATGAAGGATATGCCATGATCGCATTTGACCTTTAACAGCCTAATTTGTAATCACTACATATTATAAAACAAAGTCCCCCGCCGCGTCTGTCTGTCTGTTCGCGATAAACTGAAAAACTACTGAACGGATTTTCATGCGGTTTTCACTAATAGACAGAGTGATTCACGAGGAAGGTTTAAGTGTATAATTTGTACCCGTGCAAAGCCGGCGCGGGTTGCTAGTGTACAATATGTGTGACAGCACCTTACATATCATGTATGTTACACATATTCTGTTGAACAGTTAAGAACAGTCCAATATGTTACACGATTGTTCAAGTAGAGTATATAAGAATTTAATTTTTGTAGTGTTTTACAACAGGGGTGTTCTTCATTTAATAATAAAGAGTTTGTTACTTACAATTTTGGTGCATACTTAGAAGTTAAGCATATTTTATTCATGAATAAAATTAGATATTTACTCAAACGGAAGCTGACTTGGTTAAATAAAAATGACAAGTAAAATAAAGCGGCAACAAAAACAAAAGTTATGTGATCTATGTAGGTATGTATAATATTAATTATGTCACACTGTCACATTCACATAGGCAAAATGGTAATGGTAATCAACAATGTTATTAGGAGAATGTATAATTTCCAGATGACAAAGACTAGTGGTGACATTAGATAATCAATCAATACATATTATAAAACAAATTACCCCGCCGCGTCTGTTCGCGATAAACTTAAAAACGAATGAACGGATTTTCATGCAGTTTTCAAAAATAGATATAGCGATTCATGAGGAAGGTTTAGATATATAATTTGTTAGGGTTTTGTGTAAATTGGTTGAAATATGATGATGATTGTTGAAGATGTTTCTGCTACCCGCGCGAAGCCGAGGCGGGTTGCTAGTAAATGCATATTATATTCGAAGATTGCTATAACTGAGTTTACTCTGCATAACATTCGCTTCATTTAAAATAATGACGTATCCTAAATTACAAAATTACTTCAGTTCAAATGTCACATTAAAACGCAAGGCTCAAGAAATCCTACGCCAGGTGAGTCAGAATTTACACAATACATAATTAGAGATTTTACACATAATTGCAAGATTGCAAAACAGATGACGTTGCTGAGAATGTGTTTACAAAACAATCTCAGTCCGATAGGTATGTTCATGATTTTTGATTCTGAATATTAACGAGGAAGTACTTAGTTACATTTTTTAACACTATTTACCAATATTTTATTATTATCACTACATATTATAAAACAAAGTCCCCCGCCGCGTCTGTCTGTCTGTCTGTCTGTCTGTTCGCGATAAACGGAAAACTACTGAACGGATTTTCATGCGGTTTTCACCAATGGACAGAGTGATTTAAGAGGAAGGTTTATATGTAGTATACATGCATATTATTGTAGAGAAAAGTCGAGAAATTTAAAGATTTGTAATGTCATGTCGTAACAAAGATATTTTTGTGCGCTTACATTGCAAACGCTGGCTAAACCTTACGAGATAGATCAAATTATTTAATTATTTTAATTTTTTTTTTAAATATACAATTATTTTAATTGTATATTTTAAAAAGATCAATAAAAAAGTCAGCGATGGTATATGTTTATCGCCTAAGGATAACCCACAGTAACCATTTTTAAACAATACAGTATTATTCCTTATCCAATTAAATACATTAGATACGTTGTGCATTTCATGTAGATCAATATTGCCCTTTCCAGCATATAATAAAAATGAATAACTTAGAAGATATCAGAGATTTAAAAAGCGGGGGCAGAGCGGCTAGCGGGTCGAACCGATTTTGATTATACTTTTTTGTTAGATAGGGTACCTCAAAGGTGGTCCCATGTCAAGGAAGTGAGAATCTGATGATGGGATCCTGATAAAATTGAGAGAAACCCTCGAAAATTGTAGGAACCAATAGTGTTTCTGTTTACTTTTCATTACTTTATGAGGTTTTTGCGTTTAGAATCATCATTATATCATGTAGCTGAGCTAATGATGAAAAAAAATCATATTATAAAAATCTTCACTACATATCACTACATATTATAAAACAAAATCCCCCGCCGCGTCTGTCTGTTTGTTCGCGATAATCTGAAAAACTACTGAACGGATTTTCATGCGGTTTTCACTAATAGACAGAGTGATTCATGAGGAAGGTTTAGGTGTATAATTTGTACCCATGCGAAGCCGCGGCGGGTTGCTAGTTATTGGCTATATTGTAACTATGTAAACAAATAACACAATACATACACATGTGAATCGTGCCTATATTTAATGTAACACCTTCTTGTACCACATTTTTGTACAAGAAGGTGTTGTACTGGCCTGTTGGTCTAGTGGTTAGTGACCCTGACAGCTGAGCCAGAGGTCGTGGGTTTGATTCCCACCCAAGACAAATAATTGTGTGATGTGCATGATCATTTGTTCTGTGTCTGGGTGTAATTTATCTATAATATGTATGTATTTAGAAATATATAGATAAGTATGTTTATCAGCAGTCTTGTTACCATAGTACGGGCTCTGCGTAGTTTGGAATCAGACGGCCGTGTGTGAGATGTGTGAAGTTATTATTATTTTATAATTATTACTATTATAAATCTTCGCAGTCAATTTTCGCATTGAACTAAAGCTTTGTATGTATTTGTAGTTTGGATGACAATACTATAATTTGGCATCTTGAAGCTGTTCTAATGACGGAGCCAGAAGGTTGATAGTAGAACTCTTCAGTGCTTGAGTTTAGACTGATGAAGCCAGAAGATAAGTGGAGTCTTTTTTAGTTTTTAATTCAGTTCGCCATTAAAGCGTGGCACCAATGGCAAAGTTATAATGTTCTATGTTTGTATAGAATAATAACTGTAGTGTCATCATAATTATTCTTCAGCAACCGAACCTAATAATAAGAAATCTACCACAATTACGGATGTTTACTTAGAACTGCCATCCGTCCGGGTTTTCCCAGATTTGTCCTAGTTTAGAGAGCGTCCAGGGAGCGTCCGGACGTGTCCGGGTAAAACCCGGAAACTTTGTGACAGGGGAAAATTATAATTGTTAGAGGAATCTTTAACAAGCTAGAAATTTAAATAGATTCGGCGTTTTTTTTTAAGGTGTCCGGGATAGAACCTCGATTTCACCCATGTGTCCGGGATTTTTGAATTTAAATTGCGCGGGCAATTGAAGTGGTGGCAGGCCTATGTTTACAGTTTTACAGGATTAAAAAAAAAACATTTAAGCACTTACCCGGAGGACTTTTTAATTTGTCCTATGAGATTACTGTGTTGGTGTCTTAAGGACTCCAATTGTGCGGTCACTCTTTTCAATCTGTCCTGGAATTCTAATACCTCATCTTGGTTTCCGTTGCATCTGAAAAAAAAACTCGATTATCGTTTCTGTACTGTAAGGCAGATTGAATTTAACTTTCTACTGATTACCCACTACATATGCTTTTATTACTTCGTTTTTTAAGACTAATTAACAAATAGACATATTTACGATAAGAATATACTTGTACACACGTTATAATATGTATATACATACATAAGTCATTATTTTTTTATATAAAACGTTTCTAATTCTTTTTATCCCTTATTTTAAAAGCGAGTGTATTTCAAAATTGTAATGTAAACTAGCTCAAATGTGTCATACATAGTACATACATACATTAATCTCGCGAACGTATCACAAGATATCAGAGATTAGAGATCATAAAACCATGTTTGTCCTTAGATCCCATTTCCTTGACAAAAATGACGTAAGAAAGCATCAATTCCCACACATTCTGAGAGAAGTATTTTTTGGGCGAACAACCGCTTTTGAGATTTATTTAGAGCAGAAGCTACAAGTGAGTAGCTTAGAGGTCGGATTTGCGATCAAGAGGTTGCGAGTTCGAGCTGCAGACAGTGAGAGTACCGACGTGAACCCGTGAATTCAGAAGGTTAAAGGGTAGAAGTAAACTACAGAAAATTGTGAAATGTTATTATTTACAATTAAGTCTATCACTTTTACTATAATATCTTTAGGTTTCTAAACCTCAACTAATAATAAATAATAATAATAAATACTCTTTATTGTACACCAAAAAAAAGGAAATAATACACAAACAAATTATACATAAAATGCACAATGGGCGGTCTTATCGCTAGTAGCAATATCTTCCATATTGTATATAAAATAAAATACTAAAAATAACAATAAAGACTATCATACGTATCCCTCTATATAATATGTAATATCTACACTATACTAAACTTGTTATTTACATCATATCAGTTAATATGATGACGATCTATCTTACTTACTGGTCAATATCAAACCTGCAATAAAGACGAAACTTAAATTAAAACAAAATTTTGAAAAACAAATGTCTTAAAAAAACATGAGGAACGACTTCAGCAAACGCACTAATAATAGGGCATGCAAAAACCGATTGTTTTTGAACACCGGATTTTTCGGTTTTTGTATTGTCAAAACCGGTTAATCCGTTTTTTTTATTTTTTTATTTGAAAATAATCTTCTATTTCGGTACACAATATTTTGAGAACAGATTAATACTTCCAAATAGGTATTATAAATGCGGTTGTGAGTTTGTTTGTTTGTTTGTTTACACTTTCACGAACCGATCACCACGAAATTTTGAATAACTACACATTGTCAGAGGTGCAGTAACCTTTCCTCCAGAAAAAATACTGTTTCCGAGGAATAGAAAAAAAATAACTTTTACGCGAGAGGAGCCGCGTGAATAAGTTAGTAGTGCATAATTATAAACACTAACATGCAATATTACAAATCGTAAAATGCTTCAAAATATCAACATAAGTTATTTAATTTAGATTAGACCTTTTAAAATTAAAAACAAATCTAAATTAAACTTTAGAGATCAATAATAACATAGTTGTATTTATAATAAGAATATTTAAAATAAAAAGTGGTAGAGTATTGTTCTCTTATTCTGTTATGTCAGGTATTTTAGAAATATAGTAGAAACTTAAGATAAGTCTTTGTTGGCATAGTGAAAACATCTTAAACAAACAAGTGCATCGAGGGAGTCATCACTAAGTGAAATCCAGATTTTATTGCACATTAGTCCCGCTAAAGAGAATGCGCTTTCGTAATTAACACTTATTGTGAGTATAGATTTTAAGGCTTCGTACACTTTCGACAATTTATTATTTATAGGTCCTTCACCCACTGCAGTAAAAATGGAATTTCAACTCTTGAATTTCTAAGCCAATTCTTCCACGTATAACGGTATTTGAGGCAGCTTTTTGGATTTGCACCATATGCTGTCTCTCCTTAATATTTAATGAAGTATTTATAGATAAACATGCTTGGAGGATACTTTCTTCAATTTGTGTAAAAATGGAAAAATGTTTATTTACAATATTGACTATGACTCTTCGTATTTTGTCAATGTCCAAGGCTTTATCAACTTCACTCGCAACTGGGGCATACATGCGACAGGATCCCGAAACAACATATCTTCGGAAGGAAATACTAAATACAACTATATGAAAACGACCGAGATCAATCTTTCATAATTGAAGTCCGGATGCACACGGATGGACGGACGGTCCTAAGATAGGGCAGGAACTGGAGCCGGAGTTTTCTCACAAGACTTAAACATCAAAATATCACTTTGCCTAGGCCAACACAGTTCCATATTTCAATATGAGTGTGTTGCGATAACCTACGCCGCCACGGCGGTCATGTCAAAAGGTATAAAGGAGTACAACTTCCGTATACTGTCAGACAGTATGGCCGTCCTAAAGGCCCTGGAGAGCAACACCATGAACTCCGGTCTCATTTATGAATGCCACCAGACGCTGGAGTGTTTAGCCTGTGCCACTGGGGTCATTCTTCAGTGGATCAAAGGACATAGTGATTCACTCGGTAACGACGCCGCCAGTGACCTGGCAAGGAAGGGATCTACAACGTCAGTGGCAGATCCAACTATACTGCTGCCACTGCCATTCAACCAATTCGCTCATGGGCAAGGCAACGGACTCGTGAAGGGCACAACGGTCGCTGGGTCGATATACCTGGCTGCAGGTAGTCTAGACTAGTGCAGTCGGAGGTCTCACCACGTTTAACTCGCAGACTGCTCAGTCTCAACCGGCTTGACATCAGGATAGCTGTAGGAACCACTACGGGCCACCTGACTCTAAACCGGCACCTATTCACCATTAATGCGACAGACAGTTTTCTATGCAGAGGATGTCTCAACGCGGAGGTCGCTCCTAGTAACCTGTAAAAGACCCAGGATACTTCTATGCTTCTGGAAGGAGCTAGACTGTCTCAACTAGTCAGCCTTATCTGAACGCATAAAGCACCGCCTATGAGTCTAAATGCGGAAACAAAGCCCTACACCAATTCGCAACGTCTTTATAGTATGTGATTGGGCTGTGCAATAAAAAATTCCGGCTTCTATAGGATTAGCAAGTTGATTGCTGGTGGAAGTGGAATTTGGCAATTTGGCAATCCACCACTGTGCGGTTCTCCAGATTTTTTTTGCCTCGCACAACCAATCTCTGGAACAAAATGTCGCCTGCGGTATTTCCGGACCGATATGACCTTCAAACCTTCAAGAAAAGAGTATACTCTTATCTCAAAGTGAAATGTGATTCTTGAGTTCCAGGTGTCCATGGGCGACGGTAGTCATTTACCATCAGGTGACCCGTCTGCTCGTTTGCCTCCTATAATATAAAAAAAAATTATACAATACAATATACACATTACATGCAATATGCATTTTATAGTAGTTTTTGTTACATTTGGTTACATTTATGAATATAGAAGAATGTTTACTAAACTCACACAGAGTTTAGTTAAAACTAAAATATTCGAAAAAACCTGTTTTATGACTAGAAAAAACCGAGGTCCAAAATCTGTCAGTTATCCGGTTTTTTCGGTTTTCCGGTTAACCAGTTGCATGTCCTAACTAATATCACTACAAAACTAAAAATATTTATTAAAGAAAGAAGCTTTCATTAACGCGTGTATTTCGCTCCTTGATAAAGGGCATCCATTGGGTCCAAAACTAGTCGGGCATTCCTGAAATACGCACGTGAATAAAGTGTACGGTCCCTGTAGGATAGATTTCACCAGAATTTGTAGCTTTAATAAATATGAATACCATGCCTGATTTTTTTTTAATTATAATTAAACATATTTAAATAAGAAGTCCACGGGTAATGTAAAGACTGCAGCGGTCCCTTACAAATTCATAAAATTAATGTACACCACCTATGTATACTGGACTTTAGTAAGCGTAAATTAATATGTCAAGTTTATAAATACATTTAGCTGATCAAATTAAAAAATATTCATTCAACAGCAAATAAAATATAGGTTTACTCATTATTTATATCGTTGGCCTTGAACGATCCAGATGTAATATACATTATACTGAACCGAGAAAATGAGTACAGTTCGACAACATTTTGGTATCCAGCAAATGCAACCGTCAGCGAATACACGCTAATCGTTAGCACTCAACGGACGTCGTGAATGTGGTGTACTGACAATAGTGGTGGTCGAAGTACTGACAGTACGAACGAAAATAAAAATAATGAAAAGCAAGTGCGGGTAGTTGCACTTCACGGAAGCTCTCACCGTCCATCACCAGGCCACCCGTGACCACGATCGGTGCGATTCGATCGGAACGTCGGGTAACTAAAAAAGGTATTGTACATTATCATCCTCAGCGAGTTTTCCCAACTAAGTTTTGAGGTCGGCTTTCAGTCTAACTACGAAACGGCTGAACTTCGATATTTTACATGAAGCGACTGCCATCAGACCTCCATAACCCAAGTACTAGGCGATATCAAAGTTCTGTAGTTAGACCAGGTTGTCAGACTTTTTAGGGCTCCAACTACCCGTAACGAATGCCACAGATGTTTTTATGGCAACCGGGACCGACGCCTTAACGTGCTCTCCGAAGCACAGAGGGGTCTCAATGTGTTAAGAATGGTCACCTAAGACTGACCTGGCTAGTGTTACTTAACCTTATAATGTGCTAACCTACTCGGTAAAAAAGGTATTGTACGTTGTAATTGTTATCGCAATTTTACACCGCTAATTGTACTGGATAACTTGAAATTGGTATAATTCATCGAATCGATATTGGTACGACAGAAGATACAGTTCGTGTTTTGACCTTGCTCTCAGCTCTTTTCTGCACTAAGACTTGCTTTACTTCATTTTCCTTCCTGTTATGATTAAAATCTATTCCTGTGGTTGCAAGTCATAAAAATAGCACCAAAGCTAATAATTTAAGCGTTGTTCTGAGTTTTATGTGATTTTTAATAGTTCAAGTTTAAAACTATTGGCATTGACTTCATAGAGAATATTATAATATGCTCCTTTCATTAGTTAATGAGTTCTCGGCAATTTCTTCAATCAAATCAAATTTTCTTGAGGAGGAGCGGAGCAGTGACTATAAACCGGGTGAAATATTATATGAACAACTTACTTGTCAACTATGTAAATAAAAAGTGAAATCATAAAAACAATGATTTTGAGGGTTTAACAGAAAATTTGACCCAGAAAGAAAATAGTTTCTTTCAGGATTTCTGTTGTGGAAAATCTGTATTTGTGTCAAAACGGGGCTCCAAACTGTATGATTGTGCCCAAGTGCCCCGGCATGGCCTAAAACGCCCCTTGTATATATACGGGTTGACTTGACAACTATAATATCAAAAAAAAAACGCCATCGATCTCTAGTTAATGTAAATTATACAAAGAATAATATTATCACGATTAAGTCCTGAGTTCCATGTGTAATATGAGAAAAATCTGACAACGTTTAAAATCAATTAGAAGTAGAGATGTTATACGAAATTGGGCATCACAAAAAGGCAGTTGAGTTATGATCTGTAAATTTGAACGAAGGCTTGTACCAAAAGTGTAATCCATACTCTGGTGGTGAATATATAAATTATGTCACACATGTCAATATTTTGCTACGACTTGCGGAACAACAAATTGTTAAATGTTAGTAGTTATAAGAATAAACCGGACAAGGGCGAGTCTGACTCGCGCACCAAAGGTTCCCTAAGAAAACAAACTTGTATGTAGATAGTAAGTCCATCTCGGGAATCAATTCTCGAAGATTTTTGGCCGTCTTTTCTAAAGACAAACTTAACTTTGCAGTTCTAAAAATACTCTCCCATACATCGATTTACAACAAAGTCAACTTTCCAACCACAAAATATTAGTTTGTACCAAATTAACAAATTAACGACAATTAACGAATTTACTTGTGCTGTCAGACCTTGCTGCTTCTTACCAAATTTCATGATTCTAGGTCAATGGGAAATACTCTATAGGTTTTGATTTACCCGCGAATTGAAATTTGGTCAAATCCAAGGCTTAAATAGCCGTATCTTTTGATTGCGAAGCTTGATTTTTTTAAAGCTTCAACGGACCGCAAACATACGTTTTTGGTATTAATTTTAAATTGATGCGTCAACGGGTTTCTGAAATGTTCTTAACAGACAGACAGACAGACATACAGACGGACAACAAAGTGATCTTATAAGGGCTTTGTTTTCCTTTTGAGGAACGAAACCCTAAAACTTCACATCTAACTCAAGGAAAACATGTTTTTTTTTCCTTGAGTTAGATGTGTTTAACGTTTAAATTCTACAAAATTCATATAAAATAGTATCCAAATGTTTGTGCTTAATGCTTATTTAAAGAATCCGTCACAACGTAACATAGTTTTTTGCATGCGAGTGTAAATTGAATAAGTTAATAATAATTTATACAGCCAGGCGAAGAACTTTATAAATACACGATTAATGGACGACCTGGGTATATGTTGTACGTTTACACTTCTTGGCTGTTGACTACACGACTAGTAAAACCACTAGGTCATAAGGTATCAGTTTGTAAATAGGGAAAATTTCATACTTAATCAATATTCTCTACCAAACATCTTTATCCACTAGTGTTTTACCAATTCTTCTAGAGAAAAATATAGCCTTGATATGGAGAAAATATTGAATATTTATGAATGCGAATATTCCTATAAGTAGGTACAGCGTACGTAGCATAAATGTTTAGTTACCCCCACTTTATGATCATAGACAAACATATTAGCTGTGACAATTCTCACAGGCAAATTCAAATAGGTATGCAAGTGGTTAGCTTAGAACAGAAGATCACGGGCTGACATGATATGGCATTTGGTTAAGGGACAGAGAACTTGTATGTATCCTGTTTGACGGTTATACACCATTGTAGAACATTAACTTCCAATTATGCGTTTTGATAACTACGGTCATCGATTTGATATGCCAAGCGGAACGTTCATCAACATTTCATAAGGCAAAACAAACTGCTACATCTATCGGAAATAAGAATTTTATAACCGTTCTATGGCAGGAAAGTATGATAAAAAAGGAATGTAAACAAGGAAATATGGTGGTACTAGTATAAAATAATGACTTAGTAACAGTCCATCGTGGTATGGTATGATAAGAATTCTTGATATAAAATGTGGAAGATGTGAAAAATCAAAATCACTTATTTCAAGTAAAATAATTACAGGTATTTTTGAATTGTCAGGAGTAGGAGTCAGTCAGAATAAGTCAGTCTTGAAGCTACTTGCCTATTCCTATATGTAGATCCTATGGACACCAGGCAAGAAACTGCAGGGGCACTCTTTTTCAACATATTTTTTTGTGAGTTATTCTTGTTACTAACATTGCTTATAAGCGGAAATTAAATGTAAGGACAATGTAACATCTGAAATATAAACAGTCGCGCAAAATTACTACTATATTCAAGTAATAGCAGTCCTAGTCCTAATATGACAAGCCTCGACCAATGGTACTCGTTCACAAGCATGAAGCACGCGTGAGCCATCGTCCAGCTCAACCACAATAAAGGCAGTCTAACGACCCGATACGTGTGCCACCATTGGCAGGACTTCTAGGCGAACATGATATACTCAGAGCTGCCAGCCAACATAAAAAATTATATTAATAAGTGACTACACAGTTCGCCAGTATAGGACTGAAGAGACAGATCGTTTGAAGATAAACATATACGAGAGTGACTAGAGGAGTCCAATAGGCAAGAATGGAAGACAATGCGGCCCATTCTGCCAGATTATACATAACATGTAGTCGTACAAACCTGAGCGGCGATATCACTAAATAAGTGACGACAATCCACACGAACAACAAGACAACAGCGGCGCGCTTCCATTTCGCTAGGTACATCATAAAGTAATCATTGAACGTGGTGTAACCATTGGAGTAGTGTTTCATTGCCACATCGTTATCCTGCTGCTGTCAGTTCGTTCTGGCCATGCTGCAGTTCTAGAACGAAAGAAGAAAATAACTTATTAACATAAAACGTTTAGTAATAAGTAAATTTCTATTCTCTGCGGGTGCTTTTTCTTTCATGTGTACAACGACCAAGTAATGAGTTCAGAATCATTTGGTATAATTGCAGAATCGCTGATTGACTCGTTACGCTCACTCGACCAAGATTAAAACGCCAATAAAAACTGAACGGTAAATGAAAGACTGAAAAATTGCTTTGTTGACTGTAATTGTGTTATATGATGTTATACTAGAACTAGACTCATTATTCAATTAATCCTAACCCGATGTGAAATACCGAATGAAAATAACATTGGCACTGATGAATGTCAATGACTAAAGAATATTACTTAGAACCTTGAGAAGGAGATGGTCTTGAATGAAAATATTTTCAACAATCATCCCACTAATATTATAAATGTGAAAGTTTGGATGGATGAATGTTTGTTACTCTTTCACGCCAAAATTACTGAACTGATTGCGATGAAACTTGGTATGTAGATAGCTGGAGACCTGGATTAACATATAGGCTACTTTTTATCCCGGTATTCCCACGGGATCGGGAGTTACGCGGGTGAAACCGCGAGGCGCTGCTAGTATATTCATGTATTCTCTTCATATAACTCTTTGTAATAAATGATATAGTTGTCTTTTTTGACTTTATGGTGTGTATAAACCACAAATATAGGAAAAACTATGAGGACAATTTGTACAAACGCGAGACATGTTGATATACATATCATTAACATTTTTTTACAGCGATAGTGCGATAATAAATGCTTGAAATTTACGTCTAAACTCAAAATAAGTTTAATTTCTTTTTTGTCGGAATTCAAATAGTTTTAGACGTAATATAAGGAAATGAACGGTTTTATGCCAATGGGAGGAAGTATGCCTACAAAATGTATTACATACTTTATTTATATTATATTTTTTTTGTATTGACTATATCTAGGGGTCTGAGGCGAATTGACTCATGCGCCACATTGGACGATATTGAGTTGTATACATCGTTGCAATCAGCGATTTTTTCTGCGTCTTTTCGTCCAGCCGTCCTCAAATGATGCGCTTACCAACGAACGGCATTGAGTTTATCGCGAACAGACAGACAAACAAACGCGGCGGGGGAACTTTGTTTTATAATATGACAATGTATTGATTGTACACAGCTCCACTTTGTGTATTTATTTTAACCAATACGTTATGAGTGTACAATAAAGGTTATTCTATTCTATTCTACTCTATTCTATAACTAAGGTTGAGGAATTATGTAAAATAATGAATGAATGCGGATTTCGTAAGTTTATGTAGATGTGGACACAACCCATTTGATAATTCTTTCACCATTTGAAAGGCAAACTACTCCAGACGGATCGTTAAACCCGGGTCAGGTCGGAGGTGGCCGCTAGTACTTATATTAAAAGTAAGTGCTAGGTAAATATTCATGCTAATTTTATTATGCCAGTTTTACTACAACACACAATTTATTTTTCATATTTGTTTTGTTTACAGGCGTTCCTTAATTTGTATTTTTAATGACGGACACGGAGGGCTGTTGTCTGTCTGTTGTTTGTTTTTCAGAAAGAGGAGGAGGTTGAGTCTATTATTATGTGTATGTAAATGTATTGTTAGGACGAAGGATACCGAACGCTCACACTTAATACGGAATGACAATCACACGCCTAGTGTCGAATACGGAATTGTGTGATATTCCCTTTATGTCACTCATCTGGCAACATATTAATATAATTTTATTAACCATATTTACGTAGGCAAGGAAACTAGGAGAAGAAAATAACACGCATGGCTTGGATCCTCAGATCATAGAAACAAAGGAGATTTACCGTTTAGATCGTTTACTACTACTAACTTACAACTACATATGATGTTCAACAAAACCAATAGATGCGTAGACTCACACGCACTTAAGTGTATACGATATCAACAAGTCAATGAGTGCTTGACAATCGAATACACACATTAGCGTGTAAGAAATAACGTTTATTTAGAGTTACCGTCCGCCTTCCACTCGCATAGATGTCAATAATTATCGTTGTGCTGTGCAAAAGTAATTTGTATTTCATGTACGCTAGTGATTTCAATTACAAAAATAAAGTATAAAGTTAGTCAAAAATAAAAATAACACAACACTAAAAGTATATCAGCATAATTTGACACTATTCATTTTTATATTTATATATCTCTATATATCTATCATATATTTTAAAGTCAATTAGATAAGAATAAGCTAAAATGTGTACTTGACTCGACTTTCGGGCATAATAAAATAAAATCGTACTAGGCCAGTAGTAGTTTTTTGTTCTAATAATATGGCAAATTGAATGTTTCATGAGCATAAATATCAATGTACCATATTTATTTATTGATTAATAGCAAATATAGTTTAATTCTTGTAGTTACGTATGAAATAAGATGCCATCTTTCATATAATTCACTTTACAGCTGTTATTTCCGCAAACAACCATTGAACAACGCGGCATTTAGTAGTACATATTAACAAAAGGTTAGAAAAGTGACGCGGTCGCTGGTTGACACTCGATTAAAGACAGAAACGAATAACAAGTCCAATTTAGACCAGATACCTTCCGCCAGGCCTTCTTAACAAATCCTCCTTGTCTTCTATGATCCGAGCTTGGATCTAATTTCGTTTCAACACACAATCGTAGAAATAGTTTCATGGCGTTGATTGAATATTTCAATATATCTTACGAGACTTTTTACGAGAAATAATGGCTTATTTACGAAGTGATTTTAAGCAATACAGCATTAACCTTTATCCAATTAAGTACCTTAAATATATTGTGCATTTAATATAGATCAAAATGGCCCTTTACAGCATGTAATTTCAATGAATATTTTCGAAGATATTACAGATTTAAAATGCAGAGACATAGCGGTTGCGGCGGTACCGGCCAGAGGGCCGGCGCACTATGGGACCAACCGCTATTTTTCATCTCAAAAATCGATAACTCTGTTGTTTTGTGATGTTTCTCCTTGAAAATTTTTTCAAGTATTAATGAATATCTAGGCAATAAAAGAAATTAAACATCATAATTTTAAAAATTATATATTTTTCGTAAAAAAAAAAACAAAGATAAAGTTATACGAAATTACATACAAAAAAATTTACAGTTATAATAAAATAGCAATAAAAGTTACACTTTTACTTAAAATAAGTTTAAAACTAAATTATTATTATTATTAAACAAACATACAAAAAAATTACTTACATGATAAAAAAAACAAAAATTAGAGCTTATCCTGTTCATCACTTTCTATTTCCAACAATTCTTTAGCTTCGTCAAACAATTCTTTGGATATTAGAAAACTGGGTTTATTTAAACTAGATATATAAGAATCAAATGTATATAACAAAATATGCAGAACGTCTTCGTTTGTTGCTGATCTGGAACACTTCCTAGCGTGATGTAACCTATATTTCTTGTAATCTTTATTTCGGGCTTCCTGGGCATCTTCGGATAATTATCCTATAGGCAAAACTGCATAATGCTCTATTATTTTAGCACCATGTATAAGTACTCTATGGACCGAAGATGGCATGTAGTACTAGTTATATTTGCTTACGTATAATTTCGCGGTTATCAGTGTATACTGGCCGATTTTTTCTGCGTTTATAGGGAATCCCGATGATATGGTTTGAAGAATCACATATAATCTCTTGATTAATTCTTCATCAATTCCGGTTATCCCTGCAGAACATTGGTAATTTTGGAAAAATCTCCTTGCCGTATTTCCATCATTGCTATTACCGAACCTTGACGTGGTTTATCAATGTGCAAACCAAGCACTTTTTGGAAACGTTTTTGGACATATTTTTTCTTATCTTCTTTAAGTTGCTTGTTTTCTGGAGTTGTTGCTGACCACTTCTCAAAACCCAAATTGTAAGAAATATGGAGGATCGTCTCCATAAATCTTATCCATGCGTGTAGTGTCGACAATCCGTATTTAAATGCATCTTCATTTTCAACTCTTGTTGTAACTTTTAAAAGATCATTCATTTGTCTTGGAGTTGCTCCACAAACAGTGCAGGTAGCACTGGATGATGTGTTCGTTAACACTTGAGCAACTTTCCCATCAATCATTGTCATAAACAGTTCATGTTTAACTTCGATGACTTTATCGTCTATTGCCACAAGAGTTGGAATCAATTGATTAATTTTGGCTTCAATTTCACTGACAACCGCTGTAGTTTTTTTCGGGTGTTTCTTTTGCAAATTCTAATAAAATTGGTCTGCAATATCTAACAGATGAGCAAGTAGGGTTCTGCCATATAACTGCAGAAGTTTTTTCGTCTACTAGTCGCAGTGGTACAAGGGACACTATAAACAAATTAGCATCCGATATTTGTTCGTTTTCTTCCGGTAGAGTTTGTTTATACTCACTTTGCCCAGAGGATGCATCACATCTCCATTTAGTGAACAGCTTGAGACGATTGTGGTTTGTCGATCCAGACTTTATCTTTATAATACGGCAGACTGTATGGTCTAAGAGATCTTGCAGATTGATTTTTGCGCTTATATTTGTCACCGTTATACTAGATGCAGGCGGATAGCAAGCCTTTTTTGCTTCACTTAGTATTTGATACGAAGGCAAAACAGAACTTAAATTCTTATCAACGAGCCTTTTTCTTAGGTACGCATATTGGGCTTTGGTTAGATCTGTTTCCATACACATACTCAATGCCTCTTCTTTTCTAAAAGAATGTGCATTATCTGGATTGATTATGTTTTGTAGAATTACTTTTTTCTCTTCTTTTTCCTTATTTCTGATAATAGTCACAATTGACGCTTCGTCATTTTCACCCATAGATCGTAAACCTTGCACATAAGCGTTACGGACATGTCCCATTCCATACTCCTGGACCAGTTCTATATTTTTTCGTTTCTTTGTGTTTTCCGAACACTCGTCATATGGTTTTGTTGGTCTACCACGATCACCAGAAGTATTCAAGCCAGAATTTTGAGATGTTGAGGTACTGCAAGATTCAATGTTACTTTAAACTCACCGTTTAACCAATTTGAGTATAGACTCTCGAACCTGTCTGGCTTTCTTTGAGCTTTCGTCCATTTCTGGTTGCAACTTGATGTTAGATTTTTTTGAAAACTCTCTATTACAGTGTTAACGTCAGTTTCCGATAATTGAAAGTTGTTCCACAAATATTGTGTGAGGTCTGAAGTACTTTTCCCTCTTATTATTTGATCACAAAGATCGCGTCGAACACAAACGAATTCAGTCATTGTTAGATAATATATGTTTTTTGTCCGTTAATTGATATTGAAAAGAAGTATCTGAACACTTTGATGAACAGTATGCTGAAAACACGGGTATATAAAGGATCAATATTTTGGTGCCTTGTGCAAAAACCGTGGGACAATTGATTATGATAGTTCTCATCGAAATAGTGTAATCAGTACTGAATGTAATAAATTACCGCAACAGATAAATATAACTTCCGCAGCAATATAGTTTATCATACTTGTGGTTAAGGTGATCACCGCTAACAAAAGTGCTAAGGGAAGATTCTTGTGGTCTATTTATTTGTTAATGTATGCTTCTATCATAGAAATGAAGAAAAACAAGATAGATATCAAAATATAATAATTAAATATATTATTTCATAGTAAAAAAGAAGAACCGTAATTTTCGGGATTTTTTTTCCCCCCGATTGACATATTGCTTCTAAATCACCACTGGCGAAAAAAACGCGGAACTTTTTTTTTATCCTTATATTACTGAATAGGTAAGGTCTCTAATAGAGTGATTAACTTGACACTGGGAGCCTTCGGCAACAAGGAAAATTCCAATTGAAATGAACAAAATCGAAATTTTCTTTACTTCACTAAAAAATAAATAAATAAAACAATTATTTCTTTTACAAAAACTGAACGTGGTTTCAAAGTGTACATTTTAAGCTATCTAATGATGTATAACACTAAAATGCTTCGTTGGAAAACTTCCGAATAATTTTGTGTTGAACTTCCTTAACGGTAATTTAATTGGCATGAAAATATTTATGCCCAATGTTTGAAGTTCACTTTATAAACGTAAAACTAAGTTATTTAACTATTTTTTTTATTAATTCGCAAGTTCCATCCTTTGAGAGTATAAAACTATAAAAGGATCTATGAATTTACGACTTTCGTCAAAACCATTTTTGAGATGGTAAGTACTGTTTGGTCCCATAGTGCGGCGGCGCGTGCCTATATGATTAGCAGCGATCGCACACTAGCTCTCTAGCGAGGAAAATAACAATTGTCACAACATATTCTGAAAAACTACTGAACGGATTTTCATGCGGTTTTCACTAATAGACAGTGATTCATGAGGAAGGTTTTGGTATATAATTTGTACCCGTGCGAAGCCGGGGCGGGTTGCTAGTTAATAATATGAAAAGGCGCCTAGTTGAACGAAGGTAGCGCAAGACCGCTTTTTGTAGGTCTTTTACAGAGGCCTGTACCTATTTATTGTGGACATCCCAAGCTATATCAAGTTAGAAGTCGGCGCAAGTTCCAGGGTCTGGAGCTCACAAGACAACAAAATATAAGTATCAATTACAAGTAACGTAAAACGTAACGTAACGTAAACGTAAAAGTAAAAGTAAGAAATAATTCGTGCCTAAAAGGTATAATTTTGGCGCATCCTTAACGCGTACTGTTTGTATATCTTCGTTTCATTTTGTTTATACA
This sequence comes from Euplagia quadripunctaria, assembly GCA_963859945.1. NCBI lineage: Eukaryota > Metazoa > Arthropoda > Insecta > Lepidoptera > Erebidae > Euplagia > Euplagia quadripunctaria. The sequence goes on from OY982573.1 coordinate 4,464,902, forward strand.
TCTGTTGTACTTTTTATGTATAGAGGGCAAAAGAGCAGACAGGTCAACTTAAGGGTAAGTCACTTACCGAATGTAATAATAATAACTTGACACATCTTACACACGGCCGTCTGATCCCAAACTGTTACTATGGTAACCAGACAGCTGATAAACATAATTATATATTTCTAAATGCATACATATTTTAGTTTAATTACACCCAGACACAGAACAAATAATCATGCTCATCACACAATTACTAGTCCTGGGTGGAAATCGAACCCACGACCTCTAGCTCATTAGTTAGTATCACTAACCACTAGACCAACAGGCCAGTTATGTCATTTCCTTCTCAAGAAAGATTTAAACAATTACAAATACAAAACTGACAAGTTTATTCTTTTTTTATTATAGGTGGCAAACGAGCAAACTGGTCACCTGATGGTAAGTGGCTACCGTCGCACAGTGGGACAGAACCGTGCGTACCGTCTTAAAAATCTGTAACTTTTTTGGTAATTGAAGTAAATCGCTGAAAGTTTCCAGTCTCCAGAGTACATACAATCCAATAATTAATGTATCATTGTCAAATGTTTAATAAGTAATATAAAAAAAAAAACAAAATAAAAAAGTATTATTTTAATATTAAACCATGGTTTGGTTAACTTATTGAATTATAATTTTACAGTTTTATGATATTAAACCTTTTTTATGTTATTTTATATTACATATAAATCTTACATTTAAATAAATGACAAATATATAATAATCCACTCCAAAAATATGTTTTACAAATAATGTACGAAATTATTTCGATTTAAATAGCTAAGAGGTTCTTAGCTTCGTCTAACAATTTCTTAGATATAGTTGACTGAGGGTTTTCTGATACTTGATATATAAGGATCTGACGTAAATAGAAGATCATGAAATACGTCTTCGTTTGTTGCGGATCTAGAGCATTTTCTAGCATGATGCAATCTGAATTTTTTGTAATCTTTATTACGCGATTCTTAGGCATCCTCAGATAAATGACCAATGGGCAGAACAGCAAAGATTTTATGTACTAAAGAAGGCATATTATATCACATTTATTTTGTTACGTACAGTTGTGCAGTTGCACGAGTATATTCACCATTTTTTTTTGGATTTACAGCAATACCGGATGCCAAGGTTTGCAGAATAACATAGAACCTTTTAATAAGTTCCTAGTCAACTCCTGTAATTTCTGAAGCGCAATAGTAGTTCTCAAAAAAACGCCGAGCTGTATTGCCGTCATTACTGTTTCCACTTCCTTGTGGGGCTTATCATGGTGCAATCCCATCCGGCTTCGAAACAAACTTTGTACAAGCTTTTTCTTGTCTTCTTTACTTTTTTTATCTTCCGAAGTTCTCGCAGCCCATTTTTGAAATGAAAGGTTATATGAAATATGTAAAATTAGCTCCATGCACCTGATCCACGCGTGTAACGTAGACAAACCGTATTCGTAAGCATTTATATTATCTGGCTTTGATGCAATCTTCTCCAAATTATTCATTTCACTTGGCTTAGCCCCACACACTGTACATACAGCTCCAGAACTTGTGTCAGTAAGAACTTGTGTAACTTTTCCATCCACCATAGTTAGAAATAGATCGTGACTTATTTCAATTACCTGCGTCTCCTTGTGTATTGCAAATTATTAATTTGACCCCGAATATCACCAACCACTGATCGGGTTTTCTCGGGCGTTTCTTTTCCAAGTTCCATCAGGATTGGTCGGCAATAACGAATACAAGAACAAGCCGGATTCTGCCAAATTATCTCATATGTTTCTGTGTCTATTATTGGTACCAAAGACGCTATAAATAAGTTTGTATCTGAGACTAAATCACTCTCATCTGTTAAAACTTTTTTATATTCGCTTTGCCCCGATGAACCATCACATCCCCACTTGGTAAACAATTTAACAAAAAAACAAAGAGATTTTCTTCTTGGGTTGTAAACATTTTGAATCTTTAAGATGCGAGCACAAGTGTGATCCAGCAAATCTTGTAGATTTACTTCAGCACTTATATCGGTTATTCGAATGCTGTATAGTGGAGGATAACACAGTTTTTTGGCGTTCGTCAGTATATTATATGATGGCAATATGTCAAAGTTTTTGTTAATCAGACTTGCTCGAAGTAATCCGTATTGTGATTTCGAAAGATCTAAATCTGCAAACATACTTAAAGCTTCATCCACCGTAAAATCTGTTCCATTGCGACTTTCATGCAATAATTTTTCCTTCATGATCCTTTTTTCATTTCTTTCACAATTCCGCATCATTGAAACAACAGTAGCTTTTTCGAATTCTCCTTCAGACCGCAATCCTTGAACGTATGCATTATGTATATACTAGAGTCCATATTCTTGTACCAATTCCATATTCTTTCTTTTTTTCGATTTGTCTTTGACTTTGAAGATTTTGGTGGACGTCCACGTTCTCCAGATGTTGTGAAGGTGTAATATCCATCGGTGCTTTTTCGAATTGTACCTTAAATTCACCGTCTAACCACGATATATTTTTACTAAAGAAACGTTCTTTAGTTCGGTTAGATTTGGTCCACCGATCGTTAAACGCTGTTATAAGCGTTTTTTGAATACGTTTCACAATTAATTCACGTTTTTCAGACGACAAATGGTGGTGTTGTTCTAAGTATTTTTAAAAAATATCTTCTGATTTTGTTCCATGGTCAATAAAAAATTCGCATAATACTCGTCGAGGCACAACAAATTCACTCATTTTGTTTTTACTTTTAACTACTACTTTTTACCGAGGTTGGTGAAGACTATATTATGTTAAAGCACACTAAAGTACTGGTAAATGTCAACGTAAATCAATAACTTTTATACTGAAATTTCGAGTGAAAAAATATTACTATCTAGTGTCATTATCAAGTTCCTAACCACTATCTAAGGTAGTTAGTAGTAGGTAGGTACTGATATAATTTACACGAACAACTATAACTAGATACCACTTGCTCCCTTTTGCTTCACCGCGATAGAGAAATACATAAACTATATGAGAAACACGTAATTCACACTGTGATAACAAAACATTAATCACATCTGACCGAACGATAAAAAAAATTAATACATTACCCAAAACTTCCACTTTACCTAAAGATTGAGTAAATAGATAATATTGTTTAAGAAAAAAAAGGTCAAAAGTAATCTAAATATCCAAAAATCTCATTAATCACAACTAAAATAATTTTTGGAATATTTTGTATTTTCTTCCCATTAGCCATTTTTCGTTTCATTTCAAGGGGGGCAGATTCGGGCAATTAATTTTTTTTGCCCTGACTTTTATATTAGCTGCTCTATATGATGCTATCAAAATTACGACATAGTCAGACACCGCTAACTGTCAAAAGTCTATGCAAAGTTTCTATTAAGGATAGAATATTAGGTCCTGAAATAAAAATTCTATACTTCCCCAGGTTTCACATAATGATTTTTTTTAAATAGAGTACTTCATTACCATTCTAACCATATATCACACTTACAAATTCGCTGGGAAAGTAATGCAAATATGACCATGTAAACTGGTGGAATTGTGTTCTACATAATTGACATAATTTTGAGCGTCAACTTGCAAGCCTTATTCTAATACAAAAAATGAGAAATAGTATATTTCAACTGCTATATAATATGCATTGAACATTCAGTTAGACATATGCATTAACAAAATATTCAATATAGAACATTACGAAAACCTATTTTTGAGACGGTACGCACGGTTCTGTCCCACTGTACGTCGCCCATGGCATGGCAACACACCTGCAACTCAAGAGTCGCAAGTGTGTTGCCGCCCTTTGAGATGGGAGTACGTACTTTTCTTTGTGCAGTCTTCTACTGTGTATTATATGTACATACATGAAGCAAGCATACAACAATATGGAATACTAACAATTCTCCTTTTTTTAGTAATTAGTGTTATTGTTCTTAAAGTTTTCTATTACCGGTGGAAAACAATACAGGGGGCACCTCAACGGTTTAAATGGTTACGTCAATTTCCTATGAATTGTTGGTAGGTTTGATTCCCAAATAAGGCAATTGAAACTGTAAGAAATTAAAGATTTATTATTTGTGTAATGCACAGACAATTGATTTGAGTTTGGTAGTACTTCGTGACTTTTACCAACAGTTGCACGCGACAAGCCCTTTGGTGGCTTATCATGAATAATATTGAATATGTAGGTTAGGTAAGTACTTGAGGTAAATTACGGAATTCACAGAGCACTTAACGAAACATAATCACTGGAGTATTTATTTAAACGTAATATACAACCTATTTTATACAATACTGATTACTTTTGCAAGGTTTTTAATTTTTACATGAATCTTTTTAATAATAAAAAATAGTAGATCAATTTTTATTATTCATCCAGCCTGATGAAACTCACGCCTTGTTCATGTCCGAGTGGGCAGAGAGGACAGAGCGACATTTAATACGATCCTGACATCAGCTTGCACCTCTTCCACATTCATCAGACCTTTCATACACGCTCACGGCTTACTATCCTAAATATCGTATAATATAAGAGCCATAGTCGAAGAGATTATACTATTATCTAGCATATTAAGATCTTACCTTGCACATGACAATACGTGACCACAAATGCAGACAGAATTAGTTAATGCTAATTACAAAAGTTATGCTCATATTTGTTTCACAATAGCACAATAGCTGTTTTAGTAAAACTTTAATACAATTTACTCACACAGCCGAGGCATTGGGTAGCTCAATATAAAGGGCTCAATATTAGATTTAGTCTGACTTCGATCCTTAGCGGCAAGAATTCCGTACCATTGTGTAGAGGAGTGTCGTGAATCAATATGACCGCAGACAGAACTTATAGAAGCAGGTTTTGATTGAATTATTTATAGGTTAATTGTTTACTTGGGATTTCTACATAATGTTCATGCACAAACGTTACGTACTTATCTACGCTATTAGGAAGTCTGGTATTAGGCAACCGGCCAGCTTAATAAGACCTTACAGGAAACAGGGGGCATCCATTCATTACGTGAGGTGGTTTCGGCGACACCCCCCCCCTTTTCCCCCTGGTGAGATATCGTGAGATTTTGCTCGACGCCCTCCCCCCTCCCTTCCTCTAATCTATCTCACGTGAGATTTTACTGGTTGAATCAGTGGATTTCGCGGATTCAATCAGTGCACACACTCACGCGCATGAGCGTACATATTCTGTTTACTGATTCAATCCGTGAATTTCACTGAATATTATCTATCATTAATTTTAAGAGAGTATATATACCCTTTCTCGCAATTTTACACTGTTTCTTGGGGAAAAAAATTACGTGATATCTGCCGAGGCCCCCCTCTCCCCACGTGAGATTGGGTGAGATTTGGCGTGACCCCCTTCTCCCCCTAAACGCCTCACGTAATTAATGGACGCCCCCACACGGAGAGAAATAATAAGTTATTTCTGAAGCAAACCTCGATTTCGGTTAACAAATTAACGTTTACACCAGTCTATGAAGTATGATAATCATAGTATAATTTATTTCTGGTTAAAATTTAACTTCCAAAATATATGCGTACACCTTACTGCCCTTAAATCGATTTCCTATGTTCGCTCAATCCCATGGTTGCCTGTAAGACATAGCCTCAGAGCGATAAGGCCGCCAATTGTATTAGCCACCCAACCTTGCTGTGCTCCTACTGCTTCAAATTATTTTGGTGTACAATAAAGAGATATATTACTTATTATTATTATTATTGTATAGTACACAATTACAACAGCTGATTACCTAATCTTTTCGCTAAACATCTGTGCCTACTACCACTGCTCTCTGACGCAACTACATAACCTTATATCTGAGCCTCAGTGAGCAGAGTCCTTCCCATAACAATTATACATATTTGTGTATAATGTACATCGATAAGCGATCATAATAACAAAAGTGTGAGTCTGACTCACGCACCGAAGCCGCAAGGGTTCCGTAAGAAAACAAACTTGTATGCAAATTCTTGCTGGTTAAATGGATGGACAAGCTATCCTACGATGAAGTAGAGAATCTTATATCAAATACTAGCTGTGCCCGCGACTTCGTCCGCGTGGAATAGTGTATATATATATAGATAGAATCAAAAGCCTAAAAATAAGCTTCAAGCTTCTAGCTTTAAATACTTCCATACAACTTCTCGTCCCCACTTTTCAACCCCTTACATCCCTTTATCGCATTAAAAGGTATAAGCCTATGTCCTTTCTCAGGCTCTAGACTATCTGTGTACCAAATTTCATTTAAATCGGTTCAGTAGTTTTGGCGTGGAAGGCCGACAGACAGACAGACAGATAGAGTTACTTTCGCATTTATAATATTAGTAAGGGCTAGTAAGGATATAGGTTTAAAGTAATGCACTTGAAACTTTCCTAAAGCTAGTGGATCTGTCTATACAAATGGGCAGATCCGATCCCAAGACTTCGTCGCAGGGCTAGCAGGTGGAACAAGTATATATTCGCCTCACATCACATACACTCACTGCATCAGGCATACACTTTCAAACATCATTTACATCACTAACACACACATCATAAACAGACTAAAAAGGTATGGTTAATTAAAAAACTGTATTGTTTTATATTTGTAAAACTACATATTATATGTAATATACACTTGCAATCTGTAAAAGAGCGGCATCTCCTGACACAGGCATCTGTATGCTTAAAAGGAGATGTCAACAACTATTTTTTGTAAATAAATGTGTATGACGAAATAAAAAACTATTTGATTTGATTTGATTTGACAAAGGTGTCAATATGTCTGAAGTAATACTAAAACAATAGTCCATTACAAACGGAACGTGTTTTTGGAGCAATTTAGCATAAATGAACGGAGTTTTTATTATCAGAATGAAATTTCCACATTACCGAGAATGTTTAAAACATGCAACTCAATGCACACTTCATCCATTTGTTCCACTTATAGCATCCTTGACAATTTAATGGAAACAGTCGTGTCTATGATGATAAGCCCCAACCATTTCACATTATCATACGCGTTACTGAATAAACAGTTTTAATAATAAAGTCAGTTCATTTAGATAATAAGTTGTATGTCTCTATGATAGGAATAGGTGTAAGAAATTTGCTAAATAATAATGGGTACCTTTTAATCTATACAAATAAATAAAATTCAAGTGTCTGTTTGTAAAATTAAAATAACAATCTTTTACTAAATCTATATATTAATACGTGAAGCGAAAACTTTGGATCCCTTTTTACGAAAATTGGGCGGACGGAGGAGTATGAAATTTCGCACACTTATAGTTTATACTTGCTAATGCTAATTTTTGAACAATATTTGCTACAAAGTTTAAAAAATGCAAAAACGGGTACATACAGCTATGAGTGTCCAGTATATATTTTGACCTGTCATGGTACAAAGGCTATACAATGACAGGTCAAGTAATATTGGCCAATGAAATAAACCATGGTCGAAATTCGACCACCACGCGATCTCTAGTAATAATAATAACTTCACACATCTCACACACGGCCGTCTGATCCCAAACTAGGCAGAGCCTGTACTATGATAAAAAGACTGCTGATAAACATAGTTATATATTACTAAATACATATTATAGATTAATTACACCCAGACACAGAAAAAATGGTCATGCTTATCACACAATTATTTGTCTTCGGTGGGAATCGAACCCACAAGTCAGGATCACTAACCACTAGAACAATAGGCCAGTCATACTAAATGCGTATGAATTGTCTTTCTTAAGAAGAAGAAAAATGTTGGCACAGCAGGCTTATTATGTATAAACTATTTTTAAAAGTTTGTCTGTCTATCTATCTGGCTGTTTGTTGCGGATAATCTCCGAAACCGCTGGTCCGATTTTCACGGAATTTTTACTTGGATTTAAATGGTTTTATAAGAAGTCATTTAGAGTTCTTTTATTTAAGAAAACGAATACGAGTTCCGCGCAAGTCAAGTCAAGAGTGTCCGCGAACAAGTTGAAAATTAAGGGAATTTGCAGCTTGATTCCTAATAAATTTGAAGCCACCGGAAACATGTAGTCGCATGCAAATCGATACTTTGTGTATGTATTACACCTAAAGAGAACAAAAGTTTTTGAAGTGAAAACTTCTTTAGCGGCGTTGTGCACTTTTTGGGATGGGCAAAAAATGTTAAACTCGCGTCAGGACATGTGACGAGCCGAGTTCCTTTTTTTTTAAATATAACATTTGAAATTCAAACATTTCTGTGTGGCCAGGAGCGCAGAACTTCCAGTGTACCCTATGTATACATTTAGATATGTTATTACCTACTTTTTATTTTTAACCTAATTATATATATCCAGATGTGTGTGTGTCACATGCAAATACATTGTGAAGTTATGTTTTCACTTCTGACGTGCAGCCCTACGACTGACTGTTTTTTTTTTATATATTTAGTTCAGGAATCGAAATTAAGGATAGGGAAATATAATAATGAAAATAAACATTATTCAAAACTTTGAAGATCGGTAGAGCCCTAAAGATATAGTTTTATTTTATTTTTTAAATTATTTTGATAATCTAAGATCAATTACGCAAATTTTGAGAGGTTTTGCGTTTAGAAAAACCAACGGTATATGTCAGTTGCGAGAGCATATAAAGTATGTCATGCATCATGACTTTGATGACACAGCACGACGCGGCGTCGGATGTGCTGAATACTAATAATTATTTTATAGCGTTATCTAAGTACTTACATAGTACGGTCGGTATAAATTAAATTGTGGGATAAACTGTTAATGCTCACTCATAAAACGAGTTTCATGTTTTTATAGATGTTTAATCTTGGTGAGTGAATGTTGTTATTGTTGACAACAGTATTTCTTTGTACTTTAGTAAAGAACTAAGTAATGTATTCTGGTTAGGCTCAAATCTTACTAATCCTACTAATATTATAAACGTGAAAGTTCGTGAGGATGTCTGGATAGATGGATGTTTGATCCTCTTTCACGGAAAAACAGGTGTACGGATTTGGATAAAATTTGGCACCCAGATAGATTATGACCTGGATTAACACATAGGAATACAGGATATTCTTTACCGTAGTAAACGAGTGACTTGCCACGTATTTTTTGAATAACAACGTCCAATTGCTGTGCCTATGTTGCATGTATGCGCCTTGTCATAGAAAGAATTATTCCTTTCCCCGCTTCCACAAAACCATGAGATGCGTGTTCTGTAATTAATATATATGTTAAGAGTTGTCACATTATGTAGTAGGTAGGTATTAATACTGCTGTAAAGACTTACTCATTAGTGACGACACTGATGAGTAACAGACTGTGCCACGCTAAAACTGTACCCACGGAGTCAGACATTAAACGTTTCAAAAGTAGCAGTGTCTATCAAAATACAAGGCTTTTTTCTTGGTCTTATTTATTTCGTGTACCTGGTTTAATTTGGTACTACCAGTGGGTAAAACAGCAATTACTACCATCAACTGAACAAGTAATGACAAAATCACATCACTTCAGTCAAATGAACTGCTTTGAATGAACTACCTATCATATGATAGGTATAGGTAGGCTATCAGGTGATATCACTCAACTGAACTAAGACTGCCATCCGTCCGGGTTTCCCCGGATTTGTCTCAGTGTAGAGGGCATCCGGGGAGCGTCCGAACAGGGTTTACAAAAAAGTGTCCGGCTAAAACCCGGACAGTCTGTGCCAGGGGAAAATTATAATTGTTAGATGAATCGTTAACAAGTGTTTAAATTAATGAAAAAAAATGGAATCGGAAAGAACCTCGATTTCACCCATGAGTCCGGGATATTTGAAGTTTTTGTCCGGCGTCGCCAATTTAAGTGATGGCACGCCTCAACTGAACTAAAAACTGAACATTAGTTTCCCGGAAAGTTCCCTGTATCGGAAATTGACGACTTGCACCCAGATACAGAACAACTGTCTGCGTATAACACTAAAATATTTATAGTCATTCTATATCATCGGTCCAACAACTCTAGATGCGGTGATAGTTAAACGAGGTGACCACTTAAATCACTACGCCATCCGTGCATTCAAATCCGGTTCGGCACAAAGTAGGGCCAGGCCTGCTTCCCGTCCTGGCGACAATAGCATCAAGGCCCCCCGAATAAGTTGAATGTCAGGCCTAAGATCGACCAAACAAAAGAAATATATTATAGTACTTACTTTTAGTACTTACAATTGGCTTTTAAGAATTTAAATTTAGATTGTTAAGATTAGAAACAAACCAATAGAAATAATAGTTCATCCAATTGCTGTTGTTGTTGGCAGTTGCGTGAAGGTAAATGTACACGCGAGAGAGGTGGATTGAGGTTATTGCTGAGTTTTAGCAATCACTAGCGGTATATTTATATCTGCATGCCATTGTATTTCCTATGCTTGTGCTATCTAGCATGCCCTAGTGGAAAACGGTATTCGGGTATCCGGATGGATATCCTGTTTACTGCTATTCGGATAATACGAATAATATGGATAGTTACTAGTTTTATTATTGAATACATTCGTTTTTTATTTTAATTTTAATCGCCAATCCACTATTTAAAAAGAAAATTCAGGCCTTTCGGAACTAGTCGAGCAGCAACGTGTTTCACTGTCGTTTAAAATGGTACGAATTAATCCAGCGGCTATTTATTTCAGACTTATACGACGTATTTCAGTCACCATTTCCTTTACTTTGCCGTACCGATGTTAAACCCAGTTGAAGATGTAATTGGCCGACCAGTACCGGGACCCACATCTCCACCGCTTTTAAATGCACTATACAACTCATACGCACGTTTTTGATAAAACACGATTCACCGTAAGCCTTATGTCACATTTTCAGCGCTTTGGCACAAGAAATTTCATTTGCATTGCAAAATTTTAGACAGATTCATTGTTCGATGGTGCCAAGCCCGAAACGCAATAAATAAATAATAAAGTAAAATAATATAATTGTCAAATACTTTTATAATTTACGTATGAGAACCGAGATGGAAAGAGATAGTTTCAACAGACGCTTATACCCAGCTTTCTTTGTCAGTTAACATTCGTATTACTAAACCAATACCCGATCAGAACAGTTAAATTTCTGTCAGAAGTGTAGTATGTATAGGTATTTTTAAACTCTTCGCAGAAACGACCAAAGTATGAATAATTTAAATTCTCAAGTTCACCAGTAAATGTTTTACGACATAATAAAAGTAAATATTATACGAGTATGCATAACCTAACCATAGCTTTTGTTCTTAGCCAATATTACTGACTGACTAACCTGTTCGACTAGTGGTTAGTGATCCTGGCTGCTAAGCTAGAGGTCGTGGGTTCGATTCCCACCCAGGACAAATTGATATGTATTTAGAAATATATATAGTACAGGCTCTGCCTAGGTTGGGATCAGACGGCCGTGTGTGAGATGTGTGGAGTTATTATTATTATTACCGCAGGTTGGTGCTACAGCAGGATCGACTGGTAAAACAGGATTGTGGCTCTCAATGATTGCTCAGAGTTGTCTTTTATACAAAATAACAATTCTGAGCCATAATGAACAACAAAATGTTCTAATTTTACAAAATGTTACTAGTTTGGAAAAGTCAACTCTTAAGATGAGAGCAACTAAGTTACGGTAAACAGGGAGACAGGGCAGCCATTGGTATCCCGTAAGTCACATCTATACCGTAGAATTTGACAGCCACACGCAAGCTACATCTCACAAGATTTGGGTGACACGATCATCGTAAAAAACTTTCAGTAGGTACCTAAAATGTTGGCATTTTAAGAATACGAGTAAAGAAACAGAATTGTTCTGTACTCATGTGCTTTAAGAGAGCGTCTTCCTGGTATTAAAAAAAAGTGAGAGTGATTAGAAACGTTCTGTGCATGGTACTTATTTTCGTCCAAATGTGGATAGAGGACACTCGTACACAAGAACAATAAACACTGTTATAATTAATGGTGACGTAAGTACGGTTTGACGTGTCGAATGTTGAGATACTGCTAGGTTTGACGAAGTGGCACACTATTTCGTCAAGGTCCCTTCCTTTTAGAGACTGCTAACAGAGAATTTAACACGTAAACAATATTTCGAGTCTTAAATCTTATTAAAAGATTAATAATATTATTTTCATACCTCAAAGGCGGAGACAAAACGATGGCACAGTTTGTATGAACATAATAATATTTTATTTTTCCTGATTGAATTTTAGTTAGAGGTAGCATTCTACAATAAAATAGATATGAGATGTTTACAAAATGAAATAACTAAATGGTTCATCTCTTACTGGACAAAAAATTTCAAGTCGTCAAAGTTTGTACACTATAATTTATAATTATAATTTATAATTATAATTTTATGCTCACATTTCTTGGATACTTCTCACTTATTTTGCATAAGTTTGTGTATATGAATGGCAGGGAAATGGCGCTGAAGGAAGTTTCCTTTCTATCCGCACAACTTGCAGCCTTTGTAATTTTAAAGTATGAGAGTAAAACCCCTGCCGTTGCGCCCGAAATTTTCTATAATTCGTATATCTTCCACAGATCCCACACATCCCCCATCTGCAACATTTGCTCTATCGCGATTGGCTATTTACTGTATGACGAACGAAAGCGTTAAACAACCATTATTTGTGTGTATGGTGTCGAACAATCCCGTGCAATAGAAGTAAAACCCCAATAACAGCGGAATTTTCCATTGATTTTATTGTTCCTTATTCTAACCTAAACAAAATGCTGTAATACGCGCTTGGAGCAAAACATAGTTTAACAACGCTATCCCCTACCCTCACATGTTAGGGTCAAAGTACCTATTGTAAATAGTATCTTTATAATTTTCCATATAAAGACGTCACATTTTTTTTTAGAGATAAACCATCGAGGTTTTGTGTTATAAGGATAATTTCACAATACAAAATTTAAATACCACTATAAATTTTGTAAAAACCAGTTCGAAGTATTTCCGACATATACTTCGCTACTTTGATTATATATTCGCTAGCTACTCAGGAGTGCACCAAGACTGTATAAGCGTGGGGCATCACAAATTACTAATTTGTTGCGGGAACATAATCTTTTTCAAATCTCACATCCTGAGTAACTAACTATCAATACCGATATATTCAAGCTAGGAACTTGAATTTTATAAAAGGAGGTTTATTTAGCCGATAATTAAAACAAGGTGTTTTGGAATTGAAGACTCATATATACATATATCCCATTTTTTTAAGAAAACTGGAAATAGCAAGAAAATAATTGCTGAGCTGCACGTATCAGCGCTTGAAACCAGAAGCAGCAACTAAATTTTCATCGAGCTATGGTTTGGAGATAGGCAGATTTCAGGTTGAATTCAAGCCACCCGATTGAGCAGGCACTTTCACCTTTTACATCTAGTCTTTCTTTTTTTTTTGTCTCCAGGCGGACTGATGGTCGTTGGAGCCGACATGTGCTAGAGTGGAGATCGCGATTAGGTAAACGTAGTGATAGGCGCCCTGCGGCACGATCGACCAACGACTTCAAGAAGATGGCTGGCAGCAGATTAATGCGGATGCAAGACCGGGACAGTTGGCGCTCGCTCGTTGGGGAAGGCCTTCGTCCAGCAGAGGACGACGATAGGCTGATGATGGTGATGTCTAGTCTCTAGTCTAGATCTAGTCTTTCACATTTAGAAGATCTAGGCCTAGACCTTTAAGTGTCGCCGGAGCGCCATGGAGATTGCACAGGATTCACAAAGATCGAGTTTCGATCGAATCGAGAGAGACAGAATTGGTGTTTGCAATTGGTTTGTGTGATTGTATGATACCTTGAGTTTTTAGATATCATCGAACACAGATTTCTCCAGCCCCATAATTGGAGACAAAATTCCAAATTCCATTATCGTAACATTTTACATTTTGCTCAGAACGTTCGCAGAACTGGGGTTCTACGAGTTGTTCTACTCACTAGCGGAAGACTGCCGATAGTCGGAGTGATTCGAGATGAAGAATTTATGAAAGGTAGGGACGACTTCCTCTCTAAATCTGGACCTATTCGCTATCGAAAGAAATGAGGATGGTGCTACTGCATCAAGAGGGCCAAATTTAAAAAGAAATACCTACTTCAATTTAACTTATACCGTACCGTTAACTACCGGTTATATTGTTGATCTATCAACTCCACTTGTGACCATTTGTTAAATAGGAAGCCTTATTTAACGTATTTTGACAGTCAATTTGCCTGTCAAAAAACTCAACTATGGGTAGGTCCTTCTTTTCTTCTACCCTCCATGGTCTACCCACCCAAACGCTCGATGTCACATATACCATCCTGCATTCCAAATGGGTCATTTTAATGCCAATACTATTCATGTACTCGGTATGGCACCTGTTATAATACATTACAGCAGACAAAAGCTCGAAATAGTCTGACAACCGGCGTTGCCTTAAATAACCGGCATCCAGTCGATGTCGACCTTAATAGGGTTGATTGGATGGCTATAGGATTAAGCTAACAGGGATTACGTTTCCGATTTACCATAGCGGGCTTTGAAAAGTATAATAATATTGTTAGTTTCTTAATTATCTGAACATCGAATGTACACAAAATCTTTTGAAAACTTTCTCGTATTCGTATTTTATTTAAACGAGCAATTCTTGTATCAATGTATTTATTTATGTATCACTACATATTATAAAAGAAAGTCCCCCGCCGCGTCTATCTGTCTGTTCGTGATAAACTGAAAAACTACTAAACGGATTTTCATGCGGTTTTCACTAATAGACAGAGTGATTCATGAGGAAGGTTTTGGTATATAATTTGTACCCGGGCGAGGCCGGGGCGGGTTGCTAGTGTATTTATATTTCGGGTATCTCGGAAACGGCTCTAACGATTTTGATAAAATTTTGTATACAGATACAGTTTTGCATTTTAAGTTCAACTTCACAGTTGTATTTTCTGTAAAAACACAATTTTCCAAAAAAAATTACGGTTTTACAAAAAGCTGTCAAGCGAACTCGGTCTCCCAGGTACTTCGCATTTTATATTACATAGGTACACATTATATTAGCAAAGTTTTATCATATTATACTTGCCTCTCTACAAAATATAGGTTATACTTTTTAAATATAATTAGTATTTCAAAATCAATTATGTATTATGATATTTATATTCAAATCTATATTGTTATCAAATCAAAGTTAGCTTCGATCGATTTTAAGTTTCGAGTTATTGTCATGGCCATTTATTATACAAGTTTTATCAGCTTCCATAAACGAGAATAAGTAGGCGTACTTAATCACTTGCCAACAGTGATTACTTACAAACACACGTATGGGTATTTAATTATATCAAAAAAAGACTTTGTAGGATCACTCTTATTTTTATTGTTCTATCTATGACATCTGATCTACTTTCTCCAAATTTGTTGTATGAGATAACAAATTGTTATAGTTTACGTTCAATATTCACGTAGCTCCTGAACGCCTTACACATCCTTAAACCTTTGACGTTTAAACTTTTTCTGATCTAATTCCTAGCCTTATCCATCTTTGGCCCAACACATACATCTCAACATTTGCATCTCAGCTATGTGCATTGTGCAATCTTCTTTCATCCATCTCTTTTGTATCCCGAACTATTCGACCCACATAGAACAGCTGGCCTTATCAAGGCTTTTTAATTTTGACTAAACTTTAAGAGGAAATGGTGACGTCAATTCTGCTTTAATTCTTTGCTTCACTAATTCTTGTACTATCTAAATTCATCTTATTATTTGTTATTTCGTCGTTTCATTATCTCATATCATATTTAGAGTAAAACCTGGATAGCTGGCAATACCAGTGTATATTTTTTTAAATTCCGGTTCATATTTCGGTTCCGGTGTTCCGAACTTCCGACAGGCCAGCTAGCGAATATACTGGGTTCTAGCACAGTTTTTATTTTAAGTATTTATTTATAAAGTGACACCACTACAAATGAAAGGAAAATAAAATGTACAGTCAACAGGCTACCATCTGTAAACAACTGATCTAAAAGATAGTAGCTTATAGCAAGAGCACGATACCCTATTAGTTGTATAAGCCTTACAAATCCATAGTGCTAGAGAATAGATAATGTAGGTACTATTGGTACTACTCAATTAAATCCGGTCGCCCCAGTGATCGTATGGCGGGCCGCTCGTCGTATCGTCTGATAGCTGTACTCTAAGGTGCTCCAGGATTATTCATTCTTTCTGGGACACCCCTGTATATGTTCTGGCCCAATTAATACAGCATTATTCATAGTGTCCAGACCGTTTAAAAAATGCTCAACATGAGTAGTCAATGTAATAACAATTGAAATAAGCAAATTGACCGGGCCGAATAATATTGGTCCCCACCTACGTATATGGTAGAGTAATAAAATATGTTTTTTATTCAATAGGGAATATGCACTGACTTCAAAATAGCCTAAATATTTTTATTTTTAGTCTCTATTGGTATAAACTATATATTTATTTTATATGTACTTTATCGTATTTTAATTGTGAAATGTAATATATCACAAAATGCATTACGAAATCATCAGTCATTAGCAGGGTAGGTCAATTTAACAGAAATGGCTAGGTTCAGGTTAGGTTAGAACTGCGACCACCGAATGAAAGAACCTGCCAGAACCGAATTCTACCTATTTTCCTTGGTGGTATCAATATTTGTATGAAATGAGTAGTTGCCTATGTACCTGTACCTGCCTTGATTTTACAAAATGGGACAGCACTTTGTAAAATCACAAATTTGACAAACGAAGTACTTGGTCAAATGAATATTTTTGGAATGATATGTTAACATTTGAAATATTTGCAAAGTAAAACATTTGCGAAATCTGGATTTTGTCAAATGATTATTTATTGTTATGTCAGTAATATGTTTGCGAATTGATATGTTTGTTAAATGATCAGTTTTTATAATGTTACTTTTAAAATGATCATTTGTCATTCGTTTTTTATCAAACATTAGTGAACCGTTTTTTTTACATACACCACCTTTACAACCACATCAACTGTATTCTAGACCTCTTTTTCCTGACGCCACTCTTTCATAATGTTCATTCAAATACAAATCTTTTTTTTTTAAGTAAATACTATAATACAATAAATAATATAATACTTATTATAGCACACTGTACCGCAGTTTCGTATTAGTTCTCAACGCCTTCATTACCTTTTTCTAATGACGTTGATATGACGACGAATGTTTGCTAATGACGGTGGTCCTTCCATGTATGTCCTTGGTCCTAGCGCCTTGCCTAATATACCTTTATTATCAACTTGCCCAGTTGAAATATTCATAATATTCAGACAATGTCATAAAAAACGAGGTTTGTATAAGTATTCATCACAAAGTCCGATTTGACATTTCATTATGCATATTGCCCGGGCATTATAAATATTGCAATGTTTAATCACTTGGTCCATCCTACTAATTTTATAAACGTAAAAGTTTGTGAGGATGTATGGATGTGTAGATGTGTGGATGTTTGTTACTCTTTCACGCAAAAACTACTGAACCGATTACGATGAAACTAGGTATGTAGACAGCTGGAGACCTGGATTAACACATAGGCTACTTTTTATCCCGATATTCCCACGGCACCGGGACTTACGCGGGTGAACATATATATCTGTGAGTACAAATTCGTAAAAAATTATGTTGCTTATAAAAAAATTATTTAAACCTTACTTTGTACTAACCAATCTTATGAAAATCGTTGACACGCGATCGCATGCGTTGATCGAATTACTTACGAATGTTTCTGCCGATTCGATCGGATAGATTACTGTCCTAGCAACTCATAAGAGCGATGAGCAATAATTAACCAGAGCAATAAATGATTATCCACTAAAATATTAACACGATTTAATAGAATTGTGTGGAAAGCAGACATATTTATCGAGATTCACCCAAATTTTTTATGTGATAATGGGCAAACGAGCAGACGGTAACCTGATGGCAAGTGACTACCTTCGCCAATGGGCACCTGCAACTCAAGAGCTACAAATGCGTTGCCGGCCTTTAAGATGTCTGGCCAGTTTTCTGGGAGGCCGTGGTATCACTCGTGGCCTATATGTGCCGAAGCATGGCTCTCCTACAGTAAATTCTTTTAAGGATCAGATAAGCAATCTTTTTGCAAAGATTTCTAATCTGATCCTTAAAAGAAGTCGTGTTGACACATTCAGGGTAAGTATCGATGAAACATTACATATATACAAATAAAAAAGTTAACAAAAAACCACATGGCCTGCTTTATATAACTGTTATTGATACTGAAACTAGCGATATCAGTGATTTCACCTCGTGCATTGCTAACTTGCTCTTCCATAATACTCTGGAGACCTTTCTTACTAGCAGTAAAAACAGCACTATATTTATATGACTGTCTATCTGCAGTCTTCTCTAGTAAGTCAGTACAATTAGCTTTCACAAAGTACAGTCAAAACCGTTTAAAACAACATAATTTAAAACATCATATTGGTTATATCCTGGCTGAATGCTTTGTGACTGCCTCATAAGAAACCTCATAAGAATTTGTACCTTAAAAATGTTACGATTTTGACTGTAGTTTATAATTAGTGAATGTGCTAAGACAGAAAATTTTGATATGAACTTTTGTACACAGAATTGACAATAATTTGTAATAGTTATAGAATTAAAGATATTTCAATTAAGTTCATACATACAACAAATAATTTGGAAAAAAAATATTATTTATTTTAACCTTTACTATCAAAGTAATCAATAAGTATAATAATATATATTGTGACTAGCAGCGCCCAGCGGTTTCACCCGCGTAAGTCCCGATCCTGTGGCAATATCGTGATAAAAAGTAACCTCCCGCGTAAGTCCCGATGCTGTGGGAATATCGTGATAAAAAGTAGCCTATGCGTTAATTCAGGTCTCCAGCTATCTAGTGTATTAATAGTATTCAGTGGTTTTTGCGTGAAAGAGTAACTAACTAAGAAACAAACAAACAAACAAACATCCATCCATCGAACCAAACTTTCACATTTATAAATTAGTGGGATGATTACTTTGAGAGTCCAGTGAAATGTAATTAGTTAAGCAAAGGTATGAGAATGGCAACACTTGTTTGATTAAACAACCAACCATTTTTTAAATGACATCATGAACATGTTAGTAAACAGTTTCTTAAACACAATGCTACAAAAAAATTCATATCATGAAGATTTTTGGAATAAAAGGGAATAATATAAGAGTTTAGAAAGTTATAGTACATACATTAAACACCTGTATCCCTAAAGGGGTGGCTGGAAGTGTTTTAAACACCCACATTTTGCGAACAATTATTTGTTCAAAATTCACATAATAGATGATAAGCCTATTGCTGTCAACTCAGCACTTTGGGAATTAAAAATGGGAAAATTGGGAGTAGGTTTATTGAAAGGGAAAGGTAGGTAAGAAGGGAAGGCGATGGCAGGAAAGGGATATCGCTTATGAAGGTGGAATGGGGAATGTAAGCAAAAGCTCTAGAAGGTCAGGGTCTCCTGTAACTCAGATAGGATGTTGCCAGGAAGTGTGCTGCCTCTAACTTTATCGTAGAAATGCTTAATTTACTAATGATTGTACTTTAATATCTATTAAAAGCATTTCTTCAATTAAATAATTTTTTGAAATGAAACTTTTTGAGGAATGCATTAATTACAAATATGTATATGAAATAAATGAATTTTGAAAGAAAACTTAACTTACCCCGAAGAGCCAAAAGTTAATTTACAAAATTTTACAATTTTTAAAAAAGCCAATTAAATTTGTAAATACAAGTGGCGCCTCTATAAATTTGGCGAGCTTTTTTTTTTAGTTCTCATAAAAAATATTTGAGGGTTGTTGCGGATGAAAATTGTAATTAAAATGTTGTTCACCGTAAAAGGAATTTGGTGACCTTTATTTTTACATGTGAATCAAAATGTAATTGAAAATCTCAGTCATACTGTATCATAGTACTCTATTACAGATTTTAAGAGTTTTGATAGTAAATAATATTTTACTTATGGAACTGGAGAGCCATAACTTTACATCGAAAGAGCCGCATGTGGCTCGCGAGTCGCAAGTTGCCGACCCCTGCCCTAGCCAAATAATTAAGAATACTTATTTCTCTTTATTGTGCTGATTAATCTTCCTATCATAAGCAATATACTTATGATAAGACAGCAGGTGGATATATTATTACTGTTGACTGGCCTGTTGGTCTAGTGGTTAGTGGTCCTGGCTGCTGAGTCAGAGGTCATGGATTCCATTCCTACCAAGGACAAATAACTGTGTGATAAGCATGATCCTTTGTTCTCTGTCTGGGTGTAATGTATCTGTAATATGTATGTATTTAGAAATATATAAGTATGTTTATCAACAGTCTGGTTACCATGGTACAAGCTCTGCCTAGTTTGGGATCAGACGGTGTGTGAGATGTATCAAGTTATTATTATTTTTAAAAATAAAATAAAAATTTTAAACATACATTGTTTAAATAACATTGTTTACTAGCTGCGCCCTGCGGTTTCACACGCGTAAGTCCTGATGTGTGTTAATTCAGACCTCCAGCTATCTACATAAAAAGTTTCATCACAATCAGTTCAGTAGTTTTTGCATGAAAGAGTAACAAACATCCATAAATCCATACATACATACATCCATACATCCTCACAAACATTCATGTTTATAATATTAGTAGGATTATTTTAAAATCTACATTACTGTTGAGAAAACCTCACAAATCCTATCTGTAAAATCATGTATAATTTACACTTATATGTATATATGTGATATTTTATATATAGGTATTCTTATAAACTTTGTAACAAACAAACAAATGAGAAGTGGGGCGTATAAATCTATTGTTTACCAATTTGATGGCACTAGCTCTATTATCATTCGACTTATTTTAAATTGTACTTCATATGACGCCAGCGTAAATGCATCATAATAATATAGCTAAAAGAGTTCATGACACGCTACAAGCCACCTCAAATACATATTACTCTATCAATCAACTAGCTTTAGATGTGCGCACATCGCATCAACTTAGCTTGGCGGATATTGGTGATTTAAATCAAATCTATACCACGAACAAACTGGCCACGACACACATCCCATTTATAACGTATTATATACAATCGTTTCTTTACAGCCCCATAAACAAGAACAAATTAAATCCCAAAAAAACATTTCAACCACCAAATTCTGAATATAAATACATACCTGTGTCAACGATACAGCAATATAATTCCAACTTTTAATAGCGATCACATGAGAACTTAAGACACTATGATTTTTTTGTAATATGCAACTTTATTACGATAGGTAATTGAATAATTTTAAATTCACAAATAACTGTACACTCCAAGGACCAAGCACCACCTCTCTGTCACACAGACTGATAATAAAAAGTACAGCTCTCCGTCAAAACCTGTACTATGTCAGACAACGGTGCAGCAGTGCCATTAGGAACAACTAAACGTAACTGTGGTCAGAATACTTTGATTAATATAGTTTGGGATGGCTTACCTTATTTTTACAGCTTTCTTAAGTTGGCGGCGGGAAGTAATTTTTTATATTTTTGAAGTGAAAACTTCTTTAGGCACGTTAATCCACTTTGGCTGTGGGGAAAAAGCACTGAACTCTTGACCGTCACGCTAATAATACATATATGGATCTACTAGAGGGCGCTAATCTAAACATTGAGTTCTGTCAGCTCCTTATCGACTTATGACTGGCCTGTTGGTCTAGTGGTTAGTGACCCTGACTGCTAAGCCAGAGGTCGTGGGTTCAATTCCCACCCAGGACAAATAAGTGTGTGATGAGCACGATAATTATTTTGTTCTATGTCTGGGTGTAATTTATCTATAACTAGCAACCTGCCTCGGCTTCGCACGGGTACAAATTATACACCATAACCTTCCTCATGAATCACTCTGTCTATTAGTGAAAACCGCATGAAAATCCATTCAGTAGTTTTTCAGTTTATCGTGAACAGACAGACGCGACGGGGGACTTTGTTTTATAATATGTAGTGATATGTATGTATTTAGAAATATATAAGTATGTTTACGAGCAGTCCGGTTACCATAGTACAGGCACACCGCACAGTATATGTATATACAGTATTGTACCCTTTCGTTGAAATAATTACCTACAGCCGAACGGTACGTAAACACGCGATAATGCTACCCATAATCTCATCTACCTACTTGAGTTTCTTTATAGTTTTGTGATTGTTAATATTATAATTTTTTTTTTTTTTTAAAGTATGAAAATTCATTGTGAATGAAATGAGTAGTAGGTAGGTACCTACCATTTTTTACTTTCATAATCATTTCATAATGATATTTTATCTAAATCAATAATATATGTAAGTAGCTAAATACATAAGTAAATAGATAGCTTAACCTAGGAAACTACCCACTAGTTTTTTTTAACGCGAGCGTGGGAAGTCACTCGTGTATTTTTGTGTCACTTTTGTCACCCTATCTAAGCGAAATACCTACCTATTAAAAAAGAAACAAATTACGTACTAGTAGGTACATAAAAAATATTTTATAGTCTTACCTTTCGATGTTTCCAGGTAATTTAAAAAAATTGGTTGCCTGTAAAGTCGGTATACGGGCGAAAGTTTTACGTGACAACGACTTTGAGTGGTAAAATAATTTTAATGTGAATATTCATTCGTATAGTAGGAAGAAGGATGAAATAATAGTAACAATTTAAAACATTTATTTATACAAAGAATTATATTTAAAACGCGTGCCTCTCACTCGCTCTCATTGTGAGCGCATAACGTGAGCGGAGCGTAACGCAGTTTCTTGAAGTGTCACCCGGCAAACCAATTTATAAGACGTTGTCACGTCAAAATGTTATCTCTGTGTGCGTTTTTGAAGAATTCAAGCAACCAAAAACAGCACAATATGGGCTACTTTGAGGTATATAATCAAAGATGGTCTTTATGCTTGATCATGTATATTGCCAATTTGTGGGGAATTCCCCAAAATGCGGGGAACTTCAAAAAGGATTGGTTAATTTATGGGAAGACCATTAATCGGAGGAAAATACGTGGAATCGGGAACCTTTTGCCTTATTAATTACATTACGACTCGAGGTATTTTTCTCCGTAAAATGGGGAATTTGACCATTATTTTGGGGTAATTTAAGAAAATGGCATTGGCAACGCTGGCTACAGCACCGTGGCTTTGAGCGGACGTACAGCCGGGATGGACCTGCACGATAATATGGTGAGCATACACACCATATTATCGTAGAGCATCGTGGCCTTGGCGGGATGTACGTCAGGATGGAATGTGTATAAGGTGCTTAAGACAACCATGCCAAAGAGAATATAAAGCACTACGTTTAGTCGCTGCGAGTTGCTGCGAGTGCATTCAGCTCAGACCAGGGTTGCCAACCTTACCAGGTTCCCCGCACAAATACGAGATTTGTGGTCTGCGCCGCGTCCGTATCCTCGTACTTCGTACGTTACGGTCAGGTTCGTACTATTATTCACGAGATTTTGATATAGGAAATTTTATAGCATTATTTTTTATTGTGGACACCATTTTATTGCGTCAATGGATTTTTACACTTTGGCTACATGGGGCTTTTTGCCTTGCATTTTGACTAAAAATTCAAGAAAATACCCAATATGTCTACTTTTCATTTAGCAGACTAAATGAAAAGTAGACATATTGGGTATTTTCTTGAATTTTTTTCATTTTAATATTAGCGAAGGTGTATTATATACTTCTAATTTTCGTGGAAATGATACGTGCGCGACAGATTGTAATTCAGCAATTCAAAGTTATATTTAACAATCTTTATATCTGCTAAATTTACACTCATTTAATATGTCTTATTTTTTATAACATTTTAAATGCTTGTTCAATGTTACACGATGTTTAAAAGCCAGAGTACATGATTTTTAGTTATACGAGAAAAAAGTTCTAAGGTTGGCAACCCTGGCTCAGACTGACTTTCACATAAAAAAATTCAGATCGGATTCAGAATCATTAGATTCAATAATGACTAGTGTACTTAGTTTAACATGCTGAAAGTAATTGTATAATTGTTATTACACTTTGAATTTTGACTTGCACGAAAGTTTCATTTTGTGTTCATCTATCTGTTGAAGTATTTAGCGGTGCGGGCACAAAAAAGAGTGCAAAATGCCGAAAAAAGCGCCGAAGAATGCATTCTATTATTTTATGCTCGATTTTAAGGACCAGCAACAAAAAAAAGGAATAAACTATGGTAATTTAGCCGAAGTTTCGAAAGCTGCCGATCCAGAATGGAGGGTAAATACAAAAATTCTGTATACTTACACTTGCTATAGGTTACAAGCTCTATAGATATACCTTGCTTTACCAATAGATCGTTAACGGACATTAAAAATTATAAGATTGAGAAACTTGAGATACCACTGAGATAATTAAAACAATTTTTTTTTAAGAATAACTTATAAATAATTGATACTTCTACTGTTAACTATAGTGTACGAATAAAGTGTTATCTATCTATCTATCTATTATTTTCCATGGTTCCAACACTTACATGACATAAGTAAAAGTCCAACATTTTCTTATATTACCCTACAGAATGCCAGTGCAAGCTTAAGAGCAAAATATGAACAAATAGCAAAGCAGAAAAGACAAGACCGTAACATTTCCAATGAAAAGTACACTACTACTGGAATCCCGCTCTCAGTTGTTGAACAACAGCAACGGGAGTTGCAGGAGGCTATTGAAAATGAAAAGCAGGACATCAAAAACATGATTAAACTGAAGGCTTTTAATAATCAAGGTGTGTGTTATGGTCTTATGGTTGGAGGGTGCATAATTTTGTTTTTTAGACAACTCCTACATTGTGCATAGTTAGTAAATAACATTTAGATAGATGTAATACTATGTCCAACCCAACGGGAGACCACTCTAATTTCCGTCAGCCAATTAACGCACTATGAGTATTATAAACATATACATTAACATTATTTTATGTATCATCTAAAATAATGACTTTTAAGGGCAAACATTTGATGCCTTGGGTAACATTAATGCCATGTTTGGATTTTTTTTTTTTTTAAATAATAGAAAGCCTACTCCATACACAGATGACTATGACTGATGATGTAGCTTTTTAACAGTTAAGGAACCTTGACACAAAATTTCATGTTTCTAGAAGTTTCTTTTTGGCTGTGTATTGATCAATCGACTGACTGGAACTGGACTCGAAGAAACTGACTGGCTGATTAGTCAATCAGCCAGTCAGTTTCTTGTTTTATATATATCTATAATATATAGATAGAGAGAAAAAGAACACTACTACTAAAATATTTCTAATGTCAAATATGAAGAAGTCTTATACAATTTTTTATCACCTATTTTAACTTCTCAGGGCATAAATTTCCAGTTTGTTTCTAACCATGAGTTCATACGTGAATTTATAAATTTCTATCTTCAAAAATGTCGGACTTTCACACAAAAATATATCCCCTATTTTTAAATGTTAAGGAATAATTAAAAAAAACACTAAACTTTTGCTTTAAACCATGAGTTCATAGATCAATTTTTATTTCTAACTTCGAAAATGAAAAAAATTCATAGAAACTTTTATCGCCTATTTTAACCCCTTAAGGGTTGAAATAAAAAAAACTGGTAGGGTAAACTTTTGTTTCTAACCATGAGCTCGTCAGTTTTTTATATTTCCAACTTTAAATATGACGAAGTTTCATAAAAACTTGTTTTAACCCCTTAGATGAATTTCCAGAAATCACTTCTTACATAATTTAAAGAAACTTTGTGCAAAATTTCATATTTCTAGACCCAGCGGAATCGGCTGTGCGTTGACCGATCAGTCAGTCAGCCAGTCTCTTGTTTTATACATATAGATAATATAATAAAGCTTAAGCATATTTTTATTGTTTTTAAACACACTAATCTCTGGAACTACTAGTTGGATTCCAAAAAAAATTTTTGTATACAATAGCCAGATTCATGATGAATAATATAATAGGCTATGTACTATCATGCTACGACCCTAAGAAGTGTAGCTGTGACCATAAACGCGGGTGAAACTGAGGAACTGCTAGGTTAGTAGGTAGCTGTTAAAATTAAACAACACAATAAATATGCATAGTTTTTATTATGAACAAAAAAGTGCCTAAGTATGTTTGTGCCCAGCAAATACATCATAATGTGTAAATGTGAATACGTCATTGGAAGATTTGACTTCTATTATTTATTAGTATTATTAGAGGTGCCAGATTAGACAGGCGCGGCCGGTTTATCCCGGGACATGAATTAAACATATCACTTTTTTGTGTGAGGAATAAATCTTGGCTTAGATAATCCTTTACTGACATTTACCTTCTTGCCTACCTTTCCCTTTGAATATACTCCCAGTTTTCCCATTTTTAATTCGCAAAGTGTCCTCTTGGCGGTAAAAGGTTTTCACCTATTACGTAAGTACCCCTTCATAGATACCCGCATAAGAGTAAGTGTATGTAATTTTATAGTGTCTTTTGAGCCTGGGGTATTTTTCAATTCACAGAAGTTACCTCTGTGCATGTTATTTGACACCTCATATTTATTAACAACACTATAACAGCATACAAGGTAACAATGAAGGTTATTATCAGGTTTAATTTCTTGGTAAATAGTAACTTGATGTTTGATAGCAATATTTGAGACTGGCACTCTTACCTTCAACTTATAGGAGAACAGACAGAAGTCACATACTATAATAACAACCCTTATGCCCTTGTGATAAGGTGCAATATAGTACAAAAAACCAGACGGCATATACAAACGGAATTACTCGAACTTTGCATGCCGTAAACTCTGCTATCTGACCCATCTAGGACGATTTTTAATACTGGCTTGATGACTGAATAATTGATAATTTGAAGCATACTAAAAATCTTGTAATTTCAAATATATTTGTCTCCACATCAACCACTAACAGAATCAAAAAAATATAACTATGATTTATTTATTCAGAAATGTCAGAGATATGTTATGTTCTCTTGTCAGTATGCATTCTGCTGATAATTGTTTTTAAATATTTTTGATGATGACTTTTCTAAATCAGTGAAAATCTACACCAGTAATAAAATTGGAGTGTTTGTTTGTAATATCATAATAACAGCTTTCTCCTAAATGCATCTGTACTTATACCAAACGTCAATTTCAAAAATTAGTTTCTGTCTGTCTGTTTGGCCATTCTACACTAATCTCTTGAATGGGTGGACCAATTTCCAAGGGAGTTTAACTAGCAGATAGGTGTGTTTAAAAAAATATAAGAATTGTTTCTACTACTGCACAGGTTCTAAACAAATTACTTTAAAAAAAAAGTATACTCAGCGGCATTTTGAATATGAGATTCTGAAACAATGTATTACCCAACAGATATACTTGATGAATACTTTTACGTCATGGACGTAAACTTTTACTGCAAAACTGATTCTGGATATGTGATCGGCGAGAGCACCGTGCTGCGGTTCAACCTGCGGAACGGCTTTCGTGACTTTTATCATGTGGCTGTTAATCCCGGTATGTTATTATCCCCCTTAACTGACTAGCACAGATAGCACTAATACTATTACGATATAAGCCTGTACGCATGGGCTCTGGCCAACAGCGTATATGGGGCAGGAGGGATGGTGGAACGATTTCTTCATTTAAATGGTTCATTATTTGAATAGAACCATCGCGGTAGCTCGCACGCTGTAATAGCTAGGAGGCGGCCCGTTAAACAATGCTGCGTTAGCGGTTCACATGGCGCAGCACTGAAGAGCCATTATAGTCATTGCAGTTTTTGGCCGAATGGGGTATTTACTGTTTTTTTTCGGTAAATGTTCTGTTTATTCATTGTGATATCACATTTAAGCAAAAAAAAAGAAATTATGAATTTTCCGGCAGAAATTTCCAATGATTTTCCACTCAAAATTATGGTCTGAATACACTATTTCAGGATTCGGTACGGTGTCACTTACACCGTGTTTTTTAAAATAAACCTTTATAGCATCACTGATCAAGTTGCCCCCTATTTTTGAGTGGGACTGAAATGTATCACTGATCAAATTTTTCTCCACCAGGCCGCATCCCTTTCGGGTATGCCTCTGATGTGAAACTGGGCTCTCAAGAATATGGTCTGGAAATGCCTGATGAATCATCCAACCGCAGCAACTACATGCAAATCTTGGCCTACATCATAGACTATCTGAAGCAATCAGGACAGACGGTGAACACATTACCGCCTTTGTACACTTTGCCAGACAAAGTTGCTCCAGTTCAAGATTTCATTCAGCAGATGTGTAATGAAACTGGTAAGTGTATATCTGCCTCTATTGACACATAAGGAGATTGTGCTACTCGTGGTAACTGATTGATGTCAGCTTATAGCTTTAAAGCTATAGAACACATCTGAAACAAAGCAATGTTCAACAAGCGGCGGTAGCGTAATGGCTAAGGCCTCGGACTTGCGATCAATGCTTGCATTTGGATGAATCGGAGCATATTTAGCTTAGCTGGAAGAGTTAACAAGAATAATAGTAATGTGTGACAAAACAAAAAATGAAATAAAAATGATGTGTCATCACTACAATTTACGCTTTGTTGTTGGTTAATGATAAACGTATTTACTTCTGTGAAATATATACTACAAGAATGAAAATAATTCAATCACAAGGACTGTCTCTCTTCGCTATACTTCGCACCTGTTACTCGCAGTATCGCTCAACTAAAGCTGAATATCTAAACCGCTATGCAATATCTTTATACAATTCGGAAAACATGTCATAGAAAGTTCGTGAAGTTTCCTGAAACATCTCTTACAATCTATTTGACTTGGGTGCTTTTCGAACTTCTAGAACTCAGTAGAACATTCTTATTGATAGACGGATTAGTTCCGTAGTTCATCAAATGATGGCGCTGTGCGTCTCAATTTAGTTCCCGCAACTCGTGACTGACCCTGACCTGCTCTAGCTTGTGCTTACACTTCCCTATCCATCTTCATTTTCTAGTGGGAGAGCCATGCTTCGGCACGTATAGGCCGGCTCGACCGAAGTGATACCACGGCCTTGCAGAAAACCGGCAGTTAAGCAGTGCTTGCATTGTGTTTCGCCGAGTGAGTGAGGTTAGGAAACCCTAACCCTTTCCTCCCCCTCTTCCCCATTCCCCCCCCCCTTTCCCCCTCCTTCCCCCTCTTTCCTCCCTTCTTCCTTCCCACTTGTGACTCGAGTTGCAGGTGACCCGTCTGCACGTTTGCCCCTATCCCATAAAAATTAACCGTATAAGCAGTATCTCTTTCTTTCAATTCCTTTTTTTCCTTAGTTTTCTTACCAAGCTTTCCCTCTCAATGTACTTCCATTTTTTTCTTCTTTGATTCCCAAAGTGCCCTGTTGACGGCAATAGGCTTGCTTTACATGAGTAGGACAAAATTTAAGTTGGCCAAATGTGGGTGGTTAATACGCCTCTGTCTACCCCGTCGGGCGCCTACCTACAGGCGTGAGTGTATGTATGTACGGTATTGTTACGAATAACTCTTAGAGAGCGACCGCCATCTGTTGATAGAGCACGGAACTACTAACCCAATAATGGAATATGCCACGATGTGTTATAGGGTACTGGAGTTACTGTGTTTTCATTTACGACGGCAGTACTGTATTGTCGAGTTTATCAGAGATGTAGCGATTTTTCTGGAAATAACGTTTCGGTTATATAAGACATTGCATTACGGAGTTAGTTTTAGTTTTCCAGTGAGTAACAAGCAAGTAAAGTGCGAAGTACAAGTAAATTTAGAAGTGTAATAGTGATTTTTAATTGTTATTGTGTTGTTGTTAGTTTCCCTGTGTATTTTGTGATTTAATAAAATAAATTGTGTCTATTTGGTAATAAATTGGTATAATTCTCTAATCCCGAACCTCAGTAGTAACAGTATGTATACTATAACCATTAAAATTAACTTTTTTTTTAGGTGAGGACGAGTTCCTCTTTCGGGTGTACCGTCTAGACACAATGTTCTTTACTCTGATCAATGCTATTAAGTCGAATAAGAATGAAGGGTTTCCGTACGCTTCACTGGCTTTGTCCCAACTTAATAAGGATATGTTCAAGTATACACCTAGACTTGGATGTGAAGTAAGTAATATTGTGATACTTTTACCAGTAATTTTACCCTAAGGTGCTGGTCCGTACTTCTGTCACCTTTTCATACCTGGTATTCATGCATAAACTACATACTCGTACATTTTGACGACCTCCGTGGCGCGGCGGTAGGTGTTTCTATGTATAATATGTATGTTACAAAAGAAAAGTATCTTAATATATCCATGTAGAACTCATAGTTACAAGCTCTGCTTAGTTTGAGTCTAGAATTTTAGATAGCAATGTGTAATATGTGTTAGGATATTGCGAATCGATACAAACGCACTCGATACGGTTAAATCGGATATATCGATACCATAGGCTTTTTTGGGCATGTCGTGCCGCTCCGCCCGCTGTCTGCCCCAACCTTTATTTATTCTAAATTATAATCGTAATCACTTATAATCAAGTAGTTGCAAGACATGAACCCACCTGTAATACAGACATTTAGCTTAGCTTAAACAGCTTCTTCAGTGAGTTTTTATATTTCAGCATCACGAAACTATCGACAAGTCGGTGGAATGTACCACGTCGCGTACCAAACGTTGGGCTTACACGATCCTGGATAGCTGCTGTCCAGTAGTGGGCATTGAGATCAAATCTGGACTCCATGTACCGCTGGATTACGACATTGATGTGAGTATAAGTCGGTTTTTAACACAGACTTGTATAATACTTGCTGTATATAGGCTATTGTTATGAAACTTAGTAGGAATAAAGTCGGTTAAGCTAAATCATAACTTTGAACTATATATCTATATAAAAATAAATCCCAATTTCCCTTGGTCACGGCATCAAGCGTGAACGGCTGGACCGATTTCGCTAATTCTTTTTTTTTGTGTCTGTTATTGTCAGAAGAAGGTTCTTATGAAAGAAAAAATTAAGAAAGTTGAGCAGAAAATTAGAAAACTTAACGACCATATTAACTTTTCTAATGTAACCTTAACACTTTTGACATAACTATTAGTATACTATATAATAAAAGTAACACGGTAGATGTTACTAAATGTCCCGTGTCTCCCGACGGTCGAGCGCAGAACGAGTGCAGAATCACCTTTCGGCGCGCTCGCACGCCGGTTGTTATACAACTTGACTGGCGGAGTGAGGGTACCCCCTCTTTTTTTCTGAATGAAATGTACCCATACGTGTAAAGGTACATATGTAATGACCTCGACATACATGTTGTATGCAAAATTTCATGGTAATCAAATTAGTAATTAAGGTGTAAAGCGTAACAAATAAACAAACTCACATATTGCTATTTATAATAATACGATCGTACGATACGATAATAAGACGATGATATTTTCACATACTATATTTAAGATAGGATAGAAAAAGAAATACACTATGTATGATGAAGATACCTTTGAAATTTAAATATCCATTCCAGGGTATCCTGACATACAAAGATCGAAAGAAAGTGAGGACGGCGCCAACCGTCGCTGGATTGTTGGTAAGATATTCATGGATTTATATTATACTAGAGGTCGAATTTCGACCATGGTTTATTTCATTGGCCAATATTACTTGACCTGTCATTGTATAGACTTTTGTACCATGACAGGTCAAAATATATACTGGACACTCATAGCTGTATGTACCCGTTTTTGCATTTTTTTTAACTTTGTAGCAAATATTGTTCAAAAATTTTAGCATTCGTCACTTCTTCTCTGTATAAACTATAAGTGTGCGAAATTTCATACTCCTCCGTCCGCCCAATTTTCTTAAAAAGGGATCCAAAGTTTCCGCTTCAAGTATTAATATATAGATAATATCGACATGTTATTTGGCAAAGACTGTACGTATGTTCCTCTATTTCTCTTTTCTTAAATAACTGTTGATAAATGTTCAATGTATACCTAGGTAAACTAGGTATGCATTGTTGATAGTTTTAAAGTGTAATGATAATACTAATAATGACTTGAGACATCTCACACATGGCTGTCTGATCCCAAACTAGACAAAGCCTGTACTATACACATTCACCACACACCTTTTTTTATTCTTTTTGTAACTTCACTCTAGAGCCATGCCCTTTCAGTGACTTCAGGAAGTGCTCCATTCTCAGATACACCCTGTATATAGTTATCCATAAGTCTTACACTTACAGTGAAGCAATGCTCACATTGCTTTTCGCCGAGTGAGTGAGGTTACCGGAGGCCCTGACCCTTCTCTTTCCCCCTTCCCCTACTCCCACCTAAGAGCCGGCAACGCACTTGTGACTCTTGAGTTGCAGATGCCCATGGGCGGCGGTAGTCATTTACCATCAGGTCACCCGTCTGCTCGTTAACCCCCAATAACATAAAGAAAAGCCTATGGGTAAAAGTCTGTCATCTGTATTAAAATGTATTTTTGTATGAATTCCAACAGCCTGCAAGTTCAAGTTGTAACTCCACACTGAACGACTCGTTCCAGGAGACCAGTTATGCTAACTCCTGTATGTCCAGTGACAGTAAGTTGCAGATCTCATACATTGACTTTAACTTTATAGTCCAAGAGCCTGCGACGATCAGACGTTCGTTATTTTATATAACCTGAAAGCCCTTTAACATTTCTTCACACTATTTAAAAATTAAGTCACGAGTTACACGTCTTATATATTTAAAAAAAAAATACGTGTGCGTCTCGGGGACGCCCGACAGAAGTGATAACTTAAACTGATACGGCTAGCGCTGTGGGTTAGAGTGAGAGAGGAGGAGCCTGCCTACCGCTGCCGTATGCGTGAGAGAAAGGGAAGCCAGACAGACTGGCGCCGTAACGCGTTACGTAACGAAGCGGTTTACCCTCCCATAAGAAGTTATCACTTCAAACAAAAATTAAGTTCCATTACTCGGTACTAGATGGCGCTGTAATGTTACCATTTGTCTTGTAATAGATGACACAATTATTAAAACAAATTGTTATTTGCAGAACCACGCAAGGAGAAGCGTACTTATGCTCCATTGAGAATGCCTCAGGCAGATTGTAAGTAAATGGACTGTGTAGTTTATATGATTATTTTATTTATTAAGAACTTTTAAAACGTAGAGGTATAAATATAAGTAAAAATTAACTAAGTAGGATGTACACTTGAAAAATATTAGATTATTTTAACGAGCAAAGTTAATTAAAATATCAGAAAAAAAAACTTCTACGATGGAATATTTATATATACTCCAACCTTTTATATTTCTCTTTCATTAAAATTGGTTTGCTAAAGAGTAAAAATAATAATACACACACAAAATAAATTCAAATAAATTTCTCTTACTTAAACCGATTGAAAAGACTCGGAAGTCGTATGATAAAATAAAATTTTCTGGAGAAAAGTAAATCTTATTACCACATGATACGCAATATCAGTAATCCCGAAGCTAATTAGATATTTTCTTCCTAATTTGTTAACAGTAAAAACCACTTTGGCAGTCGATTTTTAATGCCAACAAAAAATACATAATTGTTACTACTGACGAACGTTACGTCACGTTAACCAATTGTCCGTAACAACGCGGAAAGTCTATGGTTCAAAACACAAAAATGCGAACACTTACGATCCGAATTTACAGATCCGAGGGATATTAATTTTTGCGGCGCTGTTTATAAGACACCCATTCCTATTGTAGCTTTCTGCGATATCGCAACAATTCGCATTTTTGTGTTTTGACCCTATATCATAGAAATTCACCAAATACCTCGTCATATTGTAATCATATAGTAGCTGTAGTAAGACCACGTCTCAGTTTAATGTACAATACTTCATAATATTACATTTGTTTGCAGACTCGAGGGACATCCGTCCAGCGCCTGAACTGACAGAAGACAATTTCCCCACCCTATCTGCTGGCGCTGGCAGAGGTACTTATAAATTAAATGAGTTTCATCAAGCCTTTAGGATATCCATTCAATGTTATTTAAAATGATTTTTACAAAGCATTAAACTTAGTTACTAAGGATTTACATATAAATAATCTAACACATAATAATCATATCTCATATTAGGGAACGCACCCATACTACGTGACCTCCCCCCCCCCCCCCCTCGGTGACCACCTGTAGTACTGTAGTATATGCCAAGACCCCCCTCCCCCTCTAGTTTTCACGTAGTAATTTATAAATATGGTTTTAAATAATTTTTTGCCGACAGAAAGTTAAAAAGCGCTAAACGCTTGCTTGTTGCCACCTGTGAGTTTAAAAAGCGCTAAACCCTGCGCGCCATATTTGAATATAGCTCGAAAAAGCACGAGATTTCCCTAGAGGATAATTACTACGTGACGAAAACCTAAGCCCTCCCCCCTCCGCCCTTGTGACCAAGCGTGGTATTTTGAAGACCCCTCCCCCCCAGAACGGGTCACGTAGTATGGGTGAGTTCCCTTACAATCGTATAATCTACACATTATTATATACGAATGTTTGATATCAGTTTGACTTATTTATGGATACATACAGAGTTGGTTAGAGCATTCTGATGGTGCCAAATGGTGTATGTATACCGTTGAGCTAACTTTTTGTTGTCAAAAATATTTTAATATTTTAATTAAATTTAGTTAGTCAGTGAAGTGGCAATTCGGTTCACAAGTGAAACTATTTTTTTCTTGTTTTTCGTCCAGTAATTATTATTTCATTTATTTTTAGGACGCGGTATCGCCAGCAGTTTCAACAAATTGAACATCAGGAAGTAAACGTGTTTTATTTCGACGAAATTCTATTTTTTATTTGTTATGAATAATTTTGACATTATTATCATTCAAGTTTCTTGCGGCCTGTCTTTAGTTTTCATTTGATTTAATTAGACTTATAGTTTGGAGTAACTGAAAAACTCAGTGTATGATATAGGTAACTAAAAGCTATGTTAACCCTTTGAATGCTTAGGTTTCATGAACTAAGAATAAATTATGTGTCTCAATTGTTTGTGATTGACTGACAGTCTGACTAACTGACAGACAACAAACATTCCAACATTGTGAACCTAGAAATTTCAAATTTACTCTTATTACACCTACTGGGAAAATATTTTCTGTGAAATAGTTTCATTTTATAGCATATACCTACATATCTATAACATAATTAGTAAGACTCGTATGTGAGCGTTTTCGACAATAATATCCCTGAAGGGGAGAAATAGGTCACTAAAGTTTAGGGTATGGTCAGTATTGTTTTTACAGTCGGATTTTATTTTTGAAGCTTCATTAATTAACAATACGATTTAATACAGTCAGATAGACAGTGGCAGTAACAATATTATCAATTATTTCACCCGCGTAAGGCCCGGTGCCGTAGGAAATTCGGGGTAGCCTATGTGTTAATCCAGGTTTTCAGCTATCTACAAACCTAGTTTCCTCGCAATCGGTGTAGTAGTTTTTGCGTGAAAGAGTAACAAACATCCATACATCCTCACAAAGTTTCACGTTTATAATGTTGGTAGAATTTGAATAAATTCATACTCAGTACCTATAAACCTCATATAAAAAAATTAAATATATGAAATCTGTTATGGGAGCACAAATATGCACAAGACAGGTTATCTATTCTAATATTATTCTACAGTTTGGCAAATAATTTTCTAGTATAGCAACATTTGGTGATTTTTTTAAGAACTAGTTATTCAAAGGGTTACCAGAGCCGGTACTGATTCTGTCGTATCGACAAACTGACAATAGTTATTAAGTTCCTTTTTTAAATTGATGAATGAAGAGATTTCAGTCATTTGTTGATTGGAACTAGATTATTTGTTTCTAGAAACATCCATCATACCTTTGATTTCTTGAGACTTCAATTGACTTAGTGTACGTTCACATGGCAAAACGCGCCCTCAACAAGTCATCTGAACAAAGAGAGTTTAGAAACTGATTTATTTTTGAACAGTACACCCGCTGAAAAGGACGGTTTCTTTGTACTTAATTAACTCAATTGCATCACCCTGCCAAAAGTCTGCGCTTCATGAGTCTTTAG
This sequence comes from Euplagia quadripunctaria, assembly GCA_963859945.1. Classification (NCBI taxonomy): domain Eukaryota; kingdom Metazoa; phylum Arthropoda; class Insecta; order Lepidoptera; family Erebidae; genus Euplagia; species Euplagia quadripunctaria. The sequence goes on from OY982573.1 coordinate 4,500,980, forward strand.
AACCCCACCTTAACTGCAAGCGGACTGCGTAGTCAGTTGGCAGTTTTGCAGTAGCGTGCAAAAAAAATGCAGACTTTTTAACTTATGTACACACAAAGTCAATTAAAATGACGGGAAATCACAGTTGTTTATTTACACACACACACAGTTGTTTGAATTCAAATCATCATCATCTAGTTCCAATCTTCTAATTTCCACGCATAGTAAGGAGGAGTATGGAAGGAGATAATAATTGTTGTATTATTATTATTTTATTATTATTAGTATTTCTCGTTACGTTAGAATCAGTGTATTAGTTTAGGAAAAAGTGTCGCTTTCGTATGTGATACAGGGACTGATATTAAGGCTCTAGTTAAGAATATTTTTTTGTAATTCTTCTCGTTTTTTAACATTTAAGTACACATACGGCATTTTAATTTGTGACTATTTTGTTATTTTCATATAAAAATACAAGTAGTGACTCACATAATCTGATTACAAACGCGTTTTGATTGATGAGAATTCAAGAAGTTTATTTGAAATGATATTCTTGAAAATAGTCCATGGACTATGATGACGGCTTACCGTCAGATGGATCCCTTGTTTACCAAAAACAAAAATGTAAAATAAAATATTTCACTATCATCATTGGTAAAGAAATTATAAATGATTAACAATAATTTTTGTTCTTTTTTTTGTTTTATCTAAGTCACAAATGTAAATGAAAATTACCTAAAAATTGATAATAAGTTATCAATGTTAATTTAAAGTATTACACATATTAAATATATCATACTTCATTGATATAATAATATTTATTATACCAATAAAGTAAGATAAAATGTAAGTTACCTATTTTTTTCTAATCTAAGAGTCACTATGTCTGTAGTGCTTATATACAAGGGGCCTCAAAAGAAAGTTTATATTTAACGCATTGATTAAACAAAAAGTAAGCCATCTATAGAAACAATGTTTATTAATTATTAAAGTACACATTTTGAGAATTTATTTCTTAAAAATAATATCTTCCAAATGTCCAGTCTTCTCCAAAACCTCGCGGCACTTCGTCAGTCGAACACTAGAATTTCTTGTGACGGCTTGTCAGGTAGACTCCGGCCGCCCATGGGCACCTGCAACTGAAGAGTCACAGTCACAAGTGCGTTGCCGGCCTTTAAGGTGGGAGTAGGGAAACAGTGGGAAGGGGGGGGGGGGAAGGGTTTGGGCCTTCGGTAACCTCACTCACTAGGCGAAAAGCAATAAAGTATTGCTTCACTGCCGGTTTTCTGTGACGCCGTGGTATCACTCCGGTCGAGCCGGCCCATATGTGCGGAAACATGGCTCTCCCACGTAAGCCGGAGTATCATATGAGTTCAATCAAGACTGCGTGGAGGCCAATTTATTCCACCTCTCCTGGATATCAATTTGCCGGGGAAAATTGCACGAACTCCTGGCAGAGACGTATTGGACGTGTGTGACGCTGCTCCGTCCTGCTGGAACCTTGTTCTTTGGTTATAGCTACGAAAGTTCTGCAGTTTAGGAATCAAGAATTGGTCTAACATCTCCACATTCCCTTTCAACTTAAAAAAAGTAAGGGCACAGGCAAACAAGCTGTTGAAAATCGCTCCATTGCCTTGTTTGCGAAGTCAAGCCCCTGACTTGCATCCAGGGCCTTTAATTTGTGCCAAATGCAGTGTAATGACGATCTATACACGTTTAAAGCACTTGCGCGCTTTCGAATTGAGTCAGAGTGATTAATACTCCATCTTTTCTGCAGCATAACCTTGGTCGCCTGGATTTTGGTTATTCCAAGGTTAAACCGGTCTCTTCAAACCTTTTAATGCATTTTCTAATTAGTGGAACCCTTGATGCTTCATTAGTAGCGAAAACCTCGATCTGTGCAGAATTTTCATCGTGCTATAGTCGCCGAATACTCGAGCGATCCGCTCCCGAGAAAAGCTCCATTGCGACTGACTTCCCAAGAGCCAGACTGTCGCTTGACACACACCCCACACCGATTCGTTGCGTGCACGCAGTAGGTAGGCTAATCAAACATAAACTTTATTTTGAGACACCTTGAAAGAAGCTTTTGTGTCATAGGTACTGAAAGAGCCAAATATTTATAGCAAGTAGCGTAATGGCAAAACATAAATGGCAGCCAGGGTAAGTGTTTGTATGGTCAAAATTTATCGAGTTACGCGTTAAAGGCTTAAATCTATTGTCAAGGAATACTTGAGAAGTTAATCTTACAGCTTACAGCCAAGAATTAACATCCTTAACGAATCGCGGTAGACAGGGAAGGTAAATCAAATTTCATCAACAGGCTTTGGTTACCAGGTGTAGCAGGTGTCTTAAACCTTGTAATGAACAATCTGCCATAGGAGTGATAAACGTGGAATATTCAAAATTGCTAAACAACTGATAACTATTTGTGGATAACAAAAGTTTTTGCCCTTTGTTTGAATCGAACCGCCACACGGCTCAGCGTCGTGGTGAGAGGACCACTTTAACCATTGCGTCATTCTAATAATTTCTACTTTTTACGTATTTCAATAATACAGGCCACAAAACTTACATGAAAATAATTATTTTTATACAGCTTTTATTCCATTAGTCGTAACTGTCAATTCTAAATCGATTCTACTATTATCAAACTGACTTAAATAATAATAATCATCAGTATAATTGGTGTCTAAATATTTTTAATATTTAAGATTCAAGTTATATTTCCCCATCTGCCACTCCTCAAAACCTAGCTACATCTATCGACGTTTGAAATACAATGGAATATAATTTGTGTCCAAATATTTGTAGTATCTAAGACTCTAAGTTATATTTCCCCCTCTACCCTTACCCAAATCCCCGCCACAACTATCACTATTTGAAATACAAGAGTATAATTGGTGTCCAAATATTTGTAGTATTTAAGATTCAAGTTATATTTCCCCCTGTACCCTTTTCCAAATCCCCGCCACAACTATCACTATTTGAAATACAAGAGTATAATTGGTGTCCAAATATTTGTAGTATTTAAGATTCAAGTTATATTTCCCCCTGTACCCTTTTCCAAATCCCCGCCACAACTATCACTATTTGAAATACAATAGAGTATAATTGGTGTCCAAATATTTGTAGTATTTAAGATTCAAGTTATATTTCCCCCTGTACCCTTTTCCAAATCCCCGCCACAACTATCACTATTTGAAATACAATAGAGTATAATTGGTGTCCAAATATTTGTAGTATTTAAGATTCAAGTTATATTTCCCCCTCTACCCTTTTCCAAATCCCCGCCACAACTATCACTATTTGAAATACAATAGAGTATAATTGGTGTCCAAATATTTGTAGTATTTAAGATTCAAGTTATATTTCCCCCTGTACCCTTTTCCAAATCCCCGCCACAACTATCACTATTTGAAATACAATGGAGTATAATTGGTGTCCAAATATTTGTAGTATTTAAGATTCAAGTTATATTTCCTCCTCTACCCTTACCCAAATCCCCGCCACAACTATCACTATTTGAAATACAATAGAGTATAATTGGTGTCCAAATATTTGTAGTATTTAAGATTCAAGTTATATTTCCCCCTGTACCCTTTTCCAAATCCCCGCCACAACTATCACTATTTGAAATACAATAGAGTATAATTGGTGTCCAAATATTTGTAGTATTTAAGATTCAAGTTATATTTCCCCCTCTACCCTTACCCAAATCCCCGCCACAACTATCACTATTTGAAATACAATAGAGTATAATTGGTGTCCAAATATTTGTAGTATTTAAGATTCAAGTTATATTTCCCCCTGTACCCTTTTCCAAATCCCCGCCACAACTATCACTATTTGAAATACAATAGAGTATAATTGGTGTCCAAATATTTGTAGTATTTAAGATTCAGTTATATTTCCCCCTCTACCCTTTTCCAAATCCCCGCCACAACTATCACTATTTGAAATACAATAGAGTATAATTGGTGTTCAAATATTTGTAGTATTTAAGACTCATGTTATATTTCCCCCTGTACCCTTTTCCAAATCCCCGCCATATCTATCACTATTTGAAATACAATAGAGTATAATTGGTGTCCAAATATTTGTAGTATTTAAGACTCATGTTATATTTCCCCCTCTATCCTTGCTCAAATCACAGCTACAACTATCGATATTTGAAATACAATAGAGTGTAATTGATTTTTAGAACTCAAATCCATGTTTTTTTTTCTTGCACAATTGGGGTTTGAAACAGTGGCGGAGGCCCAGTAAGTTGCAAACAACATACCAGTATTTCGGTTCTCGATTTAGCAGGTGTTATTTGAAGTTCTGTTTCAAATTTTTTTTTTTCACTGTCATTCAACAAACTGATGCCACAAATGTTTATGCGGATAATATCAATTGTATCACTGCAAGAAATGCAACTTGTATTGATATTTTTAACTTACTTACTAACTAAAAAAAATATATAACCAAAACGGGCAACATGGTCGACGACTTTTTTACCCATAAACATGCAATCATACTCTCACAATATTATTGGGATATAAGGGTTATAAACTAAACATCACTAAAACATAATGTGGGTTAGAAAGTTTTATTCGACACTATTTTTCTAGACTATTTTTCTAATATGGCAATGATGGCTATTCTGCCAAATTGAATTAGTGTACCTTGCAAGCCCGACTTTAGGAAAACGTTGACAATAATATATCGATGGTAGATATCACAATAAAGCATTATTGTTTTTAAATCCATTTATTATTAGACAACATTTTCAGGAGTTTTTAATTACATTTTTTATTAAGAGATTAAAGCAACTGCGTAAAAAAATAATGGTTGAGATATCCTCCATCGCTACTTTAAACATTTTTGGTATCTACTTGAACTCTAAGTAAGAAATAAACTAGATATACCTACTTATTGTCTTGAAAATATTTTATTACGTTCATAAGTACTTTCTGTATTGCCATATCAGCTCACCACCAACCACATGCTGGATGAACACTCCCTAATGCTAAGAAATTTAAATTGTATAGTTTGTAAATTACGGACTTTGTGCAAATACCCTCAAGGTAACAGAGTATTAAGGGTTTTATGGATCAAAATGAGTTAAGAGACTAGACCCCATGCCGCAGACTCCTCCAATTTCAGCAAATGGGACAAATTCAAAGACGGTTGTTTGAATTCGTTACGGATTCCAAGACGGTTGTTAACCTTTGTGGCTACACAGGTACATTCTCGAACTCTTCAAGCTTTACGAAGTTCAGGAGACACAATAAGGTTAATGTCTGTTGAACTAGTAAGAGTGTAGTAGGATTTAGAGCTAGTGTAGATGGGGCTTAATGTGAGCGTGGGTAGACTTCGTGGAAATGTCAGTTGCACAAGTCATAGTTAAACAAAACGTTTTGTAAAGCAATGAGGTGCGGTACTTTAATTTTTTAGACTGGATACTTAAGTTACCTTGTATCAAACCTAAGTCTACCTCCACCTCAATCAATGTTGATCTGACTATGTGCCAAATTCCTTAGTTCTTGCATCTTATCAGGTGATTACATTTGTGTATAATTTGATGTTGATAATTACATGAATAAATGAAACATACATAAAAATATACAGAGTTTTATTGTAATGCTACTGCATCTATGAATATTTCACAGTATGAAAATAATTAAAAAATTGGTTACCTACGATTGAGTTTCATAGTGACCTGATAAAGTTCGACTTTTATTTACATTTTCACCTGGTTCGCTATACATATAATAGGTAGAGCCTGTGGGAACAACCCTGGCCATAAGAAAGCTCAGCCATTGTTTTTAAATCGCCAGTTTACAATCTATAAATAAAGCTGATGAGGTTGTTTGTTTGTTAAAACGCCATCTTCTCTGGAATCACCTGTCGGATTCGAAAAGTTCTTTTTGTATATGATAGCCCGGTTCATGCAGAATAGTAAAGGCTATGTAACATCACGCTACAACCTTTAGGAGCGGTGCAGTGACCATAAACGCGAGTAAACTTACTAAAATAAACATTGACATAACCCCAAGACTAAGTACTAAGTAGACTTTACGCTGTAACGTTAAATATTTTTTAATTCTTAACTCTACAAAATAACTTCGTACAACATAAACGCACTGTTGTTCGTGTGACCTTTGCACGTCCAATATCACGAAACCGGAAATCTGATTACACAGTTCAAACGCCTCTAGGAATTAATTTCAAGGCATCAGAATTACCCCTTTCAATCTGCAGATAACAGATTACGTGAACAATTACTACGATTTTCGACGGTAAAATTACATTACATTACAAAATAAAAAATCGAATTATACGTTCAGAAAGTTCTGATCCAAGTCGCTATTTAGAATAAGTTCTAAAGTCCACCCTTTGACGATGATCGTACCAAAAATGAATTTATCCTGGAGTTCGCCCCCACATGGTATTTATGGCACGAAATCAGATTAAATCAACAATTAAATAGTTTCAAAATATCGCGAATAAGAGGATTTCTTGTATGCGACTCATTTTGGAATAGACACCATAACAATTTTTAAATCTCATTAAATCATTTTGAGTCCTTAATAAGTCTAATTTTAATTTTAGAATAAGTTCCAAGGTACCATAATTACCCCTAACATGGTTGTTTTTATTTAATTCAATAAAACATTTTTAATTATCTATTATTATCATATACCTTCAATTACTTTTTTTCTTTTACTTCTTGGCTGTTCGGTTCCTCTGAATGAATGGCTTCAGGACGTTCGTCAACAGTCTCAAGCTTGTCTTTCTTCTCACCATTTTCAGGTTTAATCTCATTTTCGTTAGCATCTGATGGGGCTTCGACATCAGGTTCAATCTTGTCTTCCTTTGATTTAGAGACCAATGTACTCATCACATATGTGGTCTGTTGTTCGAGGTTCTTTTTCTCTTGTCTCAGTTCCACTATCGCACTTCGGACTAACACCAAGACATATATTCGGAACACTGTGAAAGATAATTTTTAATGTTACCATATGAAAAAAGCCGCACAGTGTAGGATTAGTTGAAAACTTATAATCTGATGGTACTAATTATAGCGATTTTAAAGCCTTTTAAAGCCCGGTGGAGCGAACATTTTAAATGTTTGCACCACCAAAGCTTTCACTGCATTTCATCCTCTTTCGCTAGAGACTGCCAACTTTATTTACGTAGTTTTCTGTAAAGACTGAGGCAGACAGCGGGCGGGAACGGATGGCGATACGAGACAAAAAGTGGATTTAGCATGAAAAAATTAATATTTCTGTATTAAAAATAACGAATTTTCCTAAAGTAGTTAGCGCTTTATTCTATTTACTATAAAACCCTAAGATGATATAGCTGGCTAGCCACTAGCTCAACCTTAATACAAGAAAATAAAACATACGTATATCCATGACCAAAACTAAGCCAAGGAGGACGCCCAAAGCCGCTACGATCATGGAGTAGACCAAAACAGCGATGATCACTGCAGCGATGCAATATCGCTGGTATACCCGCATTAATGGTATATCTTTCTGAAATATAAAAGTACAGGTAAGATGTGTGTTAGATATTCAGTTATTATCCTGAATATCAGAAAGCCGCTTTTAAATATCAGTTCTATAACTAATGTAACCTTTTGATCAGGAGAAGAAGTGGTACATGGTATATTTAATAGTGTAAAATTAACTAGTAATTCTATGGATAGATATTATTTCATATTATAGACTAATAGCAGAACCCGGCATATATCCAAAATGGATGATCTGTATGTAACGTAAAGTCTCTAAAATTTTCTGCAAGTATCCAACGCAAGACAAATGAACATCTCGAAAACCGGTCCAATTGAAATCAATTTTGGGTCAATCGGTGATAGTAATTTTCGACGAAAGGTAACCTCTAGATGAGAATACTTAGACTCTAAAGGTACACAGATATAGAATACATTACCCGATAAATAGCACAGAGTAGAATAACAGTGAACGAGAGGTCGATAGTGTGCCCGATGACCGGTAGTGACTTCTTGGCATTGTCATCCAATATTGCTGTCTCGACATACATTGAAAGCGATACGAAGGTGTCATCTGATAAACCTATTAGTGATATTGCCTGAAATTTTTATTGTAGAATTAGCAAATTATAAAAAAAAACTAGATACCTATTTATTGTATTTTGCACGAAGCAGCAGTTGCAGCAATTTGATTTCATAGACAGGATTTACAACCGACTCGCGAGCTTTACTACTCGGAGTCGTTCTTTCTTAAACGTTTTCAAGTGCCATTGTGAAAATCAATCTACTGGGTACCCTCATTACCACAAATTAGACTATGAACAATGGAAGCACCGTATCACTGCAGGAAGCTCATAAAAGTGCCTTGTGTGAAATTGCATGCGTCCATATTGATAAGCCAATAAAGATCTGTCTAACTACGGGTTATCGCTATCAACCCCCTTCTTTCGAAGATTATGTATATTACGTAACCAACAAGCAGTTCTTAAGATACCCTGAAGATTTTGAGTCACCAACAATCAATTAACTTGCACCACAGCTGATGACTTTCTCGTTTATATCGAAAATTAAGTCGCTGCACTCATGGGCGCACGCAAGGGTGGTGGAATAGGGTAGATAGGCCCCCTGACTTTTGTATGTTAACGTATCCAGCGTGTACGGCATATTGAGAACAAACACGGCATATTGAAGAAAATGCCGTTCTTTTCCAAACGATGTATCTGCTGCGTGTCAACGATATGTTGTCCGTTAACGATACCTATATATTGTTGTGGGTAACAGTAAAGGTGGCGTCCATATCCCTCAGTCCACAACTGGAGAAAGCTTATTAAAACTTGTGTATGAAATCGTGACGTCCCTTGCAAGGGTGTCAATCGACAAAGTCGTTATACAGGTATATCTAATAATTCGAAACTTGCTTAAATCACTGAAATAGCATAGCATGCAGTTACAGTAAGAATTTTTGAAAAGTCAAATGTAATCCCACTAATCCTACTAATATTAAAAACGTAAAAGTTTGTGAGTATGGATAGATGTGTGGATGTATGGATGTTTGTTACTCTTTCACGCAAAAACTACTTAACCGATTGCGATGAAACTTGGTATGTAGATAGCTGGAGACCTCGATTGACGCATAGGCTACTTTTTATCCCGATATTCCCTCGGCACCGGGACTTAGGCGGGTGAAACCGCGGGGCGCAGGTAGTATTACAAATGTGAAAGTTTGGATGGATGGTAGTTTTTTTATGGTTTTCAGTGATTTAAGTATCTCATTGTCACACACCAATACTTAGGTACTGCAGCTAACCCTACTTTTTTCTATAAAATAAATAATCTTTAAAATTTAAACAGTAAAGAGAGAGAAACATCTCTACCAGATGTTCTGCTTCCTTTAGAGTACCTAATTTATTTTTAATAGACCACGATGAAGATAGCACTTTAACACTAAAAAAAATTAACAACAATTAATAATTTTTTTCTTATTTAAATTGAGAATTTTCTCCTTCCCTTTTATGAAGTCGTTTACAGATATACAAAGATCCTAAACCTAAATATACAACTATCTGTGAATTAGACACAATCGTTCCCCGCGGGGATCGACTCCACATTTAACGCCGCGGGCATTTGCATAGTAACCACTCAATCCACAACGCCATCCGTGGGCCATTAAAAAAGTGCAGTTTAACTTATATAAGCACTTACCTGTACAATAATATTTAAATACGCAATAATCAGTAGACCAATTTTCACTGGGGCCAACCAGCAACACATATCCACCTTAAAATTCACTACCATATGTTTTAAGTACTCAAAAGTTTGCCCCATCTTGGATAATTTGATCCTTATTACCTACTTGTATGTACAAACGTTAGGACTCCGACACATTGAATGAATTGTACCGAAAAAACACCGCTTACTAATTATTTGTTTTAATAAGGATGTTGTTTATTAGAAGGACGCGTAATTATTACGGTAATTCTGTAATGTGACATAGTCAGTTTAGCAACGATCAAACATCCACATTACATAATATCACGGAGCGGGTAATATTACCCGTGGCAATGGTATAGTTTCATTTCATATGACTCTTCATACAGGTGAAGATGGCGTTAAAGGCTAAATAGTATACCTACATGTCAACTTAGGGCCGTTCATTAATCACGTGATGTTTTTTTTTTTGGCAAATTTTTAACCCCCCCCCCCCCCTCCCCCTGGTGATACGTTGTGAAGTTTTAGACTAACCTACCCCCCCTAGCCAAAATCACGTGTTTTTTTTATTTCCAAAAATGTTAATTTTTTAAGAATATTATCGTTAAATACAGATAGAATAGCGCATTTTACGGAAAAATAAATACACGTGATAACTCACTACATCCTCCTTCCTCCTGTGACTTTTTCTGAAATTTTTCCCCCTCCCCCTTCGAGCCTCACGTGATTAATGGACAATCCCTTAATTGTTTTTAAAGAATGGACCATTTTGATGTGCCTGAATCATGAATTGTTGTTTGATACCAAGCGTGGTATCTTTGGACTGGGTGTGTGACACAAGTAGGGATTTAAATAAAACCACTGTGCACTGTACTATGGGTTCGTAGGACTCCACGGTTTAATTGGCAGTCGCCTTGAACTAAACTCCAGTCTTGCTCCCTCATACCAAATGTTTGTAGGCCTTATATGCTAACGCGTGTAACAGAACCATATCGCGATCTAAGTTTTGTATCAACTCCATCTAGGAAACGAAAAGGTAACTAAGATTCAAACTTATGAGTTTGAGCGCACTATGTTGTTGTTGGTCTCGAACAATTGTAGTAATTTGAGTTTCCACCTTTAAAGTGGAATATTTGTTCCTAATTTAAATGTTGCCAACCTTGATTACAACCAATTTAAAAAAATAACACACAGACACAAAAAATAAGTCGAATGAGAACTTCCTTCTTTTTGGAGTTGGTTAAAAACAATAAGATATTATTAACAATATTCTGAAATATATTACACAATGCTATCTAAACCTAAACGAAGCATAGCTTGTACTTATGGGTACTAAAACACGGAAAAACACACTGAGGTTAATTTTTTTGTAAATAAATAGATACATATTTAATACATCTATTTAAAAATAGACGTATGTGTACAATTTTTGCACAGAGCGGGCACCAAACCCGCGTCCTTGAATGTGGCAGTCGAATAAATTATCGCTGCGCCACAGAGGTTGTCAAAAATAAATAAAAATTAAAACAAATATTATATTACCTAGGTAGGTACTGCTTTATTTCTCTAAGTGATCCAATGACAACAGGTATTATAAATAAAAATCAAATAAATTGTTTTATTTTTATTGAAATATTAAAACTTCTGTATTCATAATAAAACTTTACAGGTATAATTCAGATTCAATGCAATGCCAATAGTTCCCATTTTAATTAATATTTTATACTGAAATTAACATGGCGAAGAAACATTTCATTAATTTACCATAATAATATATAAAGTAATTTACTATTTCAACAATAAATGTAATATTTGGATTGCTAATTTGTTTCGCTATTTGATTTGGTTTACTTGGCTATGAAATTGATGGTAAGTATCAATATTTAAACTAGAATGTTGCAACGTTAACCAAATGTAAATCGCATTAAAGTTCTGTGATTAGTAGGTATATAAGACCCCTAGTATGAGTAAACAAGTTACCGCTAACGTTTCAGTCACAGAGTACTTTATTATAATTGAAAGTTTATTGAACTGAGTTTCAGTTTTATGGCGATCGCGGATCGACTCGTATCTACGATGCACGATAGACCGATAGCCAGTGGCGTAACTATATAATCTGAGGCCCGTAGCTAATACATTAATACATTTTGTAATTAGTGCCTCCTGTGTTCAGGACCTTTGGTGTCCAGAGCTGGGGACCCGTGGCATTTTGCCCGCTCTGCCACCCTATTGTTACGCCACTGCCTTTAAATGTAGATAACATTAGGTATTTACGTGAGATTAATTCTTATAAAAACTGAGATAAACAAGCGGTCATAAAAGAAATATTATTCAGATAATAACGAAAAAACTGTCAGTCGTAGGACTGCACGTCAGAAGTAAAAACATAACTTATATAAATACATACACACATACACCCAACTGTATAAGTAAGTATATGTATCTGAGCGTGACGGTCACGCGAGTTCAATGCCGTTTTTCCCCATACCATACCAACAGTGCCAAACGTGCATAAAAATGTTTTCACTTCAATAAATTATCTATGTTGTCTATTATTAGCTGTGGTCTTGCTGCAATAAAAAGTATACTAAAGGTACCTGAATACTTGTCTACTTATAAGGTCCTCCCCACAATATTTTCAGAAAAATTAACTTGAAAATCTATCCACCACCATGTTCATATCAAAAAACCATTTTATTGACACCTTGTGTAAAATAATTCAGTATCCTGCAAAATGTAAGATGCCTATTACGAGAAAAGGCGGAAATCTGCCTAAAAAGGTGATTGTAGTCAGATGCATCAACTTAAAAAAGACAAGAAAATATAGTAAATACAAAATAAGGTTAACTGTAATTTTTGGGATGTCATCATTTACAGTGATATGCATGCATTTTTCTTTATTTAACATAAATACTTAGTTCTGTTCATGTTATTGGATCATAAGATGGTTGACTTTTGAATAATTTATTGCATCTATGTCCAACAATAACCTTTTAACGTAGATTTCCGATATTTTTATACTATTATATTAGGCTTCTTAAACTAATTAACTGATTATTACGTCATTATTAAATCTTATTAATCAACGATAACGATGTAAATGTTTTATATCACCCAAAAAGGTAGGGCAGTGTTTGTATTACGGAAAGCTACATGGTGACCTAAAACATTTTATTATGTTCCGTGTAAGCAATACAAGGCACTCAAAATTAATGCTATTATTACATTTTACTATATTAAATATTCTACAATATAGGATAAGATAACAAAAAACTACTAAGTAATTATTTACTTAGGATTGCCAGATGTATGCTATTTCCTGAACGTGGGGTCATTCTACGTAGGAAGTCCCAATTTTAAATTTGAATTTAGAAACAAGCGAGCGCTGACGTCATCGCCTAGTGATGTAGTACCATATTCTTTATTTGAAATAGTATTAAAAAGAACATTTAAAGTAAGTGCACACTGATCAAGATATAACATTTCAAAGCTTTCACAGATTTTTCTATCATCTGGCAACCCTACATGTAGCCCTTAATTTATAGAACTTTTCATATTCAACGTTCTCTTTTTCTCTCTAGATACGACATATCTGCAGAAGTCCAACCAGGTTTCCAAATGTTGCGAATAAGCTTTTATAAATACCACAGGACGACCATGTCATAAATTAACTGTTGTATATAGTTCAGATAACATGTTCAGAGATTTCCTGAGAATCTCACAAACAGATTTTACGAATTTCGTTGCAATGTAAAAGGCTTGGTGATCATGAAATAGCATATTTATTTTGGCCACATCCGGAGACAAGTTTGACTCCTGCTCTGATAATCTCATGTACACAAGTAGTATTCTTCTCTCTACGAATGAATGACAAAAAAACAAAAAGAACGTACATGAGGTTCTTTTTCTCTTAGTAAAATCGTAACTAGTGTAGTCTAGTTAAAGTCCTAGACACACACATATGTGTCAATACTATCGACATTTTGCCCCCCAAAAAAACTGATTCTAACATAAACAAAAAACACAAGCGTAGCTTCGTAGTGTCACATTAATCTTAACGGTCAAGTTGCACTCTTAATATTTTAAATTAAAAAATGAGACATTTTTTTAGTCTTTTACACGTTTCTAAACATTTTGGAATGCATAATAAAGAATTGAATTGAATTAAATAAGGTCTAAGACTTGTTGTTTGCAACAAGTTGTATACATACAACAAACAATGAAGGTAAGTGCATGGTCCTATCTTAGTGTGATTCCCACCTAGAAGACGTTTGAGTACCAGAAAATCAACAATATCCGCTGTTTAATTCCCACGTTTCATGACAATACGATCAAGCAACCAAGCAAGTGGTCGTTGAACTCATGTTCATGAATCATTTTAATTTATATCTTTTGGAAAACATGACGCTTTAGGATGGTATACATTTAACATTTTCTGTTTGTGTTGGTGTCAACCATCAATTTTTCCGGCCAGGTCCACTCCGCAGTGTAGGTATAAAGCTATAAGTATATGGCGGTGTCAACTAATAGTGCTAAAATTCAGTGGGATGCCGCGCACCGGCCGGGCCGCACGTTAGTTCGATGCTCACTCACGCGCTGCGTTCGTATCTAGACTATCGAGTTATTACTAACTAGCCTAGGTTTATTTGTTCACAAAAATAAAGAAATAAGCTAGGGAGAATATAGCTTACTGGTAATTAAATATGTACTCAGATTAATGAATTCTGTAAAAAAAAACTCTCGTTTAAAAAGTCGCGGCGTCGTCAGAATAGATAAGAGTTACGCGATAGAGAGAGAAGCAACTTCTAGGTGAATATAACTGTAGGTAATTAGCGCTGTGCGACCTGAATTGCGACTTTATTGTGTCGGAACAAGAGTCGAGTTCTGTAACTGTTTTCTTTTTAATTGGCGGATATGCTCCGTACAAATATCTTCCAAGCAATTTGGAGAATAAAACCCCACATTGGCAACATTAAGAGAGAGTACCATATATATTCAGATTTCTTCTGATAACAGAGAAAAACAGATGTGTCCAAGAGAAAACAGATTATGAAAGTTTTTGAAACCTGTAAATATTTGACTTTGAATAGAAGAGTTAAGTATACATTATTTTTTTAAATATTAAATACTTTTATATGTAGGTATTTAATTAAATTGTCATAAAAAATTAATAAACAACTAAAAGTATCAAATAGTTTTGTTTGCAAATCCTTAATATATAATGAAAATAATTACAATAATATTTATGAGATGTGGTACATAATTTATATAACTGAAACTGTAAGAAAATTGCTTAAGAAATTGAATAAATATTGACGTATATTTATTTCTATAAACAAATGATTGCCAGCTGAATACTAGACGTCGCCCGTTGGTCGATATTCGACCATAATTGATTATGCTTTGTTTTATTTCCAAGACCAGTACAACTTGAACTATAATTGTATACACTGTCGGTACATGACAGGACAACATATACAGCGTGTAAGTATCACCGTCGCGAATAACTTACAAAAACGTCTTTCTTTGGATACTTATCACAATGCAAAAGTCAGTTCATCATAAAATGCGAGATTAAGGATTTACAGTCAGTACTTTGGTTATGAACTACGCAGTGTAATGCAACAAGCGTACTGTGCGGTACGGTGAATGACCTTCAGCGCACGGCGCCGTAGAAGCAGCTGATTGCATAAATGTTTTACATTGCAGTTTTTGGCCGAATGGGATACTGATTTTTATTCGGTAAAATGTTCTGTTTATTCATTGTGATATCACTTTTAAGCAAAAAAAATAAACAAAATAATTATGAATTTTCCGGTAGAAATTTCCAATGATTTTCCACTCAGAATGATGGTCTGAATACACTATTTCAGGATTCGGTACGGTGTCACTTACACCCTGTATACTGGGCGCCTTTAGTTGTTTGTAGTCATTTCCAAATCTTTATATATAAAAAAAAATGATATCATTAAAATTCGTCAATAGCTACAAAACGAAAAAAGAAAATCAGTTGACATACATAGGAGCAAATGGTTCTCAACAGTTTTGTCTTGCCTATTTTGTCATATAGAAGAAGATTAATAATACTTACGCGATCTATAGTACTTTTAAAACGCATTTAGCATAAGATTTCTGTCATAATAGCTAATACCTAGTCAAAATAAATTAAAAAATAATCATACGGTTTCTATATTTTTAAGATTTTAAGATAACGAACAAGTATACAGCCCTCACACACACGCGTTTTAAGTTTAATAAAACATATGAATTGAACTTAACAAACCAAATATATAGTAATATACACCAAAACCCTGTATCACGACGAAAATAAAAACAAAATAATATAAAAATAAAATATTTATTTGAAAACATAACCATTTATACCTTTACAATCGAGCGCAATGAGACAGAGACAAAATTAATACAAATATAGCTCACCTTATCTGACATCGAGAGTACTTCTATTATGATATTATCCTGTCTGTTTTCCAATTCAAAAACTTAGATAGTTTGTTAGCGAAAGCGATATTTGTTTTTGATAATTTGAGTTTCATGGTACTAGATTATAGTTATAATGATATTAGACTTTTTCTCAGTTTTCGCTTTAGGTTGTATGCTGTTTAGCTTATTAACTATTTTGTTGTTAAGGGGTCGTCCATTAATCACGCGAGACTCGAAAAGGGGGATGGTGTTCAGAAAAATAACGAAATATCACAAATTTATGGAAAGATAATATTCTCAATTTTTTTAAGATACCTACCTACCTACTTTGGACTAAAAATAAATACATGTGATTTTGACGTGACAACGTCTTATAAATTGGTTTGCCGGGTGACACTTCAAGAAACTGCGTTACGCTCCGCTCACGTTATGCGCTTACAATGAGAGCGAGTGAGAGGCACGCGTTTTAAATATAATTCTTTGTATAAATAAATGTTTTAAATTGTTACTATTATTTCATCCTTCTTCCTACTATACGAATGAATATTCACATTAAAATTATTTTACCACTCAAAGTCGTTGTCACGTAAAACTTTCGCCCGTATACCGACTTTACAGGCAACCAATTTTTTTTTTGTTGGTCTAACACGTCGCCACGTATCACAAGAGGGGTTCAAAAAGATGCCAAAAAACATCACGTGATTAATGGACAACCCCTAAAATACTACTATTGTGTCGTAAGGTTCAACGTCTTACAAATGCTCAATGTCTGCTTATTTGCCCCCTATACCATAAAAAAGTACAAATTTACATTCGACAAATAGCGATTAATCCGATGTCGAATTAGTCGATATTTTTTTATACAGATTTAGGGCTGTAATTATTTTACTATTCGCCGTCATGCTACATAAAAATTAGGCTAATTGATAGCTATTTTTCAATTTATTATAATACATATTTATTATAGTACATTTACGGCATAGTAATATAATAAAAAACAAAAATTAAAATGCTCGAAAAATATATTTTTACGTAACATCGACAGTCAATTATTCAAAAAAATTGCATAAAATTTAAATTAATTTCAAACTGATTTAGAATTTGATTATTTGTTAATAATTAGTTTTGATAAGTTTATAATACTAATTATAAAGTATTTCACATAAAAACTAAAAGTCTATTATTTCTAACAGCATACAACCTATCCCGTTTAATTTTAACCTCACTTCATCAACGCGTGGACAACGGCATTGGTGTTGAGAGCCTTCAAATCGGTATACGTCTGTCCCGTTCCCACAAACACAATAGGCTGGCCGTTATATACGTCATAGAAATGGCTGCACCGACTTTATCGTCTATGGTGTCGAACTTGGTGAGCACGATGCCGTCGATGACGTGAGGATTAGTCGAAGAACTGTGGTCGGCGAGAGCCTGGTTGAACTTGACGAGTTGGTCGACGGCTTCGTTCCCGACGAGAGCCTCGCCGACGAAAAGGACCATGTCCGGCTCGTTGACCTTGATGAGCTTGGCGAGCGCGCGCATGAGCGGCTCGTTGTCCTGCATGCGGCCGGCCGTGTCGATCAGCACCACGTCGATGCGCGAGTCGTTGGCGTAGCGGATGGCTTCCATTGCGATGCCGGCCGCGTCTTTGCCTGCCAATGACAATAAATTTAAAATATAATGTAAAATACCTTGCTTTAAAAAGATGACCTCATGAGCTAGTCAGTACATATTGACGGTATTAAGTATTTTAGTTTACTATACTAAGTTGGTAAAAACGGCCCGCCTAATGAAGCTTAGAAAATACCACGCTTCGACAGTAGTACTAACGTAATGCTATATTTTTTATTACGGTGTGTCACTATTAGTGTTGCAAAATTTTTATAGGTATCGGGAACCGCTTACTATCAGACGGGCTGTGTACTCGATGACCAACTTAGTTGTATAAAAATAAGAGAAGTCTACTGTTACACATAAGTACATACATAGGTTACTTTTCGTAATAATACGGATTTAAATTTTATCCTGTATATACAGCGTGTTACAAAATGCTGTGGTCATATTTTAGGGTCGTATAGTAGACCCCGTGAATAAGGTAAAACGCTTTTAGGTAAAACAATTTTAGGAACATTCGTGATTTTTAATATAGAATTCTTATTTTGAAACTAACAAATTAAACTTGAAAATTGATTAATTTAGCTAATATTTTTTCGTGAGAGGGAGAGGGAACGGGAGAGGCAGAGGCAGAGGGAGAGGGAGGGGGAGAGGGAGGGGGAGGGGGAGGGGGAGAGGGAGAGGGAGAGTCAGGTCAGAACTAGAACCCACCGTAGCCCTTCTCGTAGAGGTGCACCATGGTGCGGCCGGCGTGGCGCGCGCCGGGGTGCAGCGCGTTGAGGTGGCGCACGTGCGTGCGCAGCTGCTCCACGGCGCCCGCGCGGAACGTGTCGCACGCCGCGATCAGCACCGACAGCTCGTTCTCTATCAGCCAGAAGCAGATCTTCGCCAGGTTCGTAGACTTGCCCACGCCGTTCACCTGTAGTGTGCGTACATCTCGTTTCATCGTTCATGAGAGAAAACATTTGTTCCGGCACACGATTACAAACACTTTTACGACAAAAGAATAAAAATGGCAAAAAATACAAGGACATAATAATATAGACTAATGAGGTACAAAAAAAAAGAAGTTGAGTTGATCACTACTGATTCAAAATAGGAATTTTGACAAATTTTCGAAAGTTTATATTTTAATTTTAGCCTTTGTCAGTCAATTTTAATATAAATAGGTATTTAATTTAACTTTTTAATTTAAAAATAAAATGTGATTGAAGGTTTTAACACATCACAATTAATATTTTTTTTTTATAAAGAATACTAGTAACATGGATCACACATTGCTAGTATTCTTGTTAACTCCTCCAGCTAAGCTAAGCGCTTGTGTTAGTTCGCAAGTCCGACGCCTTAGCCATTAGGCTACCGTCGCTTTCGGATTTAGATTCAACGTAACATAAATTTGTGATTAATATCAACATAGCTATTAAAGAAGATCGATAAATAATGGCCAGATGCCATATAACAAATATAAATCAGCTTTATCTAGCATAGCAAAGATTAACCGAAGTACATAGTAACTTCCAACGCACAATGAAAGTTCCCACGCACTATGAAAGTGAGTATATGTATACGCTCGAAAGGGGTTTGTATCTTTCCAGAAAAGCTAAAGGTATCTATAGTCAAGCCTCTGTACAATAATGTACAGGAATTCATGCACAATTATAGACCAACTTCACTTCTGCCAATTTTTTCAATTTTTTTTGAGAAATTTATATAAATAAGTATAATGAGATATACTTATTGCTTGAAAATACAATATTTTGTGTATCAAGCAAAAAGGGTACCGCAAAAATAAATCGATAAACATGGCTTGATACGATTTTTTAATGTATTTATATTGATAAAAAATACAGACTTGTTCCCTATTTTGTGACATGACACAAGCGTTTGATTATGTCGACCATGATATCTTGCTGGAAAAACTTCACGGGTATGGCATAAGGGGTAACGTGCATAATTTACTAAAAACCTATCTAATAAAAAGAAGGCAGTTTACATCAATTAAAAAATTAAATCTAAATACAAAGAAGAAGACATATATATTTATCCAAAGAGCGTAGTAATATCAATTGGAGTACCGCAGGGTAGTGCAGTTGTTAAGATGCATCCTCATATTTTGTTTCCCACCTTATCGGACGTTGTTGTACGCAATAGGCGAAAAAATAATTTCTGTATACGTAGGTCTAACATATCTCTCACGTGGAAAAGTGAGTTTTGTTTAGCCCCAAAAATATACAACAAACTTCCTGATGGAAACACCGTGGAATTTTAGTCATTGATTTGTAAAAGTGTGTACTCAGATCATGATCTACAATATTTCTACATAAACAAAATAAAAAAACGCAATAAAAAAATAGACACTGTAATATTTGCGATTTTGATTCAAACATGACTACAACATGGCATTGCATAAGAATAACACCCGGTTTGTACTTAAACAAAGTAATTCATTTACTTAAACATAAATTTTGATTGGTTGGTCGCCGTCAGGCGCGAGCGCATCGCTTCCTCCGCAGACAACCCCCGCTCCCCGCATTTCTTTTGTTGCCCAAAATTTTGCCATGTAAGTAGGTCAGTGTGCTTCCGCGTGTAAATAAGTAAAATGACAGACATGGTTCGGTTTTATGCCATTGCTGGAGATAATAAGGCGTGCCTTTGACGAAGTGAAAAGAGACACCAATTTATTATTAGGATCCTTAAAAGAATCATTACTCTACCACCAATGTTGTTATGTAAAACATTTTACACAATTTGCACGTCCCATAGGCTAGAATACACACCTGACACGGACACCTGTAACACCATTTTCGAGCAAATAACTAATTTAATTCATTCATTCATCATTATTAATAACTACTTATTTTATTATGTGGTGTTATTAAAGTATAATTCAGAGGGTCCCAAGCCCTATAAAGTATGAAAATTAGAGTAATTTTATAGGTATCGATACAGTAGGTCATTACCAAACGGGCATCGACCTTTAGAGATCGGGCGATCGTACACACAAACCGCGTAAGTACCTACACATCGTATTGTAGCAATGTGAGAAGTAGATCCTGAAGAAAGCGCCGGGTTTGATACTTAATTTTTTTTTTATAATTGCTTGAAACGCATATATATCATGGTCTGTAAAACAAATAGTGAACTCACCCCACAGAACGCCATAATATAAGGTCTGCCCTCCTCCTTGGCGTGAAGACAGTCGCGCAGGATGTCCACGCGACGTTTGGGCGACAGAATCTGCACCAACGACTCTGTCAGAGTCGCCTTCACCGTCTTGGCTACGCTGTCGAAAGTCCCTAGCACCTGGAAGAAGAGAAAGTATCACCGGTATCAATACAAGTTATGAAAAAAAATAAAGGAGAACCAATTATCATGAACAATGATACCATGAGTCATCAGCCCAGGCAGGGTTGATGACCCGTGGAGGTTTCCACACGATAAAGAAAAGGGTACCCAAAAATTTATCCGGGTTATATTTGTGCCCACGTCAAGTTAATATTTCCAACACTGTAGGGTATTAATCCATTTGAAGGGGAAAACATTTAAAACAAAAGTACGACTGGAAATGTTAAACCTCTTTTTCTGTCCCCAATTAGAAATATTTAAGAAGGAATATAGGTATTTATTTTTGAAGTGAAAACTTCTTTGGCGGCGTTGTGCACTTTTTGGGATGGGTAAAAAATGTTAAATCGTGTCAGGACACGTGACCTGATCAAAAATTCGTAAGACGGAGCCGAGTTTCTTATATTTAAAAAAATATAACGTTCGAAATTCAAACATTTATGTGCGGCCAGAAGCGCAGAACTTCCAGTGTACCCTATGATTTAGATATGTTATTACCTACTTTTTATTTTTAACCTAATTATATATATACAGATGTGTGTGTGTGTGTGTGTGTGTGTGTGTGTGTGTGTGTGTGTGTGTGTGCGCGCGTGTGCGTGTGCGTGTGTCTGTGTGTGTGTGTATATGCAAATACATTGTGAAGTTATGTTTTCACTTCTGACGTGCAATCCTACGACTGACTGTTTTTTTTTAAATTCCTTTAACTTATGAATATTGCAATAATATCTATACTCTACATTCCACTCCCTACTATATTAACACAAAGTTTATACCTTTCCTTCCAACTTGGTGGCGACAGAATCACATAACTTGTTAGAGATATCCGCTGCAACGTTTTTACCGATGAGATGGTCCCGCAGCTTTTCCAGTACTGGACGCATTGTTTCCTCTGATAACGCCTTGGAGCCCACCAACCCTGAGATATATAACTTCAGTGTAACTAAAAGTGGACATGCTGAACTGGTGTAATTATTCTATAAAATAAAATACAATTGAATCTCCGAAGTTGCCTGAATTGAGATAATCCCACTAATATTATAAATGTGAAAGTTTGGATGGATGGATGGATGTTTGTTACTCTTTCACGCAAAAAACCACTGAACCGATTGCGATGAAACTTGGTGTGTAGATAGCTAGAGACCTGGATTAATGCATAGGCTACTTTTTATCCCGATATTCCCACGGGATCAGGACTTACACGGGTGAAACCGCGGGGCGCTGCTAGTAATGGATAAATGGATGTTTGTTACTCTTTCACGTAAAAACGACTGAATGGATTTGGATGAAATTTAGCACACAGATAATTTAAGACCTGGATTAACATATAGGATACACTTTAGCGTGGTAAATGTATGCAAAAGCTAGTAAACTACAAACACTCGCAGCACCAGTATTGCAGCTAACAATGAGCTCTGGCAGCCCTACTCACAGTCAGAAATGCCGATAACATTACGCTAGCAGAGCTTACTGACAAGTAGAAGCGGGCTTTCCTAGATTGCAATTCGAGCAGAAAGCTGCTGTACCCTACATCCTAATATTCGTGTGTATGTTACGGTATTTCTTCATCGTTATGGACCGATTTCAATATTTTTTTATAACCCATCTAAAAATTGTTATGGTAAAGGAGGCAAACGAGCAGACGGGTCATCTGATGGTAAATGACTACCGCCGCCCATGGGCACCTGCAACTCAAGAGTCACAAGTGCGTTGCCGGCTCTTAGGTGGGAGTAGGGGAAGGGGGTGGATGAGGGGAGAGGAAAGGATGGAAGGGTTAGGGCCTCCGGTAACCTCACTCACTCGGCGAAAAGCAATGCAAACATTGCTTCACTGCCAGTTTTCAGTGAGGCCTCCACTATCCTATCACTCCAGTCGAGCCGGCCCATACGTGCCGAAGCATGGCTCTCCCACGATATCGATAAATAATGGCCAGAGGCGAAAAGAAATACTATTATTGTTGCAACATATACATATAAAAAATATAAATCAGCTTTATCTAGCAAAGATTAATCGATATACGTAGTACCTTCTAATCGTGTAACGCACAATAAAAGTTCCTACGCACTATGAAAGTGATTATATGTATATACATTATTATTTATTGGGTACTTCTGTCGTTGTAAAATGTTTTAAACACACAGTGTACTCACCCTTGAATATGCTAAACATGCCCGTGGTCTTCTTTGGGCTAGGCTGTGTGTCGTATTCGACTTCTTCTTCACTGCTGCTCTCTTCAGATTCCACCTCCAGGTCACGAATAGCGCCAGTCATTTTGCCCACCAACTTTAGAATCAAGGATACAATTGTATGTTAGAAGATGTCAGGAAAATAAAATGTATCACAACATTTAGAGATGGTTTCAGGTGAATAGTGTTTGAGGCCAAAATGCCGTGTGCCATTGCCGTTACACTACCGCCGATTGTTATAAAAAAAGTGATATAAATATGAATAAAAATATTACTATTAATATGTTGTATAGATTTTATGATATTACTGACCCCACAAATGTCGTTTTGTCAAAAGCTGGACTGAGGCAGTTCCACATTTCATTTTCCTTTTTCATAAGAACCTTTCTCGGACTTCAACAAATATTTGAAAAAAAAAAGCCTAATAGTTCTTAAGTCGAGTTTTGCGTTTAGTAATTCATTTTTATTTGTATCATCATCATCATTTCAGCCATAGGACGTCCATTGTCGGACATAGGCGTCACTTAATGACTTCCAAGAAGACCGGTTGGAAGCGGCCTGCATCCACCGACGTCCTGCGATTTTTACCAAGTCGTCTGTCCATCGCGATAATGGACGTCCTGCGTTTATTTATATAGATTACCAGAATTTATGGGACAACAAATATGATTGTACAAGTAATAGTAGAGTTCACCATTCACCTTCAACTTGAAATCCCCAACAAAGGCCAAACTTTTTGGTAAAAACTCAAATAACGTAGGGAGGGCTTGAGTTTCTTACTAATCTGACACGTCCGTATTAAAAATAGTGTGTAAGCATAATTTTTAAATTTTTTGTAGGATTTCCCTTACTTGGGGTAGAATTTAGAGTGTGTTTTTAAAGTTCATTTTAGTATACTTTCTATATTTTTAAAAAATCTTACGTTCCTATAACTTTTAGGAATATACAAGTCTAATTTCTGATTCTCCAGTTTTTTGTTTTGTATTACCAATTAGCAGCTAAGTATCATATTTTAAATATAATGAACTTTGTTTTTTTTATATTATAGGGAGCAAACGAGCAGACGGGTCACCTGATGGTAAGTGATTACCGTCACCCATGGACACCTGCAACTCAAGAGTCACAAGTGCGTTGACGGCCTTTGAGATGGGAGTACCCTCTATTCTTAAGGTTTGAAATGTAGTTAAAAGTTATTTACATGTGTGTCGGGTGAAATATTGTTCTCAGCATCCTCCGGCTTATCCGTGCTGAAGTCGAGCGAGGGCAGGTCCCGTGTCCCACCGCCCAGCTCCCACACGCGCGGCTGTTTCACACGGTCGACTTTGGGACTCTTCGGTGACTTCCTATACACAAATCAATTTCTTACAGTCAAAAAATTTTAAATTAACTGACGTTATTAATAAGTGTTTTTAACTCCGGACGGAAAGAGAGGGTTGTTATAAGTTTGACGTGTCTGTGTCTCTGTCTGTGGCATCGTAGCTCCCAAACGAATAGACCGATTTAAGTGCTTTTTTTTTATTTGAAAGGTGACTTGATCGAGAGTGTTCTTAGATATAATTCAAGAAAATCGGTTCAGCCGTTCGAGGATCATCAGCTTTATTCTAATCGTTGAAGGGATTTTCGAGTTGGGGGTATTTTAAATTTATGATTATGGTAGAAGTATGTTACAAAAAAAATCCATTGAAATCGAATCTTAATTTGAGTTTGTTTGTAACGTTTTGAAGCCTTAAATACTCATCGATTGTTACGAAACTTCTTACATACGTTGTCAGAAAAGGACCTTTCATCTAGAGAAAACAGTAGTAAGATATCTGAATTTATTGACAACATCTACCAAAAAGTACCTATTGTTTTGCGAGGGAGACATGAACTAACTGTCAAAATCTGTGTTAATGGGAGCGAAGCCGCTGGAGCTGTACCAGAAGCTGGATGTGCGCTGGATGGAAAGTGTATTTTATTAAAAACCGACAAGCAGGCGACTTTAGGACAATACTCAAGAGTATGTAATTTCGACTTCTGCACTTCCATGCTTCATCAACCATCCACAAGAGCTCTAAAAGCTCTAAATAATTATTTGGGTCGTAAAACAGTGTGCATTAATTAGTTTTAATTGGAATATGACAGTTCTGTTCATTATATGGAACCCAGTGCTGGTGGATTTAAAAAATGGCGTGAATGTGACCAACACTCTTTAGTGCAAATTTGACTTAACTTGACTGACTCAGCTTGTAACTAGGGCCAGAGCAACCTGGTCGAAACTTTAGGTAATTCAAAGGTATATAATACCTATTACATGCTTGCATTGATGCCTGTATACATAATTATATACCATGGAACGCGAACATGTAAAAATTAGTAGGTATTAACATAATTACTTATAGAACACTTACTTGGGTTCCTTTTTCACTTTAGAAGCAAGTTTCTGAGCCAACTTGGCTCTGTTAGATACAATAAAAGTATCCTCCGGTTCAGGGGACTCCTCTACCTTGCCATTGACCAAACTCTTATTTTCAACAATTTTTACTGAAAAATAATTTATTGGGATAATATTCAGTATGTTACATTTAATTTGTTTTGAATTTCATTTATCTAATTGTTCTGTAATTTTACTTATCACAAATTATATAGATATGTTAAAAGTTGTGAGTAAGGTAGTGGCGTTGCATGGTTGCCCCGCAAATTTGGATTAGCAGCCAACAGAGTTTCACCCTTTGACATAGTTACGAGAGATTGAGCTGACTTTTGTTTTTGAAATACCTTGATATCAATTTAACACATTTTTATTTAAATACAGTCATGATTGTACTCTTGGCATCTCTATAATTTCTACAACAGCATCATCTTGGTAAATAATTTATAACGCTTTTGTATATATATATAAAAACAAGCTGACTCGTGCAACTTCGTACGTGTTTGAATATTTTGCCTTTTTTTGCAACTTTTTTCATTGATGCTCTGCTCCTATTGGTCGGCGTGATGTCCTAGCTTTCTATTTTTTTCAATTAGTACCAGTAGTTCAATAAACAAACTAACTCTTCGGCTTTATAATTTTAGTATAGATGAATCACAATTTCATTTATCTTTTTTTTATGTTTTCTAATATTTTGTAGAAGGTTCTTACAGAACTAAAAATTAAGAAAACTGAGCAGAAAATCAGTTCCCGTTAGATAAATTTGAATTTCCACACGAACGAAGTCGCGGCCAACAGCTAGTACAAAATATTATTATTATTTATCAGGCAGCAGTTGATATTCAACTGATAAGGCCTGTATCCTGCTTTCTTAATTTATTTTTCATTTTCGATATATTTATCAAGTTTATTTTTGAAACTATTTATAGTATCAGCTGAAACTATATTGTTTGGAATCTTAGAAATGTTAATTAGTTAATAGTATAGAAAGCATACTTGAGTTAATTAAATCGTTAACATTACACAATACTCTCTCATAAGCTAATAAGATTATAATAGTAGCTAAATTTTGTAATAAGCACTAATGTACATGTAGACATTAGTACAACATTTAGTAGTTCAATACTGCCAAATAAAAATAACATATCCACCTCAAGCCTAAAACCTAATGCAAGAGTTACCAGAAATTCAAATGTCACATGGAAAAAGTTATGCATTTAATTCTGGCCTTTATAGCCAACAATTGTACTACTAATACCAAACATGGTTTCATCATCATCATTTTAAGCGGCGGTAGCGTAATGGCTAAGGCGTCGGACTTGCGATCAAGTGGTTGCGGGTTCGAACCCCACCCAGTGTACTACCGTCGTGAACCCACTCCTAACACAAGCGTTAAGCTTAGCTGGAGGGGTTAACGATTACTAGTAATGTGTGACCCACGTTACTAGTAATCTTCATATAAAAAAAAAAAAAACCATAGAATGTCCACATATGCCTTCCTCAATGACTTACAAGAAGACTAGTTAAAAGCAACCTGCATCCACCAATGACCTGCGATATTTATAAGGTCTTCTGTCCATCTTGTTGTGTTCTACTCTAGTTAATATTAACTGCTTGAGATTAATTTCAATCTTTACCTGACTTCTTCCCTTTCTCTTCTCCTTTGCGCTCAATCATAGAAGCTACAGTCTTTTTGGACTTCTGTGAGTCTTCAAATGTTCTCATTTGTTTTGGAATTTTAGCTTGTGTCTTTGCTACAAAATAGAAATTGTCAATTTAAACAATCATTAAAATATTAACAAGAAAATGGAAAGGCAGGGAGAATAATTTAATGTGCTTGCTTATAAATAGTATATGCTTTTTTAAATGACTTTTATCATAGTAATAGTAATAATAATTAAGTATTGTCAAAAGTAAAGAAAAAAGATAAACCATTTGACTATTTCAGTGCTTTTGTGCTATCTTTTATTAACTTTAATTATTATAAAACGGTTAATACACTAGTCTTGTGGCATCATCACCATTATTACACATTATATTACAATCAATTATTTGGAGATGTGATCTGGAAACCTACAACTGTGTCATTATGCTACTATTACTGTACTATGCTATATAAGTTTTGTACTAATTAGCCAATTATTTATTAGTTAATTTGGTAGATAATGTGATGATATCAAAACATGAGTGTTAGCACTTCATATATATATTCATTGTTGCCTATTGTTTGTTGAATGATACAATGGGCTTGAATAATGAAGTCACTTATTTTTAAATATCCATCAAACATAATTACTACACAGTATTTTAATTTCTTACAATGTTGTTAAATAAAAATCACAGACCCCAAATTTCACACTTTCTAAGAACCTCATCGAAGGTCATCTTGAAATCAAAATCCATGATATGACGGCCTCCTTGCAGTTCATTCTTATACTTGTCTCTAAACTCCAAGTGCACATCATTGAGAAACTTATCCACATAGGATAACTGCAGAATGCGTTGATATGCAACCACAAACACCAATTCAAACTCATTGTCGAGTTTATACTGCAGTGTTAAGGCATTATGATTAAAAGTGTTATTGCCTGACCGCTCCTGAAAAAAAAGTATCTGTTATTTTATCTGCTTCAAAACTGTTTAAAGGATACTTGTTAGATGTGGTTTAGTAACAACTGTTAGAGGTCATAATCTACTTTTTAAGCACATCAAAAAGGCATTGAAAATAAATGAACCATGTGTTTACTAATGCGATAAACACATGATGAAGTTCAAAAGACTTTGATAACATGTTTAAAACGCAATAAAAACAAGCCAAGGACATAAATATAGATACAAGGAAAACGTAGCCAATCCTACGTTTAAACCAGTTCAAAGGATCAAGTTGAGTAAATGCGGAAAACCGACGTTCTGAATACTTAATAGGATTATAAGACGTATTGGCAGGGGCTTCCCAACTTTGATAACACTTACTTGTAATATTACACTGCGAATTAAAGCGTTTACAGACGGCGAAAAAATTTCACTTGTACTCTGGAAACACCATAGGACTATGCCTCCTTTGCTAAAAATGCTGAATAGGTCTAACATTTTGTACAATTATTACGACAATTCTCAAGAGCACAAGCTCACAGATGTTTCCTTTCGCACTGTACTACGTAGAAATGTCTATTTGACAGAAAATTGACAACTCACTCACATCAAGGCTAAATTCAGAACATATACCTAGTCCACAAAGCCACAATTCCACTAACCAAAAGTTGAAACCAAACCAGAACACATAGTAATAAAACATTAGAAATGGTAAATCCCAGATGAAATTCTTCTTAATACTGACACACTTGTGCTTATATTATGTGGAAGAATACAAATAAAGTAAAAATTAAAATATTTTGATTATTTAAATAAAATTAAAGATAAAAACTATTGAACACAATTTATTCTATTTTCAACTTTCAAACGCTCTCTAGTCTTCTTTGCTGTCTATGGTTTATATAAATTGGGGCTACTGCAAAAAATATTAATAATTATATTATAGTATTTTCTCCTCAACTATTTATATACCGGATCAGTATAGTTTCTTATCATTTATGTTCTTGTTATATTAAATAAATCTTCAACTTGGCCGACACATACGATAAATATGGAAATGGTAAATTCAAAAATGGTAGCCCCACCGAATCTTTATTGTTTATGGTGAAAGAAATTTGTCAAATCATCACGATATTTTGTGCTCGATTGAGAAATTGCCGAGAGGAGTTAGTGTCCATATATTTGTATTAGAGACTTGTATGTTTTAATAATCACAAAACAGAATGAATATCACATCAGCAGCGGGGATTATATCCCTGCTTGACGAGCCTATGTCCGAAGTCAAAGAGTTCGCGTTGAAGAGATTAGACAACATAGTCGACGAATTTTGGCCTGAAATATCGGAGTCCATTGAAAAAATTGAAATACTTCACGAAGATAAAGTATTTTCACAACATCAGCTGGCGGCTTTGGTAGCTAGCAAGGTATACTATCACTTAGGAGCTTTCGAAGATTCGTTGACGTATGCCCTGGGCGCTGGTGACCTATTCGACGTTAATGCACGAAACGAGTATGTTGATACCACTATTGCAAAGGCGATTGACTTCTACACCCAGAAGAGGAAGGCATTATTCGTGGACAGCTCGGCAGAAGTTATCGATCCTCGTTTGGAGGCCATTGTCAACCGAATGTTCCAACGTTGTCTTGAAGATGGGCAATACAGGCAGGCTCTTGGTTTGGCGTTGGAGACCCGCCGTATGGATATATTTGAGGAATCCATCATGAAATCTGATGATGTAGCTGGTAAGCCCATAAATAACAAAGGAAATAGTACTTAACTGACTTAATCAAACTCAGTATTACAACATAGGTAAAAAAACATCGAGTCATTGTTCTTTGTTGTAAATACAACATTTTTGATATGAATAAGAATATCAAGTTAGTTAATAACTATGTTTTATAGTTTTTATTTATACATATAAATGTATTTATTTATAAAACTCAAGTTAACACATAAACCTAGTCCTTTGGTCTTGTCTAGGCTATGAAATAGTTTACCTATAATTAGTTTATTCAAATGAAGCTGTGCAGCAGTATATAATCTGAGTGTTATTTAATTTTGCTTGAATATAGTTACAAAATATTATTTCTGAAATTTGTCATAACTCATAATGTTGGTGTATCATATTTAAAACATAAACCGATATCCTTGAGTACTTTTAAAAAGTAAATACTGTACCTAGTGTAGGCAGCACATTTATGTTCAAGGACCATAAGTAAATATACACACTCTTGTTTACCCACCAGCCAATCTCAAATAAATCACAGCTCTACATCATTATTATTATTGTTGAGAGTTTTATGCTACTTCAACCATTTTTGGTCTTTTGTAGGGCATTCTTGCTTCATAGTGCGCTGCTCAGATTTATGGGTTTGAGACACGTTCAGGTTTTATGAGCAGTGATTGTTTGTATTTCCTGCCATTGCATGATGTGCATCCCTAGGTTGATACTTTGGTACCGCATCATTAGTGGGCAAGAAGAATTTGCATGTTATGCATTCACCCAATTTTAGGTTGAGCTATTCTTCTTATCTCTGATCTCTCTATCGTGGATCTCTCCACTTAGGTTGATCTTACACTGTTATTATTGTGTATTGAGCGATTATGATTGAATAAGCTTACTGTTTGGTGATGCAGCAGAATAGTACCGGTTCATGTTAGTGGTTGTTTGCACTGCCAGTCTAGTGAATACATCGGGTTTTTCATTGCCATTGATACCTAAGTGGCCTAGTACCAATCTTAATATGATACTGTTTGATTGTCTCACTGTGTTCAGTTTTCTTTACAATTTTGGATTAGCTTTAAGCTTGTTTCAAAATTGTTATACTACCATTAACCTATTTGGTTAGTGGTCAATAATCTATCAAAATGAGTATCAGTGAAATTAGTGGAATTTGTATGAGGGAATAAAAATCAAAACTAACTTCTACTACTTCATCTTCCGACTTCAACTCCATTAACTTAAAATGTGGATATTGTAATCAATACCATTGGTGTATCTCATGTGTTACCACTGTCCCCTAAACTCATCAGAGTTCTGGCAACTTACTCACCTACACAAATACAGCACAGTCTTGCAGGGTGGAGGTGCTTATTTATTCAAAAAATGTTACCCTACCTTCTCCTAATTTTAGTATTTAATGAGAACTTAATTGATAACAATTAAAAAAGTAAATAAGAATAAAATCTTGATAGATTATAAAACAAGTAAACAAAATAATATGTTTTTTCTCAATTCAGAAACAGAAAAGTTATAGGGGGCAAACGAGCAGATGAGTCACCTGATGGTAAACAACCACCGCCGCCCATGGGCACCTGTAACTCAAGAGTCACAAGTGCGTTGTCAGCCTTTAGATGGGAATAGTGGAAGACGGGAGAGGGGAAGGAGATGGGGGAGAGGGGAAGTATGGGAATAGGGGAGAGGGAAGGGTTAAGGCCTCTGGTAATTTCACTCACGCGGCGAAAAGCAATGCAAGCATTGTTTCACTGCTGGTTTTCTGTGAGGCCGTGGTATCGAGCAGGCCCATACATGCCAAAACATGGCTCTCCCACGTAAATGGTCACGTGGTCATGGGTAGAGATTGAAGTAGTATCATACTTTAATCTTTTAAGTCTCTGTCAAAGTATACAATTATACTTATATATTAACCATATTTCAGTAAAATAGTTACAATAATGGTGACTTATCATTGTTAGTAGTAACCTGACAACTAATTTGTGAATTGGTAAAAATAATTAAAAATTTTACCCTAATATTATTAATGTGATTGTTTGTTTATTATGCTTTCACGCCTTAACTGCTCAATGGATTATCATAAAATTTTGCATACATGCTGGCAGGGGTACAGAAAAGGACATAGGGTACCGCTCATTCAGTAGAAAAGTAATGTTCTCGAGGCATAGAATTAAAACATAAAGGCCAGCAAAGTTGCAGGCAAAAGCTAGTCTAAGATAAATTTAAGTTTTGCAAGGCTAAAAAAGCTATAATTTGACAACGATGATGTAAAGCCACCTTTCTCTTTTGGTTTCAGGAATGCTTCTGTATGCGTTTACAGTTGCTATGAGCCTACTCCAGAACAAGGGCTTCCGTAGCACAGTTCTCCGGTCCCTGGTGGGTCTTTACAGAGGCCTGAACATACCTGATTATGTTAACATGTGCCAGTGCCTCATCTTCCTTGAAGATCCCCTATCAGTAGCAGAAATTTTAGATAAATTAACAAATGGACCCCAAGAGTCAGTCCTTATGGCTTATCAGATAGGCTTTGACTTGTATGACTCAGCAACACAACAGTTCCTTGGCAGAGTTCTACAAGCCTTACGAAGCACAGCTCCCATTCCCAGTGCTCTTGGGGGTAAACCACAACCACAAGGGGGGCCATTCCCAGAGGCAGCAGCTATGGAAGTAGACCAACCTGTTGAAGAAGCAAAGAAACCAGAAAGAGATATTGAAAGTCTGAATGATGAAGAGAAAGAGCACCAGAAGAGGGTTGAAAAGTTAATATCTATTTTAGGAGGGGATGTCTCCATAGGATTACAACTACAGTTCTTAATTAGGTCTAACCATGCAGATTTACTTATTTTAAAGAACACCAAAGATGCCATTAGAGTGTCTATTTGTCACACAGCAACAGTGATAGCAAATGCATTTATGCATTCAGGTACAACAAGTGATCAATTTTTAAGAGATAATTTAGAATGGCTTGCTAGAGCAACCAATTGGGCCAAACTTACAGTGACTGCTTCTCTTGGAGTTATTCACAGGGGTCATGAAAATGAATCCCTAGCACTTATGCAATCTTACCTACCTAAAGAGGCAGGTCCTTCATCTGGCTATTCAGAGGGTGGAGGCCTTTATGCCTTAGGTTTGATCCATGCTAATCATGGTGCAAATATCATTGACTATCTTTTAACTCAACTAAAAGATGCCCAAAATGAAATGGTGCGCCATGGAGGTTGTCTTGGTCTTGGCTTAGCTGCTATGGGTACTCACAGACAAGATGTTTATGAACAACTGAAGTTTAACCTCTACCAAGATGATGCTGTCACAGGTGAAGCTGCTGGTATTGCTATGGGTATGGTTATGTTGGGTTCCAGGCATGCCGCTGCTATTGAGGATATGGTTGCTTACGCCCAAGAAACTCAACATGAGAAGATCTTGAGAGGTTTGGCAGTTGGTATTTCCTTTACAATGTACGGGCGTCTTGAAGAAGCTGATGCCCTCGTACAACAGTTATTGAGAGACAAAGATCCTCTATTGCGTCGTGCTGGCTGTTACACTATTGCAACTGCTTATTGTGGCACTGGTAACAATGATTCCATCCGAACCCTACTTCACGTTGCTGTTTCCGACGTAAATGACGATGTACGTCGTGCCGCTGTGACAGCTCTTGGATTTTTGTTGTTCAGGACACCAGAACAATGTCCTTCTGTTGTTTCTTTGTTAGCTGAATCATATAATCCTCACGTCCGTTATGGTGCAGCCATGGCCCTTGGTATTGCTTGTGCTGGGACTGGCAACCGTGAAGCTATTGGTCTTCTGGAACCTATGGTCAAGTTTGATCCTGTCAATTTCGTAAGGCAAGGTGCTTTGATTGCATCAGCCATGATCCTGATTCAACAAACCGAATTACTCTGCCCCAAAGTCACATATTTCCGTCAACTTTACGCACAAGTTATCTCAAACAAACACGAAGATGTTATGGCTAAGTTCGGCGCCATCTTGGCTCAAGGTATCATCGACGCAGGCGGTCGTAATGTCACTGTTTCTCTACAAAACAGAACCGGTCACATGAACATGCTGGCTGTCGTAGGCATGCTAGTATTTACCCAATACTGGTACTGGTTTCCTTTGGCTCATTGTCTCTCTTTGGCTTTTACTCCCACGTGTCTAATTGCACTTAACTCTGACTTAATGATGCCTCAGTTAGAGCTCAAATCAAATTCAAAACCATCTCTTTACGCTTATCCCGCACCACTTGAAGAAAAGAAACGTGAGGAGAGGGAAAGAGTAACCACTGCTGTTCTCAGTATTGCCGCAGCTAAGGCTCGTAGGCGGGCGCACGGAAGCGAGGGCTCCGCAAGCAGCATGACATCTTCTTCAACTTCTAAAATGGATGTCGATGAAGAAGAAAAAAAACCTTCAAAATCCCCGAACCCGAATATTACGGTCCACGGAAAGTCCGACAAGGATGCTGTTCCTGCTGGGTCGTCAAAAGAAGCCAAAAAAGAAGAAAAAGAAGGAGTAACAGAAGAGAAGGAAACTAAAGAAAAGAAAGAACCTGAACCTACCTTTGAAATATTAAGCAACCCTGCTAGAGTGATGAGGCAACAATTAAAGAACCTTACAGTAGTTGAGGGAACAGGATTTACGCCTTTGAAGGACGTGACCATCGGGGGTATTGTCATGTTGAACCACGCTGGTGATGCCGAGCAGGTCTTGGTGGAGCCTGTAGCAGCCTTCGGGCCGAAAACAGAGGAGGAAAAAGAACCGGAGCCCCCAGAACCTTTTGAGTACTTAGATGATTGATATTGTCTTTTTACTTAATTCTTCAAATAGTAATAGGACCATAATGAATCATTTCAATGTATTGAACACCTTATATTAACTAGATTACAATGTTAAAGTACATGATTACTAACAACAAATTAATATTGTGTTTCAGAAATAAAATAATTATACCCAATTACTTTGTTTTTATTAATTAGCTAGAGTTGTTGCCAAGTAAAGCTGGCTCCTGAATAATCCGTACCGCTTCTACGTGTTACACCTAGGCCACCTGCTTTTTTACACGCGGTTTAGGTCTGTCGGGAGTTGACGAGATACTAAACATCAGGTTATTGAAGCATCGTTGAATGTCATCCTTGACTGAACGCTTACGCGTACTTCTCTCTTGTTAGCTTGCATGCATGGAATCTCATGCGATTTTAGTCAGTTCGATTTCCACTTCCATGTCTTCGTGCCCTTGTGAGTTGGTACAAGCTGTAGAATAATATTGAGTTATCAGTAATAGAATCTAAATTTATTTGTTATAAGTTTTATTTCCTAATCACGTTGTCAATACAGTGTTACAGAAAGATGTGGTAAATTTTTAAATTCAATTTAGGTCATAAATAGTTGATTTTGATTTAAAAAGAAGGATTTTTTTTTCCTTAGTGTAGGTGCACAATTATTCTAAACAACATGAATGATTTTATTTTTTTATGCATGCAATCAAGTCAAATCATTTATTTGTAAAACATAGGTAGATACAATCAATGTGGTCTTATAGGTCCTAAATAAGTCTTATAGCGCTATGTTTTGCCATCAAGACATACAAATATTATTATTTAATTTGTCACAGTGTGTACCAATTACGTAATAGGAAATAATTGCAATTTTACTTAAAAACATTGTGCATTATATTAAATTGAAAATGTAATTATTATTACTGTTAAATATAATTAATTTTAGGTTATTACATTGAATTATATATCATTGTTGAAATAAATTAAGAATATTGGAGTTAGCAAAATAATAATAAATAATATAAAAATAAGCCAAAAATCGAAAATTAGTAATAATAG
The DNA here is from genome assembly GCA_963859945.1 of Euplagia quadripunctaria. NCBI lineage: Eukaryota > Metazoa > Arthropoda > Insecta > Lepidoptera > Erebidae > Euplagia > Euplagia quadripunctaria. Next base: position 4,536,814 of record OY982573.1, read on the forward strand.
GTCAGAAACACCTCTAAGGATTTCAAACAGTATTGCCAAGAAAATAATGCACCAAGTAAATTTCTGGTTGGACTCATTTTCATAGTATGATAAAAAATTAAATCTATTAACGGCAGAAATGCCTCAAGTCAAGATATATGCACTAAATGTAAAAATCATAAAATAGCTCATGAAAGCTTTCCTGTACAAATGACTTATTAAAAAGTAAAAGTTGTCGTGAGAAATAATTTTCGTGGTAAATAATGGTATGCATATTGGTTTTTGCATATCAACGGTGAACACAGCTTCTTTTCCTTCAGAGCTACTACTCTAATCTTCTGCTAAATTTAAATCTCTTCGTGAACTACATTTATTCTCCAAATACTGGCCTAAAATATTACAATCTTTACAATTGCAAGGAAGTTTTTTTAATTTTTTTTTTATTGTAACTGCATGCTAGTCATACCCTTTTAGTGATTTAAGTGTTCTATTTTCAAATACAGCCTGTAGAATAAAAATAGAATCAATAAGGATGGATGAAGTGGCGGCAGGTATCAGGAACAATTTGTGATCCCAGGTTTTCTATTAATGACCATTCATTAAATCGAAAGGACAGATTTACATGACGATCACCAGACCTACCACCCTGCATGGGTTTGAATGTTGGTCAACAAAGAGAACGGATGAGAGACGCCTGCATTTAGCTTAAATGGATGTGTGGTGTGACTAGGAAAAATGGTCAAGGTGAAGAAATAGGTGGACGACATATTTAGAAGCAACAGATTAATTATTATGGTATGGACATGTGATGCGGGATGGTGGGCGTGAGTAAAATATAGTGAAGAGAGTCTTATGTGGGTAATTTTCAAATTATATGTAGGTACATTGCTAACTTTACTATTAAAATTAAATTGAAGATGCAACCGGCACCATGGATGACGAAGGCGGTGCTTATGGCTATGCGTCAAAGAGATAAAGCCTCTTGTAAATTTAGAAGGGATCGTACTGAAGAGAAGTGGCACCTGTACAAAACTGCAAGACATCGGTGTAATCGGATGATACGCAACGCCAAACGCCGACACATTCTTGACAACATCACTTGTTCCTCCTCAGTCAATATTTGGAAGTTCCCTGGAACTCTGGGTATTGGAAAACAGCGACCTGCTGGTCTGCAGGGGATAGTTGGTTTGGATGAAATAAATCGTCATTTCTCCACCTCTGTTTATTTAGATCACCAAACCAAATATCGCTAAATTGCCGTAACATAAGTCCTTTCCACTTTTCTCTAGTTGCATCGGGTGAGATCAAAAAGATAATACTCTCTATTAAATCTAACGCTGTTGGTTGTGATTAAATCAGCAGACGCATGATTACAACAATCCTTGATCATCTTTTACCTATAATCTCCCACATCATTAACCACTCTTTAGATTCCGGATTTTTCCATCACTTTGGCGCAAGGCTTATGTCATCCCCTTATCTAAAATTGCAAATCCCACACTTTTCAACCATTTTAGACCAATATCCATTCTACCCTTCCTCTCCAAGGTTTTAGAATCCTGTGCCCTCAAGAAGCTATCCAAGTTCATAAACCAAAACAACCTGTTATGTCACTCAAAGTGCTGTTTTGGTACTGGTCGACTTCTCAAATGCTTTCAATACCGTTAGTCACGATATCCTCTTATCTATCCTGTCCTATCTAATAGTCTTGCCTGAAGCACTGGAATGGTTTTCATCTTATCTTCAGGGACGCCAGCAGTCTGTTCGTGTCAATGAGTCATCTTCGTGCTGGTGTGCTCTAAACTCTAGTGACCCTCAAGGCGGGATTCTTTCTCCCTTACTATTTTCTGTGTTTATCAATCTCCTAACCCTGAAACTTCAATGTACGTATCATCTGTATGCCGATGACCTGCAACTCTATTTTCAAACTAAGATTGAAGACATTTCAATAGTCATAGATATGGTCAATAGAGACCTCGAAGCAATAAAAATTTGGTCTAACAGGTTTGGGTTATCGGTAAACCCCACAAAATGTCAAGCCATTATTATTGGAAGTCACCGATTGATGAGTAGAGTAGACACTGAGACGCTTCCAGCTATCACCTTTAACGGTACTGCTATAGGTACCTATTTGTCAATCGGTGAAAGACCTTGGATTACATCTGGACTACACAGTGATTTGGCGTGATCAAGTTGCAAACCAGTGTCAGAGGGTTACTGGAACTCTTCGAGCATTGTATCGCTTGAAAAATTAACGTTAGCAGCTCAATTGGTTACCATCGTCAACGTCGAAAATTACGAGCCCTCACTGTTCTATTTATTATCCTTAATAATCCATCTTCGCCAACGTATTTAGCTTCCTACTTCCAACTCTTATGTAGTAATCATGACAGAAACCTTCGTTCCGCCAATAATCTTCTTCTTCGTTGTCCCTCACACACTTCCGAGTTCGACGGCTCATCTTTTTTAGTTCAATTCGTTCTTCTTTGGAATGAGCTTCCCCTTGAAATCAGGATGGCCACCAACAATTCCTCATTTAAAGTGAAAGTAAAGGAGTATCTCTTCAAACAACTGGCAGAATCAACTTGCCAGTTGCATGCGTATATGAATATATATTTATACTAACTGCGCCCCGCGGTTTTACCCGCGTAAGTCCCGATCCCTTGGGAATATCGGGATAAAAAGTAGCCTATGTGTTAATCCAGATCTCCAGCTATCTACATACCAAGTTTCATCGCAATCGCTTCAGTAGTTTTTACGTGAAAGAGTAACAAACATCCATCCATACATACCGTATTTATGTAAGTGGTAATATATTAAGTAGTATATTTAGTGTAATCAGATAATATTTTGTTTTATTAACTACTTTTAGTTAAAACGCACCTACTTCCTGTTTTCTCTGCATCACCCATTGGTTGACTGGTAGAGAATGCCTTAGGCATTAAGTCCGCCTATGTACCAAATGCGCATAAAGTGTAAATAAATAAATGTGGTGTGGATCTTCATAAAATAAGCCTTTCAAAATCTGTGGTTCTAACCAGAATAGTATCATTGACAACTCAGACTATTCTAAACATAAACTGCTATCTATTATTATTAAAAAGCAATAAACTGTGGTGAAAACTTTAATTATGTTGCGTTTGAAGATGTGAAACCAAAATTTAGCGGTACATTTTTTTTTGCCCCCCCCCCCCCTACTTAAGCGATATTTGAAACGCATTTTTTCTATATATTCTGTTATTGTCAAAACAACGTATTGTATTATGTACATTACTTCCGTCCGTATATAAGCAGTGTACTAAAATGACGTCACACCTTACAGTGCTCGCAGTGCATATCGGAATACACTTTATAAGCGCGCAAACTGCCAACTGCCAGACTGACTTGACATGTGGAATATCAGTCATTTTTCAATTTAATTTTCAGGGTCAGGTTATAAATTAGATTACATACACAAAACGTGGTATATTTCTAGTCAGTGAATTGAGCATACATCTCAGTCATCTTACAAATCAGCTTTGATCAACGTTATTTAAAATATACATAAACATGGATTGGGATCTTAAATACGGCGAGCTGTCTAACGATCAAGACTTCGTTAACAATTGCGAGACGTTAAAGGAAAGTTTGCAGGAAGTACAACAAGTATTAGACCAATTATTGCCGCTAAAGGAGCAATATGACAAACTAACGTTGCCTGCGCAAATTGAACTAGATTTGTTCTTGGCCTTCACCTTGAATTCTCTTCAATGGATTAACCTACGAATACAAGGAGTAGATCCTACAAAACATCCTATCAAAGATGAGCTTCAACGGATAAAACTTGTGATGATGAAGTGGCAGGAAGTTAAAGATCGCGAGAAAAGACCTATAGTAGATGTTGAAGCCGCAAAAAGATTCATTAAGAGTGGTTTGTATGACCCGTATAAAGCCACAGGACAGCCACAAAATAAAAAGATAAAATTTCCAGAGAATGCTGAATAATGTTAGTTATTTTTTAGTTTAAATTCAATAAGACTGAAATTAAGAATATTGGTATAAGACTGTAAACATCAACTACTGAATATTATGTGGAAGTGAATAAATGTGTTGCAATAATGTTTGAGTGGAATTTGCCATCATCAATCTAGTAAAGATTATCTAATTAAATAAAAAAATGTTTGTTGATCTGTAAGCAGTCATCTAATTTGCCGTGATAATAAAGATACCAGTAGGTGAGGCAGACACCTATTCGGACTTACTGCTATCTCTAATACCATGATAGTATTTGACTTTCTAAAAAAATCATATAAAACTTTGTAACTGTATTTGATGGCAGTATTTCTAGATGTTTACTAATTAAAAAAAAAAATAATGTTAAGATACAATGCATGTGAGGTATTCTCATTTTAAAAATCTACTTGAGTAAGAGTTTATATGACAATATGAAATTACAAGATAAAGCCAATATTTTAGTTAATAATGGTCTGCCTAAAAATAATATTAAATTGTTTTGTCCACCTTTTATTAAGTTTCTATAATTGTTAGTTTTAGGATATTGATTAATTCCATCGCAAAACAATGCATAAATACCTACTCTAGCATTAAATACGGTATTTGAGAAAGAGTTGACCTGTAACTTGTTCAAGCATATGTATGTATATTGTATGAAATTTTATATTAGTGTGTTTATTGTTATTTTATTAGTAAAACAAGATATTCATGTTAGAAAGTAAAGAATCTGCCAATACTAGTTTTAAATTCTTGTTATGTCTAAGAATAATATTGAAAATCTTCTTGGACTTTTATTTCTTTGTGTATTTTAACTTAGTTATTTAAATTGCTTTTAATCCACACTTATGTAAATAACTGTACATACATATATATAAATTAAACTATTTTGTATATAAAAAGACTTTATTTGAACAACAATTATAACACCAAATTCTTTCCATACACCAAATAGGAATGTTAAATGACCACATTTATTTTTCTTAATGTTAAAAATACGTTATTTATTACTAGAAATATTTGTTTTTATTGCATTCTGGAACCATTATATATAATTATTGTATGTATTTAGTTTTGCAATGTATAAAATTGCTACAAAAGTTAATAAATAATCTTTGCATAAATTTTGTTCATGAAAAACTAACGTTAAACTTAACGTTTCTAAACTAACTAATACTATTCATGAAATAATAGAAAAGATAAAAAACTGCAAAACTAAATACAAAATTACATTAAAATTGTTTCTTGTACTTCTAACATGTAATTAGGAAATAAATTTTGTATATATTGTATAATTATGTATAAAAATAATAATTTAAGTAATGTTATAAAATGTACAATTGCTGGACTCTTCTTAGGTCCATACCCGAAGCACTGGCAAAATTGAAAACAGTTTCATAAATTAATAATCTTAATGCAATTATTAAATGATTGAGGACCTAATAACTAATTGAGAACATTCTAAAAGAATGGCACCGAATAAACTCTTCCTGGCTAGTTTTTTTTTTAAATTGGCAACTAACCTATTGATATTTAACCGGTAGTCAGTCAAGGTGTTAGGGCAGGAATAAGGTTATACATGGAATTAACATTCAAATGGAATGAGTACAGTAATATTATATAAGAAAATAAATTATCTTCTTGACTTCATTTTTCAACTTGTAACACCAAGCCAGCAGCAGAGATATTGTCACCCGCTCCTGCTGTAAACTGTGCTTCTGTGCAAATAAGTACTGGTGCCACACAGATGTCAATTTCTTCTCCGCCTAATACTTCTTCCCAGCAAGATACAGGCTTTGAGGGTTCAAAAAATACCCTGCTCTTATTATCATTAACTGTAGTTGTAGAAAAACTGTCATCAAGTAAGAGTTTACATTTGTTTAAGTCAATATCTTTGCTGTTGCAGACAAATCTGTGTGCTGTTAATGACGCTTTTGCTGCAGCAGCTTCAGTTCTCTTCCAGTTTGATGTTTTAACAGTCAAAATAGCTTGATAAGCTAAAGTATGCACATGTATGCGTGTCAAGTTTCTGGTGCTTTTGTATTGTTCATTCTGGCGTCTTATAAGTAAAAATGTTTCACGCATCTGGTCTAATGCTGTTGCCACTCTAGGATTTGAGTCAGCCACCACAATGACTTCGCCATGCTCTAGGACACTATATAAATTTGACAATTCTTGTTCGTTCATTCCTACAGAGTCAACAAATGATAGGACTTTGTTAGCAAGGTGTTTGAGAAGTTCTAAGTCCACATAACTGGCCATTTCAAAATGGGTTAAAGTTGATGGTGGTTGTGAGAGAATTTGTTTTTTAACTAGATCCAGTCTTTCAGCTCTCAAGTCTGGAAAAGAAATATTATGACATAAATATCTAATACTAACTTACGAACCAACTTAGTACGAACAGCCAGCAATTTTAAAATCAATTTTTAATGTTTAAGTCTACCTATACCATTACCCCACTATAATAATAAAATACATTATTATTATTGTAAAACCGGGATAGATGCCCCACTTTTGCAAAAGGCTCCCTAATTTTAAAAGTTTTAATTCACCATGAAAAATTCTTATGAATATAGCTACTTTAGTCTATTAGGTTACATTAAAACTTGTTTTGGTTGTTATAACACTAACTGATTTATAAAAACTTTAGTTTTCCCAAACCTCTTTTTTTGAGGATGGATGCCCCACCATGAAAATGCTAAGAAGGATAGATGCCTGTAGTATAGGATAGATGCCTAATGGAATAAAATAAGTTAAATAAATAATTTTAAATTGAATTATTTATAATTTTAAGGAGATAATTCTAATCACAACCATAATTAACACCATTTGTCCAACAGTAACATTTAATACGTGTACTAATTTAAGTAGTAGTTATTTAAAATAAAATAAAAATCAAACAATTTATAGATCAATCCTACTTATTTTAGGTTGGGCGTGAAATTGCTTTCAGTTTTCCACACATCTCGTGTGGAATGTGATCCAATTTCAAGTTCTGGATGAAATCCCAAATTGTTGGGATATTTCCTTGATTCCTATGTTTTTTTATACACGCTAGCATTCTCAGGATAAAGATATCCCGTAGAACATTAAAAGCTGTCAATATGAAACGCTTAAAAGAAAGTAAAATCAAAATAACACTGTCATATATTATGTAGCTATTAGTGTGTGGGCATAGATGCCCCAAAGGCACCTATAACGCGAAAAATCGGAGCGACTATCCTTTTCGACATGGATAGAGGCCCTTTTATTTTTTAACTACTACTAACTGGTTCATTATGTACACACCTTGGTGTGTACATAATGAACCAGTGTATTGATTAAATAAAAAAAAAATCAAAGGAAATTTATGAATACTTATAAAGTTATGCAGCAGTAAATACTTATCTTTAGCATTTTTTGCGTTCGCTGCAGAGATAATCACATGCACAAATGAGAAATTTCTGTTCTGTACAACGGTTTGCTGGGGACCGAGGTACGTCGGGTTTATGCTACTTATTTAAACTATTAAATCGATGTTGCGACTTTAGGGAGCCAGGATCTTAGGAACGAGGCATCTATCCCACTGCGGCATCTATCCCGGTTTTACCCTATATATCATATTCTTAGGTCTAAACTAAAAAAAGGGAAGATAGGATAATAAAGTTTTTATTCAATGAATTGTGCAGAGAAAAAAAGAGCTATTGTTATATTCTATCAACAGAAAACTTCTAATAATACAGTGTGTATATGACAATGGAACTCTTACATCAGTGAAAGGGCACTCAAGCAGGCAGTTACAAAAAAAGTTTTAAAATAAAAACCTACCCATTTACAAGTTATGAATGTTTGAATTTCCAGGTTATATTACCTCCGTTTCTCATTAAATGCAAATGGAATGTGTAAAGTTATAGATTTTAAATTGTACATATTTTTTTATTTTGAAATGTTTCACTCCATTACTAAGAAAATGCATAAAAACTAACTGAGAAAATTAAATTAGTTTTTATGAACTTTCTCGTTAACCGAGTGAAAAGTTCTAAAATAAAAACTACACATTCCGCCCGTTTTTACGAGAAACAGAGGTTACATTACCTGGAAATTCAAACCACATATTTTCATTTCATTCATATTCATTTCATTTCATATAACCCATTAGTACATACCTCTGCCATCCTCAGCCTTGAAAGGATAATTGTCCATCATCTGGAGCCCACTAATGACTAGTAAGTTAGGATTGAAATGAGGCAAAAATTCACCAAATTTTTCCAAAGAACTAAGTAAAGGATTATTTTCATCATTATGCATAATGTATCGATTAGCTCGTGGAGCTTTGAAGACACCAAACTGTTCATCTGCTTTATACTCTAAGATCATATGAACATCATCTTTCACTTCTTCATTACCATCATCACCAACTATCTTAATTTGTTTTGGAATGTACTCTTTCAGTTTATTACTCATTTTTGCAGCTAAAAGCACTTTCCAGCCTTCAATGAAGAAACGATTAGCCATCAATGGTGCATTGCCCCCAATAGCCCATCTTGCGTCAGGCAATTGCAAAGCTTTTTCTATCAGATCTTCATACAATTTTGAGTTAGACATGAAACGCCTGGAATTGTAAAACAACTGATTAGTCTTAAATTGTCTTTAAATCATAATTTTAACAAAAAAGGGCCTTGATGCAGTACAAATTAGAAACATATTAAAACTCATTTTATATCTTGTTAAATACCGTTATCAGTAAGATTATTATAACAGTAGATAACTTACTCGGCTGCAGCTCCATGTTTGAAGAAATATGCAAAACTTTTGAGAAATTCCTCTTTGTTCGCGATCTCATTGAAGTGCTGAGGAGCTCCCTTTAGTTCCTTATAATCTAGTAAGGAGGTTGCATTCACAAATAAGTCGTGACACGCGCCATAACCAAGCGCAACTTTCGGCTGAAGATTGCCATCACCAACTGTGTTCTCTTTCTCCAAAAACAGTAAATGATCCTTTACCGGCGCAAGTCGAACATCCCCGACATCATTTTTACGGATATAAAATGCATAAAACACGATACAGAACGATAGTAATGAACCGAATTTTACAGGAACACCGGCCATTGTTAAAATATATTTATGTATGTAACTTGTAGATTGGAATGCATTAGTGATTACTTATTCATAAGATCCACATCACCTCATCGTTTTAATCAAGGTGTCTAATTAATTATTGAATATTTCACCACTAATAACAAATTCAACTCGAGGTGACGTGATAAAATGTCATGATAAAAATGACAGTCACGTTATCAAATATTTAGTAATATTTACAGATGACGTTGCATAGAACCCGTTCTGAACTTGGTACAAATTTGGACAAATCTATCTAACTTACCTGCCCTAGTTTTTAGTTTTAATAGCATATCATTTACATAACATTTTATAAAAAAATTGCACCAAAATAATAAAACAAATAGTAAATACCTACATGATTATTTAGAACGTGAACGTAACGTATATTATTCGACCGCGAAAAACAAAATGATGTAAGTTTCATTTCATGCCTTTTTCTTGAATTATTATTTTAATGGTAAAAGCATCAATAATTATAATAGGTATAATAAATGAACAGGTTATATAACACATTGCTCAAAGAGTATACAAACACTAACCTTGCTGGTCAGTACTTATTTTTTATTTTTGGTCTAGTTGACAGTATTTTTTTTCATATATTTATTTCTTACGGCCCTAGCAGTTGTGTATGGTTGTGTCACGGTGGGTTTTTTCAAGATGGATGAATAGACGTCCATTTTTTTACGTTTTTGTTATTTAACTTGTATAATTATAAAACACTTGACATTGGTGGAATTCCTGCGCTGATTCTTGCGCGGGATAGAGTCCATAATAAAATAAAATAAAATAAGACTGAAAATTCGATCTCAGCACGGCTCGGCTTTTGTTACGCCGTAGTGTCAATGTGTTAGTACCTAAGTTAAGTATGGTAACCACTGACCTCTATTGTACAAATAATAGAGGTCAGTGATGGTAACATATTCAAACAACTGAATACCTAAAAAACAGTGACGTATAGCGACGGGTCGTCGACGTAAAAAAGGATAACGAAACTAGACGGTCCATTTGCGTTCATCGACGAGTCGATCAACTAGTTAAATTCTTCGACTAGTTAAAAAATTCGACTAATCTGTGGGTCAACTTATACAAACTTCCTACGTTAACTCCGTCGGCAACGATGTCTACGCCGTTCAAGCTTGACGACCTCGACGTTAGTCTATTAGATTAGTATTATTTGTGGTATTGGTGGTTGGTTTTGGTGATCTGGTAGCACCTGCACTTTATTAATTTAAATTTCTATTTAAATTAATAAAGTGCAGGTGCAAACAAATCATTTTTGTAAAAGTTCATTACACCAACCTCCCCAAGTGTTTTACTTCATATTAGCTACGGATCAAAAGTTCATAGCTTGACCGGTCTAATTAAAGATACATACCCATTTCTGCTCTTAGTAATACCTACTTCACCACGGTACGAAAGCTGATATCAGCCCGTCAGCCGGGCCGACGAAGTAGGTATCCCGACCCCTGATCAGCCAGCTGGTACAGACATTAGGGCAAGTACATACACAGCAACTCATCGGGTTAGCTACCCCTAACAGCTGACACGAAAACCTTATTATTAAATTATTTGCCAATAGAACGTCAATGAACCAAATAGGTAAAATGAACAGAAAGTATGGTAAAAACATACCCTTGTACGAACCTACATACCTTTGTCTCGCATGGCTCAGCCAGTCAATCTCCTTAGTCTTTCACACACTTAAAACTACCATTACGACATAATTATCTTCATTATACTATTCTTTTTCTGTTGGAAATGAGGTACATTGTAGATTGTTACGTAATCTTCTCTCTTCTATATGTATAATAAATCTATAGACGTGGAGTTGGTCTGTTTGGTGGCTCCAATTAAAAATAATCGTGGAAACTTATTATGCACAAGTATTATGTGTAATTAGGTGTACCATTTACTATTTGATTTGATCACAATTGGTTTTTTCTATCCATAAACAAAAGAATTCAAAGTTTTCAAGAAAAATGTAAACAGCACGAAACGACATCTGTTGGTCCCAAGTAATACTAACTATACAATACTCATAATGTTAAATGGTCATTTATTTTTTTAGATATTTATTATTAGCATAGAACACACGCATCAGGAATATTCCTGTGTCATACTTTCTTCACAAAAATTTAAACAACGGACACAAGCAACACCCAGACTCTGGACAACTAATTGTGGATTATATAATTTTTTTTTTGTCCCGTGTGGGATTTGAACTCTACAATATTCGGTGTGGCGTATTGGCGAGGCGACTACTTAAATCATTGCACCATCCGTACTTAATATAAACATATACATTATACCTTTAAGTAAATATTTGTGGTGCAATATTTATTATAATTTAATCGAAACCAATACAATCTACATATACATAATAATGTATAATAATAATAGAGATTGCGTTTTTTTAGGTACACTAAAAATATTTAAAACAAAGTACCTATTTAATTTAATATTTTCTAAACGTGCACATAACCTGCAAAGTGTTGTGTATGTGAACTGCGGTGCTAAGATTCACCGCAAAATGCGCTGTCAAATGTCACGCCCCGCAGTGTGACTTCTTTTTTGTGAGTCTCGAACTCAGTTCGGTGAGGTGACAGTGCGTGACGTTCACTGTCAGCAGATAACCACGCTCTGCGTTCCCCTACATAGGTAGTATATTATCTATGATCTGCGTTCCCCTATGCTATCTTACGATTGAAAATCTGCTATAACGGAACGAATTTATTATTTTGTGACTGTATACCGTAGTGTTTGCATACTCTTTGCTGTCTAAAAATAATTTTATAATCGCATAGGTAGATAAAACACAGGTACATCAATTTAAGGAAATAAATGCACAAAGGTATTTTACAGAAAAGGTATCCACGTTTGTTTTGAACTTTGTAAATGTTACGAACTTACGAGCACAACCAAACAGACGAACAGACAAAAATGGTAGAAATGGGTTCAGTTTGTTGGTTTGTTGTCCTATAACACTCTCACAATTTTTTTGGAAATATAAATATTATTATAAGTATAAATTATGTAGATTGTATTAAATTATCGATGAATATTGCACTACAAATATTTACCTATAGGTATTTTGTAATGATTTTATATTAAAATTTATAACTCTTCATTCAAGTATTATATATGCTACTAAAAATATCTTAAAAAATAAATGACGACTTAACGTAATAGTTTTTATTAAATCCTTGGGGTCAATAGATGTCGTTGCTTGTTGTGTTACGTAGGTAATGATATATTTTTCTTCAAAATTTTAATTGTTTTTTTCTATGGATAGAGAGAACCGAGGCGATAAATCAAATACTTACTTCTAACTTAATTCTACTCCGAATCATACACAATACTTGTGTGTTAAACGTTTCCACTATTATTTTGTACTTTTACGTGATAAGTATGTGCGCAATTAAATACATCTACAGAATTATTATACATATAGATATAGAAGAAAGAAGATTACGTGACAATCATCAAAGTACCTACCTCCTTTAAAACAAATAAAGAATCATTGCAATCGGACTACGTGTAAATGAATTACAACTAAGTTCATTTTGACTTTTATCCCCTCTCATAGGGAAACCGTCCTGAATATCGGGATAAAAAGCATCTTACTACATAAATCCTACCTCGTAGTATGAACTCAACTCGTATTGTTTCATTGAATCCATCGATTCATTTGAATCTATTCAAAAGTTTCGGTGCGTTTCGCGGTCATGATACAGACAGGCAGACAGATAGACAAAAATGAAAAAAAAAATAGTTTTGGCTTCAGAATCGATTTCAGAGTGCCGTGTACAGACAGAGTAAGTATTTACTCTTGATGATCTCTACTCTTGATGTGTACGAATGCTTCCTAACTTCGTTTAATATTATTGTTATAATTTATAAATAATTTCAATTAAAAACAAATACTTATTTCAAATTAAATTTTATTGTACGAATAAAACTGAAATGTGGGTAACGACATTCAGGTTATGTTGACAAGAAACGAATTACTGTCGTGATTCAATCTTCAGTATGTATTATATATCACATTATCGCTGTACAGAATTTGTGCACATATTGGAAAATCATGCCAGCGGACATAAACTTTTAAAGACATTTTCGAACTTTCTGACGACAAATTAAAGATGGCATCGAAGATAAGGTATCAGAGAACGTGTTACCTACGTGTTTACTACTCCGCTCTTCGTGACATCAATACTGTTTTAAGGTTTGGCTATCGTGTTGTGTTGGTATGTAAAGTAGGTATGTACCTACTTCATTAAGCTTGTGCGATGTGGGCCTGCGATATCTTGCAAATGTTTTCGAAAGCCAAAAAACGCACCGTATAAGGAACAACCGGTCGCCTCGCTCTCCTAAAATGGAATTATGTATGATGTTAAGAGCTTTAGGCGTAAATTGTCTGTGTCATGGCGTCTCGTAATTAATTTTAACAAAGTTCAACTGCTGCAATTTATTTTTATCTGTTGTTACCTACTTGACCTATTGGCCTAACTACCTGGTGTTTCAAGTTACTAATAAGCGACAGTAAAAGCTTTATTGAGGTGTTGTATTAAAGTTCAAGAAGTTTTAAGGCGTCGTTGTCATGTAAACCTGCGACAATTAAAACAATAATTATAATTTCCTTAAAAATTGTAATGATTTTGTCAGATACAGTTTTAAATTTTATAAATGGAACGGCCGAACGGAACAGAATGGAAATTTTGAAACTACAGTGACAACTGCGACCTTTTTCTGTGAGTTAATTGAAATTTGTTCGGACTTATAGGAGTGCCACAAGATTGATACTAGGTGTCGCTGTATTACGTAGTAAGTGAACACATAAAAGGCTGCCACTAGGCACCATTGCAATGCCTGTTGGTGGTTTAATAAGAAGATAGAAATCTGAGGTCTAATGTTTTCTATCCCTTTCTCGTATTTTTTTTTTTGCTTAACCATCTCGACATGCTGATCAACTCAACTATCAAGTACCTGACACCCGTCGGGCTCTCCCAGTCTAAGTTTTAACAGTTTACGATGGTAGAGGATATGTATAGCTACATTATTCTAGTTAGTTTTAGGGAATATATGGAGAAATCGTTAATACTAAACTTATCGTAGCCGTGAACTGTAAAAACTCAATCTAGCTAGGGGTCTAACATTCTAATTAACGTCTAAGAAATGTGAGAGAATTCTTTTCGAAACTGCGTATGAACCAATTTTGTACATGTTATGTAAAACTATTTTTAACGTTGTTTTAAGAGATATACTTAGCACGATTTAGACACATGGCTGACTCGCTGTTGGTTAAACATTTTAAAGATACCTATGTCATTATTTGGAAGAAATTCAGGCGCTTAAGAAGCCTCGAGCACAGATAACATAATACTAGTACCTCGAGTAACGAATCACAGTTATTTCATATGGACGTTATTTTGGTTATAGAAAGAGATACTTATAATAACAATAATAACTTGACACACCTCACACACGTTTGTTTGATTCCAAACTAGGTAGAGACTGTACTATGGTAACCAGACTGCTGATAAGCATACTTATATATTTCTAAATACATACATATCTGTTATAGGTAACTTAAACCCAGATACAGAACAACCGAACACAAAATTCACAGTCTCAGAACAGTGGCGTAGCTATTGTAGCACCTCCCCGCGGAAAATGCATTCCTGTAAAAAATGTTTACGTAAAGTTAAATATGTACTGTGGGATTGCAGAAATAGTAATAATATAAACACACCAAAAAGTACAAGATACTCAATTTCGTTATTTTATTACCAAGAGAATGTTCTGTTTAAAGGTATTTTTATTTCAAAATGTTGTTGCTGGAAAGTGGAAACCTCTTGTTTGTTGCCTTCTTAAAAATTCATCAATGATCACCATCAGGTTTAAAAGTTCTGCAATTTCATGCTCATGCACAAAATGCTCAACCAGCCGAAACTGTGTGTGGTTTCGCACGGGTATTAGAGACATCTTCAACAATTATCATCATATTTAATTCAATTTACACAAAATTAACACAAATTATACATCTAAACCTTCCTCATGAATCACTCTGTCTATTAGTAAAAACCGCATGTAAATCTGTTCTGTAGTTTTTTAGTTTATCGCGAAAAGACTGACAGACAGATGCGGCGGGGCACTTTTTATTATAATATGTAGTTTACACAAAATTTTAACAAATTATACACCTAAACCTTCCTCATGAATCACTCTGTCTATTAGTAAAAACCGCATGAAAATCCGTTGAGTAGTTTTTCAGTTTATCGCGAATAGACTGACAGACAGACGCGGCGGGGCACTTTGTTTTATAATATTATGTAGTGATTAACTTTAATAAAGAAATTGATGTTTTTTTGAGGGTTTGTCTCACAACTCATCTGATGGCAAGTTATTAGTAATTTTTACCTCAAATGTAACACACCGATGACGACAGCGCAATTCGCAATGTTTCTAACATTGCGAATTGCGCTGTCGTTCATACCATAGAACAATTATTAAGTTTCTACGGGCGTATGGGACGTTTGTGAATCGGCTTCCCGTCGCGTATAAATTTAATACATAATTGGAAAAAGTTAATGGGAATGAGAGTACTCTCATTCTCATCAACTCTTTTGTCATATTCAAATTTATGGATGGACGGACGGACAGTACCTACGTACTGGACCTTAATTTTTATTCATTGTCTTATGTTTCGTACTGAAAGACATGATAATCAACAACCCGTCAGACTGTCATTGGTCCAAAATTCTGTGAGTAGGTTCTTTGTCTTATTGCCGAATTTCAGATATTGTTCTAAATATATTATTCATAAGTTAACAGGATTTACATATTTTGAGATGAGATTATAATGTGCGGCGTAAACTCACTTTTCTATACATCTATACAAATAAATATAATTGAAGTGTCTGTTTGTAACGTCAAAATATCAGCTTTTACAAAGTGCATTTCATTGTTTGACATGGTACTTAGACCTAATAAATAATTATTGTTTTTAATTTCTGTCTGGCTAATCCCCGAAATGGGTATATCACTTTTGACGGGCCTTTCACGGGCGGATAGCTAATATTCTATGGAGTAACTTAGACAACTTTATTTTAGAAAAAAAAAATTTAGAATTAAGATTAAAATGCTTAATGAGATTACGGTCACGCAGTATAAATAGAAACTATCGCAGTATAAATGCTACTAAAATAGTGTATTGTTCCCGAGGGATAATTGTGACTTGACTTGATCGATAGATAGGACCGTACAACGAGTAACAAGAGGTTACAAGACGAGTAACAAGGGGTTACACGTCGAGTAACGTAGTAACGAAGCGAGTAACATAACGTGTTAAGTAGCTATCAAGCTAAGTGCTAAAAGTATTAGATACCTACTAGCTACAATTAGCTTTTTACATCACTCGGTTATCAGAAAGCCGTATATGTGTACCTAAGTAAACGTCCTTTTACAACCTTTGACAACGGAAAAGGAAAAAATACTGCACAAGGTGCGATTTTATCTTAATTTTAACATCTTATGACAACAATAGATGCTTTGCTGCTACCATATTAAGCATCAAACATTTTTAAAGCAAAAGCAAGCTGAAAAAGTATAAAAGCGACCGAATATGGAGGAGTCACGTATTGTTGCCGCCAAAATAAAGTGGAGATGAAATCTGTGTATGGTGTAACTGTCTGGCGCCGGTGGTGGTATGGTTCTGCCACTACAACTAAGAACTTTGCAAAAAATAGTAGACAAACATTATGATTTTTAATTCGATAGTTAATCTTTTTTGTAGCACAATGCACATGCAATGCACAGCCTTTGGTTTCTTTTCAAACAAAATGTGTTTTACAAAATTCTTTTTACATTGCTTATAAGCGTAAATAAAATGTGAGGACAATGTAACATACCTATTATTCTAAAATATAAATAGACGCGCTAATTATTACTATACATATTTAAGTAATAGCAGTCCGGAGATGACCAGCCCCGACCAACGGCACCCGTTCACGAGCATGAATCACACGCCAGCCATCGTACTGATCAACCATATTGAAGGGAGCCGAACGACCCGATACATAGGCCACCATCGGCAGGACTTCTAGGCCAGCATGACATACTCAGAAGTGTTAAGCAACATAGGAAATTTAACTAAATAAGTGAGTACACAGTTCTCATATGAACAATTATAAATTTTCCAAATTAAGCTTAAAAATCATAATAATAAATAACCAAAAAAAATTTAATACCTTCAACGTCAACACAGTATACCTATAGATAATGTCAATGTTGCGTAAAATTAACAATGTCACTAATAATAATTAAAAATATCAATCAATAGATACATGGCAAAATTAAAACGAACACAAGTGAAAATTCAGGATAAGCAGAATCTAAAGACCACCACAACTACCTACTCATGTACAGTGATGTGGAGCTGGTCCAGCATTTTGCCAAGCAGTGTTATCATTATCAGCCATATAATCATCAAGTTTATAATATGCTTGTTTACATAGTATGCGTTTTATTCAAATTTTTGAATACTTTGTTTTTATTTTTGAGACACAGAAACACAAATAACATAAAATAAATAAGTAAAAAGACTCTTTAATACAATTAAAAAAGTAAATCACTGGTTTGCGAGAATAGCGACATAACTCAAAATGATTGATTTTAGAGAATCGCAATGTTTTGTGATTTTCGCTAGAGTATTTTGTTCTAAATATATAATGAACTTGTCGCTTTCTCACGAACGTTAGCACGAAATCGGTGTTGCATCTTTGTTCACCATAAAATATCAAAGATTTATGATCGTTTGGCATACTTAGTTCAATTTGACTGAATTTTCAAATTATGTCGATATTCTCGCAAAGCAGCGAGCTGTTATCTGTGGACTGTACTTTATATTTAAAATAAATTAAAATGGCCAACGTTCATAATGTGTGCAGTCGCAGGAGGCTCGGCGGTATCAGGTCGCGTGATTCATACCTCAGAGGTCAGGATTACCAGTTCGAGAGAAATGAATGACTTGCCGTCGTATTTCAAGCGATTACGTGCGGCCCTACTGTTTATTAACTGTATTGTTTGAATATATATACATTTAAAATGTAATGCTTTTAAATAAATGTGAACAATAAATTGAAATTACGAAGCTTGGCGATAATTTTAAATAGAGGAAAGAATTAAATTGCAGTGAGGGCGAGCGACGTTGAGAATAAAATCTTCAATGTCATGGAATCTATCATGGAAGTGATGTCTGAATGCATGGGTGTATGGAGAGGAGGCCGGGGGGGGGGGGAAGGGGAGGCCAGCTGCCTCCCTGGCTTTAGGAAGCTTACGTAGTTCTAAGGTAATTTTAAGTAAAATTTTTGATTTACCTCCCCCTGGACCGACAAAATCAAAGTTTAGCTCCCCCTGGACCGACAAAATCAAAGTTTACCTCCCCCTGGACCGACAAAATCAAAGTTTACCCCCCCTGGGATGACAAAATCAAAGTTTACCCCCCCTGGGATGACAAAAATAAATTTTGCCCCCTGGGCTAAAAGCTGGGTACGCCCATGTCTGAATGTGTTTTTTTGATTTTTTCTTTTTTGTATTTATTTACAAAAGCATCTGAAGAGGGGCGGTTGTTGTGTGCCGCTAACACTAAGGGGAGATCCTCCAACCAGAGCAGGTGATCATGCTTGGCAGACAGAGGCCTAACGGTTGACGTTGGGAAGTTGTATATGTGTATATTATATACTAATCAGGGCGAGTACATTCATTGCGCGATATAGGGTCAGTTACTCCTAGTTCGGTCCATCTTCCCTAGATGGCGCTGTAATGCGCGTGTACGTGGACTTGATCAACCACTAAAATTTTTTTTAAAGACATTCGCTGTACTAGAAGTGGCTCCTGTGTCGCGCGACTTTACAAACAAAAAGAGTTCCCAAGCAAAAAGGTTAAAGAACACCCAGACCTGGGACAACTATTTGTAGATAACACAAATTTTTGTTCCGTATGGGACTCGAACCCCCAACACTCGGCGCGGTGTAATGTCGAGGCGTCTACATTAACCATTGCGCCATCCGTGCTAGTTGGAACAAGTTGGCCGAACCCTGTCCAACATAGTCACGTTACATTGCTATAAATCTTTAGTTCACATTAAAGCTATTCAATTAAGCAATCTCAGTAATATTAGGTGCGAGTAATACATAATAGTTTTATCTAGTTTTGAGTCTAATTATCTTTATGAATTCTATAAATTAATAGTGCAAGATTAGCAATCAGGAAATGTTACTATATAGAAATAAAAAGAAAATAAAGTTTTTTAAGTTTTAACGAATTTACTTAGGTAGGTACTAATTTGTTTTTACTGTGTTGTAGGACCAGATTTTTTCTTATCTTTTATTCAATATTGGTCGAGCCTTTTTCTTTTTAACGCTCCTTACAGTGGCATCAATCCTTTATCTCACCACGCGCTATCTCGTGTCGCACCGGACTCACCGGAGGCGCACGTGTTCCCTAATGAGTGAGTTAGTTCATATGCCACACCTGCATTACGTCAAATTTAATTCATAGTGGTTATGTCCAATTTAGCTAGAAATAAAGTTAAAGTCGGTTAACGCAGAACACTATGCGCTCGAGTTCAATCTGATTTGACCGATTTTTTTAAAGGATTTTCTTGTCGTACCTGTTCATGTTATAATTTTTCTTTCTTAATTATTACAATAATGAAATTATCGTCTTCTATCGTAAAATTGACAGGAGAATATGGTAGCGGAAACTAGACAGAGAAATAGTGTGTAGGTTATGTTTGTAGGTGTGATACCAAAGCGCAGTAATTTTGTTACTTTATATGGGGTGGCAAGCGTTGACAAGTCAGTCATTTAATTTGAATATTAATGTAATGTTTGAACACTACTCGCTGCGTTTCTTGGATGCTTAATTCCTAGCTCCAACAGTATTATGCGCGATAAATGTCTACCTTGAATGACAGTACTGCGAATTAATTTTCTGTTCTAGTGTTTTTCAATGTTCTTACGGAATCTATAACCTTAATTGTTTATTAAAACTTAATCTGCCTTATTAAAAAGGGTGGACTAGTAGAACCTAGGTTTGAACCATAAATTTTTTTGTACTTGGAGATTGGTTTAAATCTAGTACTTTTTAATTAGTTAAAGTTTGCACGTAATAAGAATAATACTTTTCTGTTTAGGAAAAGGATTTACTTTTAATATTTGGTTTTACAATTAAAAATAATAACAAATTTTGAAATAATAACTCATCTTTATAAGGCGTTATTATTATTTCCTGAGTAGTGTACGTACTTAAGAATACGGAACCCTATTTAAATTACTCATAATTATCTTCATACCATACACCTACTTGCTTTAGTTTTAATTAGTTCTCATAATTGGTTCAGCTCTATGGTTTGGTGAACATCTAGCGAAGCAAAATGTTTTAATTTTTAATTTTATTTAAGACCACAATGAAAAAGCGATTTATGTATCCTATCTGTGGACGTTCTGCCTGAATTTCGTTATTTAAATCTTTGTACAGGTAATATAAAATCACATGACATAGAAATAAAACTTGTGACTTTTAAGGCGTCCATTATACGCTCATGCAATCGGTCATTACCAAAAGTCGTGATTGTTGAAATAATATCGATATTAAAATCTCATCATGCAATCGTCAATCACTGCGTTAGACGATAGGTTATTCGTCAATCACAGTTTTGATTGTGGCAAAACTGACAGCAAAACCTACCGTCTAATGGGTGCCTAACAACTTGAGTGGTCATGGTGGGTGTGCCCTAATTTTCGTTTACTTTAATCACAAAAATCTTGTTTGTAGTAACCCTATGGGACAGCATAATCAAAGCGAATATTGACAAAAGAATGTAACGTGTGGTCATAATTTAAAAAAAAAAGGAAATAAATAAATAGCCCTGGTATCTATATTAACCTAGAATGTCTGAGCACAAACTATTCATTATTATAAGAAAATGTAAGTCCTCAGACATTATCTTTGGCAGTTGATGATCTGGGACTAACACTACCAGAGCCACAGATAAGATAAAAATTAATAACTTCCAGAGCTTTAGTTATTAATTAATTTCTTATTACGTGTGTCGTAACATCATACCTTTAATTTCTGTAAAGGAAGAGCAAAGCTATGAACCTACATAAGCATTCATAATATAATATTCTATAATATTACGAAGTTACGAAGGCTGTAACCGATGACCGCACCGAATTTAACGCCCTTTTAACAACCACTTTTCTATTTCTTTTCTTCATCTTATTTAATAAAGCTAAGTTTTCTGTATACTTTTGTCACCGAGTACATATAGCGAAATACTACCTAAGTACTTACTATATTTTCGGTGATATAACCTACATAATTTATTTATCAGAGTTCGTGCATAATCGAATGCATTCGTCTAGTGTTTAATTTTATTTCGACAGAGACAAGGCGTGCTACTACTCAATTTTTACAATTCGCCTGATGGTAAGCGGTTATCTTAGCCACTAGGACTTAAAACCAGCACCTGTAGCATAATTCGCGGTGTCCCCGGAAAACCCGGATTATGAGTTAGGGACCGTGGATAATCCTCAAGGCTCGGCTAAGCGCAGTCGCTTTGTATCTAGCTTTGACTAGCGTCAGTTTTTATATATTAAACAGTAATTAACTAATTGCAAGATACATGTGAATTAGATCAATTTGATCTTTTAATTGGCACGCCACGCGACGCATGGGCGCCCATAATTGGCTATGAAAAACTTGATAAAAATATATTTAATTACTTTAAGTTATCTAAGATATGTATTCTACGTGTAGAACTATGACTCAGTATAAATCATCAGACATCTTTTTAATTTAATAAACGTGGGAAACAAGTTACTAATTTAAGAAATCAATAAGATGACGGCCGCACCAATGTTTTTCTTAAAAAAAATTATAGCTAGTGTCACTTGGGATGGTGTAAGGATTCTTAGGATACCTATATATACCATACATCTAAATATGTTCAGGCATTTAGAAGTTATGGTGGTATTATAAAGACTTACAAACATACATGTATACATGAACCATGAAAATATTGCACTCCTCTTTTGGGCCGTTTGTGTACCTGATTGTAAGTGGCAACCTATAATATATATTTGCAGCTCTAAAAATTTGGCGACTCAACTTCGGTACCTATAAAATTGCACTGATAACCGCAGCGGACTGCCACGGCGGCGTGGGTCGCGAGTCCGATTCCCGCTCAGTGCAAACGTTTGAATGCATGAATAAGTTTATTTGCACTGGCCTGTTGGCCTAGTGGTTAGTGACCCTGACTGCTATGCCATAGGTCGTGGGTTCGATTTCCACCCGAGTCTGGGTAATGCCTAATGCGGGAGTTGTCTTTTAAAAAGAAGAAGAAGAAAGAAGTTGGTCTGAGTGTTACTATATTCCATCCAGTCCAATTTTCAAGTTTAATTTGTCAGTTTCAAAATAAGATTTCTGTACCGGCGAAGAAACGTTTTTTCGCCGGTTCGGAATTTTTTATTCCGAATTTTCATATACTTACATAAATACACACACACACACACACACATTTGTATATGTATCTGAGAGTGACGGTCACGTTCAGTGGTTTTTCCCCATTCCAAAGGTGCCCTACGTGCTTAAAGATATTTTTTCTTCAAAAATGGTATAGAGCATGGTAACAGTGATCTTTTGTGAGGCGAAGGTCTTTTTCTAGTTAAGCTGGTGAAACTCGAATAGAAATACGCTAACACCAAATTTTTTTCAAACCTTTCCCCCGACCGGGGACATCGCCAAAAATCACTCCTTCTGTACGGTGGTCTCATTGGTGTATGCAGAGAGGACACAATAAGGAAAGATTCTGTCCCCAACGCGTGCTGGAGACCTCCAAGTATTTATAGGCGCTGGTTTAGATACCGGTAGAAACTTCTATGAAGCAGCTACACAGTTATTTTTTCCCAGAATTACATATATTTCTTATTGAAAACTCTTATCTGTTAAAATAAAAAAATTGGTTGTCTGTAAAGTCGGTTTACGGACGATAATTTTACGTGATAACGTCATCGTCATAAGAAAACAGTGGAAGAGAGATAGATGCGTCAAAAGCCGAACGCTTAGGCCGATCGTGCCTCTCTATCGCTTGTTCCGCGCTCTCGCTTGCACGCTCGCCTCAGACGGAACGTGACAATGAGTCATGCTTTTTCGTGCGTGCAGCCGGCGGTCACCGATTTATAAGACGTTATCACGTCAAAAAAATAACTTTTGTTACTATATAGTTACATAGTATTGTTGTTTCCTGTTAGTGAAATATCTGCCTGGAAGACAACGCAAATCGCAATAAGTTCGCTTATTGTACTTAGGCTACAGAATACATAATACAACCAGCTTAGGCTTCAGTTTGGTTAGGACCTACCTAATTATATATATACATGTTTGTATTAATTTCTTTCTTTGCTGTACAATAAAGTGTTTTTCTGTGTATCTATATAGTTTTAGAAATCCGGAACGGTGATTCGAATATTTCAGATATTTTCTCTTTATAATAATAATAATAAGTAGATAGGTACCTATTATAGCTATTTCGCTCTCTCACTGCCAACCTTTAAAGTTTCCTTAAAGTTAGTTAGATTTACATGTGCAACTCGGGTCTTTATGGCGCCTGAATCACGGGTGGTCCCACCCGTGACCACGATCAATGCAATTCGATCGAAACGTCGGGTAACAAGAAAAGGTATTGTACCTTTTAAATATTATCGTGATCCCGAGTTACAAACATAGTATGTATAAAAGTCGCGAAAGTTTAAAAATAATTAGTTAGATAATTTTGCTTTGACTGACCAATAGCGTTGCGCAGTTGAATGATGACTGTGTAAAATTATTATGGAAGCATAATTTAGCACCCTCTGAGATAATTGGTTGTAATATACAAAAGTGTTTCAAGACGCTCAAATACACGGACATAAAATAAAATAAAATAACATATGAATTTATGAACTAATTTTATCTGGTTACTAACCGTGAACTAGTTCCTAGACGAAGTGAATAATATTTTCTGTTTGAGTTATTTCACTGTGTATTATATATATATGTATATTCTATTAGGTTTAAGAACCTCGCATTAGATTGTAGGGTTCCGTTTTTAGGTTACAAAACTTTGTATTAAAAATAAAAAGAAATAAAAATTACATGTTTTTTTGTCATTGCAGTCAAACAGGTATAATGAATACTCATCGTGGATTTACGAGGGTTAACTGGTATGTCCATGTATTTACATCAATTCCGTAAATTCCGTTTTATGAAAAAGGCAATAATTGTCTCCGGTTCGCACAGATTTAATGTTTTTGTCCTTGTGTGTTCCTTTTTTCAATTAAGGTCATATCGAATATATATTGTGTATAGTTACAACGCTGTTATCTCTCCATTTCAAATAGAACAGAGAATGCCCTGGATATCTACTGAAATCTATGGCAAAGAAAATTTTTTGTATTTTTTTTAAGCTTATTTAACTTAATGTTTATATATAGAAGAAGCATAGACAGCTAAAATGTTTAACCAAAATGTGTTATATATTTTGACAGGATGTGGAAACGGCTACAAGTGTTATGTGTTTAAGTACCGTAATAAGTTGACCAGGAATGGTACGAAAAGTCTAAACAATGACAGGTCAAGTTATACTGATCATTGAAATAAAACAAAACAATCGAAACTCGATGAATTGTGGTCGAAATTCGACCACCAGATGATTTCTAGTCTGATATAAAACAGTCGTCGCTTACATATAGGCACCGATATAAAAGTCCGAGCACGTAACATTCGACCCATAGTGTTTGTGACCCTACTCAATCACTAACGGTCTAAACATGGTCTTTTGTATGGTGGAGGTACTGGGCCAGTCAATATGCTTTAATTAGGCGAGAAACAAATTAACGATTATCCTGCTAATATTATAAACGTGAAAGTTTGTGAGGATGTATGGATGTATAGATGTTTGTTACTCTTTCACGCCAAAACTACTAAACCGATTGCGATGAAACTTGGTATGGAAATAGCTGGAGATCTGGATTAACATATAGGGTACTTTTATCCCGATATTCCCACGGGATTGGGACTTACGCGGGTGAAACCACGGGGCGCTGCTAGTCTTTTATAAGAACCGCTACTAAGCTACAGTCTTAGCGTAAAACCATGGATAAACCGGTGTCCACGAACTAATTGGAACAATCAATAGCACGAGACTTTCATCAATCAAGCCATAATTATTTAATTGGGATCAACTGCAGCTGGGGACAGACAATACTACCGACATGAGAATTAGGACGGAAGTATCAAAAAAGTGGTATATCACTATAAATTATTTCCTATTTTTAAACTATGAGTAAAAAAAAATGAGGCCAACGGCGCTTCTTTTTATTGCAGTTTATGATTTGATTCCTTTTTTATTAACTTTTTTTTTTTTATTACTTGGCTTCGCACGGCTTGTGCTTTTGCCATTAATAAAATTAGGGAAACATTTAGACGGAAAAAATTAAGGAACGGAATTTGATATAGGATCAAATGGGTTTGCTAAAAAGAAACATCTACACTAAAAATATTATATTACAAACTTAATTACAGAAAACTAGGAAGTAGCGATAGACATGGGAAAAATATTTACACATAATAATTATTTACGTATTCCATGTTTGAATCTGCGATGTCATATCTAGACAGATGGAAATTGGAAATCACGGCACAGATAAGATAATAGTTACTTCGTATCACAGGTCGGGAAACTGAAAGATTTTTGTATACTCTTTGGAGTGAAGTGTGTGTGGTGCACTGACCTCTATTGTACAAGTGTACAATAGAGGTCAGTGGTGTGGTGGTATATATACTTAATAAAATACAGTAAAGGGTTATCATTTAAAAAAAGTTATTGACGTTAAATCTGAAAAATAAAAAGACAGGCCTTAACTGAAGATAACAAAAATTTAACTGATTACATAAACTGAAACAGTAAGTTTTTACACGAAACTCAAAGCAAAAACTTCTTTTAATAAATTAAAATTACGCAGGGCAAGATCGAGCTTTATTTGATTAGGTAAATCTGAGGAGACGCGGTATGTGTATTGTACTAACGTTTGAACAAATAAAGATTATTATTATTGTTATTCTCTTTATTCACTTAAATATACATATAAATTACATTTTTAAATACATTCAGATTATAAAAAAAAAATATTTAAAAATATAAAAAATAGTGTCCCACCGGTATCGGGTACAGGGATCAAGCTACCGGTGGTTAGGGTTCCAGAGATAGAAACCTCCTCACTATGCGTGCCGTATCGAGGAGGACTGCCTTCTGCATCAGGCTCTTAATCCAACTGCCTAACGTGAGGCTCTGAAGGTGTTGGTCGAGGCAATTAACCCATGGACCGAAATGACTTTCGGCACAACGATTGCTGAATCCACATCCCACATGTCAACAATCTCGTGGGCTAAGTCCAAATATTTTATTTCTTTCTGTTTTTCAGCCTTCAAGAGATTATCGTCATGGGGAATGGTGATGTCAACAATCATTGCTCGGCGCTCTAATCGGTCTATCACCACTATATCAGGCTTGTTGGCAACAATAGTCCTGTCAGTGATGATAGATGGATCCCAGTACAATGTTGTACGAACATATTCAAGAACTGGGTCGGGCACATACGTGTAGTACGGTAACTCGACAGTCACAAGGTTATATTTAAGAGTAAGTTGCTGATGTACTATCCTGGCCACTTGGTTATGTCTATGCAAGTACTCGCCGTTGGCAAGACGAGAACAACCGGAAATTATATGCCTGAGGGTTTCTCCGGGACGATGACATGCCCGACAAATGTCAATCGTGCCGTCCTTCAGGATATATCTCCGATAGTTATTCGTCATAACAACTTCATCTGTAATTGCACAGACAAAACCTTCTGTTTCTCCAAAGAGATCACCAAACCGTAGCCAGGACACAGATGCTAATAAATCGACATCGGGCCCATTTAGGGCATGCAGCTCTTTGCCCTTCCATATCTCCTTACGATCAGTGATATTCATTACTGCAGGTTTTGCGCCAGTTCTCTATTCCTAGAGCAAGCGGGGTGAGTCTGTTGTCAACTGTCACAGCATCCCGATCACATCCATCCCGAGCACATCCACGTTAACGGAGAGGAAGTAATCTCTAAGATTGCATAGATCGCGATCATGGAGGGTCTTGGCATTTAAAAAACCACGACCCTCACATTTCCGCGGGATATACAATCTCATTACCGACGATCGTGGATGGTGCTTTCGGTACGCGGTAAGCAATGCACTAACTGTTCTATCTAGGGCATCTAGTTCAGTCTGAGTCGTTATTGTTATTATTATTATGTAGTCATCTTCTATATAAAAATGGATGTCCGTAAGTATATGAGATAAGTAAACCGTGAAAACTTGCATATCTAAGTTTTTTTATTTATTTACTACCGGCTAGTCGTCCTCCGCAGTCTTACCCGCGTTTAAGGTCACTACTGTACTCCTAAGGGTCTTAGCGTGATGTTACATAGCCTTTACTATTCCTAATGAATCTGGCTATCATATACAAAAAGATTTTTTCGAATCCCACTGGTAGTTCCAGAGATTATCGCGTTTAAAACAAACAAACAAAATTACACAGTTTTGTGGGAAATTGTAAAATCTACTTGTACTTATAATAATAGCCTTTATTCAGACGCAAAAGAATATTTACAAATAACAAATTTAAGTTAGCGGCTCTGCTGAGTCGATGACATCGACAACGTCGTCTGTTTGCCCAACATTGGCAAAGGCCTCCTCCATTTCTTTCCACTCTACTCGGTTTAGAGCTTTCCTTGTCCATAGTTTTCCTGCTATCGTCTTTATCTCGTCTTCCCACCTCCGAATCTGTCTGCCTCGTTTCCTTTTTCTATTTCTAGGGTACCAAAACGTTATGCTTTTGTTCCATTTACTTGTACTTAAGACCTATTAAATAAATAAATAATCAAGCAATAACATAAAGGTATATACACATATCTAGTTACATGCGTCGAGGATAAGGAGTAAACTCAAATAAAGCACAAAAAGCACAACTAAGCGTTAAAGCGTTACGCTGCCCTCCGATCACAAAATTTTCCTCTTCATATTTTTTTCATATCGGGCGCCTTATATGAAAATCGATTCTTAAGGAGTAGAAAATTCAACGACACAGTCCGTCGGCGTCGTTGAAACTTAACGCGCTTTTAGTAGCACAAAAAGTATGGTTAAAAAGTATAATATACCTATACCTATCTAACCTACAATATTAAAAAAAAAAATCTATACTTTTTGTTTATGTGCCTAACCGAGAGATTAAGTACAACGATAAATAATTTTGATTCCTATCGTATTTACGTTATCATATCAATCTATCTGACTTCTGTAACACCGATAAATTCTAGACAAATATCCATACAATGTACCACAGGACACAACTCCATATCAATTAGCTTTACTCGATTTAAAACTGTTAACCGAGGAAGCATAAAATAAATTCCCTTCGCAAAACCAGTCCTTACAATGCTATAAAAAACCTATGAATCAAATATATCATTAAAACTCGAGAAAATATGATAAATTGTCAATATACTGTTCTCAGTAGCAAGGTTGGTTTTTGTTGAGATTTTTTGAATTGAATCTAATTCTACAACGTAAACTAACCTCAAATGCCGGTAAGTAACAGGTGTAATTTAAAATTTGAACTCTATGTTGTAACGTTTAAAGATTAGACAAAGTTTTGTTATACGCATTTTGATATGTTTATCCTTCAAGTAATGACCAATTAGTGCAAACACTAGCCTTAGCTTCAATGAAGAGAGATTGTGTTACATCTATTTTTTTTGTTCGGTGAACAAACTCATGAATGGAACGACGTGGAACGCGTTTCACAGACTTGTTTTACTTTACTTTTAGAGAAGTAGTTGTTAGTATTATTGCCGTTTTAAGCAAAATGGATGATTACGAACACATAGAAAGATGAAGTGTTGTTTAGATACATGAGGCGTCGGGGAATTATGACCAGACCCCCCAAATACTGGCTTACTGTGTAGAATGAGACCACCAAGGGAGCATAGTATTTCTATGTTACGTTCATATCAACTGTACCTAAGTACTTACCAGATACCAGGTAAGGACGGTGCGACGATTAAAATACTTTTAGCTAACCGAATGGAGTATTTCATAAAATGAAAAAAAAAATACAACACTAAAACATTTTTATTAAAGCTTTACTTAGTGTGTATTTCAGGCCCGGTAGAGACTCGTTATCAAGGACTGACCTGTCCCATCGGTGTTGGGCGCCATACTTGCCCCTTGATAACAGTTCGGTTCGGTTTTCTCGAAACAAACGGACACACATTTTTATAGACAATTGATTGGATGTAGCATCTTTACTCAAATCGTGTTTTTTAAATTTCTTATTCAGTGAATGTTAACGAAACAGAAATTTGGTACGATACGATATGGTATGCTAGAGGTAGAAGTCCTATGACTAAAGTCTAAAAAGCTCTTGTACGGAATTCCATTATATATAATCATTCACCATTTAGTGGAAATTATAGAATGGAATTCAGTACAAGAGCTTTTTGTCTTTCCCTTGTTTTCTCGCCGAAGGTCACCAGCACCTATTGGCGCTGTGGGCGTTATAGTATATCGTCTTTAGCGGAAATATTATTTCCTTAAGCACCATAAATCTCTCTGATAATCTGATACGTGGATATACAGATAACATCACGCCTTTAATCCGTTAATCAATCCCCAATCAATCTATTGGGGTGGAAAGAGCAGAAGTCGTTAAGCTTGTAGCCATCCGGTAGGTATTGAAGTCCTAAGCTGGGTACAATGAACTCAATGGTGATATATTACTAGCCTTCCGCCCATGCTCACCATGTTAGAAAGGACAATCCCTTCGTCTTTTGCAACATGTCCAGGTTGATCCGCAGCTGAACGAAGAACGTAAATGTCCAGGTCAGGAAAGAGTTACCCGTCCCGTCCCAATTTTTTGTCTTCGTACCTACTTAGCGCAATAGCTCATATTTCTTTTATTGAGAGTTTTTTTCAGTTTCATTCAGGTTACACTGCACACGAAGGGATTGTTTTAGTACCAGTCATGGCGCAACTACACTTGGTCGTTAGCCCGTATTCGGGTGCATGAAAGACGTTACTCGAATTCGGGCACCCGATGCATTAATTACATTGTTTTACTCGAATTCGGTCACTGGAATACGGGCAGACGACTCTGCGCCCGCGTTCAGGGAGGTAGGAACGTGCCTGCGGACGCCATGTCATCGGTCATCCGCCATTTTGTGCATCGATCGATTCACGTGTGAACGTGTTTTTTGTTATGTTTGTTTGTTTGCTTAAAACGATAATAATGAACCAAAAATGCGTGATTCAGAATGTTAAAACATGTTGAAGCGTATCGTGAAAATGAAGTGTTATGGAAAGTCACTGATACAAAATATAGAGATAAAGAAGCGAGAAATGATGCATATTTTAAAATCAGAGATGCATTGAATTTGCCGGAATTAACTTTAGTAGAAGTCACCAAAAAAAATTAAGAATTTAAGATCGTCGTATTTACAAGAAGTAAAAAAAATTTAATCTAGGGTACGAAACAATTTACAAACCAAAGGTTTCATGGTTTGAAACAGCGAAGGGCTTTTTGAGGCAATTTACAGAGCGTCACACTCTTCGTTTCTTTTTTATTCTGCGAGCCAATTCTATCAATAAAATATCACAAACAATATGAATGTTTCTTGGAAGAGCAACACTACTCATTGTGACGACTGGCAAAGCACCTGCGCACAGAACATTACTATCCTTCGCACTGCGTGACAAGTCAAAGGAAAACGGCGTCGGGTGTTCTGATTCGGGTAACTAAAACGAAAGCTGGACTACATTGTACGAAGACGGGCGTACTCGACTCCGTTCATTAACACTTAGTCGTTTGTCCGAATTCCATAGGCAATCGAATACGAGCAAACGATCAAGTGTAATTGAGCCATCAGTTTGATACGATCACGGGGCCTATGACACTGACCACAGACGGAGTCGAGGAATAAACAGTGTGTTCAGGATGAACAGTGAGAGGACGAAGCAAATATAAAATGATACGAAAGTGATCCTGACTTTTCATTTCATTTCCAAGATTAAATTCACATTACATAACAGTTAATATTTTGAAATGAGCGGTGTGTCTCTTCACACTGCTCACACTTCTTGACAACTCTTGACCGACTTCTCTTTTGTACAAATTATAAATAATATTTAAAATTTCAAGTTTCGAAATCAGTGCGGACTTCTCACACAACAGTACATAATATATCACAGACAGGTATGATATATTAATCCGAATACAGTTTTGTCTGAAACTTATCCGTTATTTTGTCATATAAATCTTATCACAGCTTGAAGATATAGCATAACTGCTAAAAAGAAGTAAAAACGTCCACCTGCATATATTGATATTGGTGAAAAATATTAATGTTTTTCTTTATAATTAGGTAACTGTCTAAATGTTTAAAATTTAGATTTTAGATTTTTTTTTAGTAATAACTTATTTACAAATAAAGTCAGTTAAGAAAATAATAAATTACATATATGTAAGGCGTCCATTAGACGCTTATGCAAACATCAATCATTATTAAAAGTCATGATTGACGGATGTTCGTTCGTGATTGATGAAATAATATCGACAGCAAAATTTCATCATGCAACCGTCAATCGGTGCATTAGACAATAGGTTATTCGTCAATCAACGTTTTGATTGAGGCAAAACTGACATCAAAACCTACCGTTGGGCGCCTAACAGGAGTGAACTCATTTATTTCACTAACGTGATTAATAATAGTTCAGCACCTGTTTAAATTAACAATAAACACTTTTATTTTCTACTAAATAAGTTTAAAATCGTGTTGACAGCTCACGAGGGTCATTAATTTTAATGTAAACAGTCTCTTACCTAAGACAGGGGCCTAAGAAAGAAGCAACTTTACCAAAACACTCGTAAATTTTACACTTGAACTTTAAAAAGCTTAAAATAGTGACGAAATTCTTTTATCAATATGTTTTTCAGCTTCGCAGTAAGATTGCGGATTATGGGTCGGTTTCATCCTTTATATGGGAAATCTGCATCATTCGCATGCGCAGGTTACTCGATGAAGTTAAGATCATAGTGTTAGGTTTAGGTATTGAGTGCT
The DNA here is from genome assembly GCA_963859945.1 of Euplagia quadripunctaria. NCBI lineage: Eukaryota > Metazoa > Arthropoda > Insecta > Lepidoptera > Erebidae > Euplagia > Euplagia quadripunctaria. Next base: position 4,569,140 of record OY982573.1, read on the forward strand.
GAGTGAGTAATGTATGTTATGGCCTAATTGATATGTTTATAGTCACCAAATATTACTTGAAGTAGGTTAAGTTATTCGTTGTTTCATCACGATTGTTTGTATAATGTTGGAGATTGAATTACTTTGAGAGTTTTGTTATGTGCCTTTGAAGTGATGTAGGTAGGTAAGCGTCAGCTTTTGATGTGTTCGACTACACGCCACTGGCATTTTATTTGCTTATGATTTACTATTTACCCCGCGGTTTCACCCGCGTAAGTCCCGATCCCCTGGGAATATCGGGATAAAAAGTAGCCTATGCGTTAATCCAGGTCTCCAGCTATCTACATACCAAGTTTCATCACAATCGGTTCAGTGGTTTTTGCGTGAAAGAAGAACATCCATCCATCTATCCATCCAACCATCCAAACTTTCACATTTATAATATTAGTGGAATGATTGTTAAATAGCTTATATTGATATTTAGTGCACTGTTTACAGCGCAATTTTTGTAGAGCCTGTGTCAAGAACATGTTAACTAAACTCGAATTAAGCACTTCTCTCTAGCTTTGCGTATCTGCACAAAAGCAGGCTGATAAACTGTACTTTAATACCTACCTACTGTCTAATTGGGGCTTAGGATATTGGCATTTCTAATCTGACAGTGAGAATACTCAATCCCTACCTATTTTTAAAGTATTTAAAGTTTTTTTTATAACCAATAGTCATCTAAACGTGACATTTGGTTTAAGCGACATGATGATGTCATTTGACTACTTTTGGCAATTTATACTTGAGCATTTCCGTGGAAGACGGAAATATAGAAATCTAAATCATCTAGTTAAATCTTTTAGACGATGGAGACCTGTGTAAACAATTCAAAGTAACCTACCTCTGTTAAATAAAATACAATCTTATTTTTGACTTTGTAGTGAAGTAGCTGACCCGCGCAACTTCGTCTCCGTCACATAAAAGAGAGAGATAACTTCCCCGTTTTTGCAACACTTTGCATTGATGCTCCGCTCCTGTTGGTCGTAGCGTGATGTTATATAGCCTATAGCCTTCCTCGATAAATGGACTATCCAACATTAAAATAATTTTTCAATTAGAACCTGAGATTAACGCGTTCAACCACTATGTGGATCTTGTACGTCCATCTCTTAATTGGAATCTGATGGATTTCAAGAGGTTTTAATTTTTCGAGTGTCGTTTCGGTTTATTGGTCTTGTGCTTTCAGTTATTTGCAGTTTGAAAAAAAACGAACCGAAAGAACGGATTACAACCAGAACCCGCCGAATAAATACCTGAAACAAGACTTATTGGTCTTGAGCTTACTTTTAAGGTACTACTGAATAAACCTTTCAGTGGCGAGATATTAGATAAACTGGATTAGGAACATTTTTTTTATTTGCTTGTAGGTATCTCTTGTGCAGTGTATTTTCGTGGACAATAAAACACAAAGCAAGTTACACAGTCATAAGAGTCGGCCATGTGTGCTTATAATGACTTCATCTTATTTTCGTTCTTTTGTTTTTTATTTGTGGTTTCATTTCATATTTTTACAAACGGAGTCATGTCTGGTATTTTATTAAATACTTGTGGTCTTCATACTATTTCATTGAAGTGAATATTTTTAGGTTATAACCATATATTTCTTTTAATTGACAACTCGTATGTTTGATGATGATAATATAGTTCTGTTATCGGAAATAAGCGCGATTACGTATAGGTCGTCAGGCAAATCAAAGGTATGTTTCGATCAGGTTGGACTGGCCGTGGTCACAGGCTGACGTTAAATACGTGAATGAGTTAATTTCAGTCAACATAATTACATATCTGACACAGAAATAAGTCTAGAAATAATTGTCATATCTAAGAAAAATAAACTCAAAACACTGGATCCCGTGCCATTTGATATTACATCTCATTATCTCTCTCGCTGATAAGGGTAGATCTATTTGTATCAAGTGTTGAAGTGTGCAATTAAATTCAAAAGGCGATATGGCAAAAGAAATAGTTGAAATTAGTTTGACTGGCCTGTTGGTCTAGTGGTTAGTGACCCTGACTGCTAAGCCAGAGGTCGTGGGTTCGATTCCCACCCAGGATAGCTAATTGTGTGATGAGCATGATAATTTGTTCTGTGTCTGGGTGTAATTTATCTATAATATGTATGTTTTTAGAAATATATAAGAATGTTTATCAGCAGTCTGGTTACCATAGTACAGGCTCTGCCTAGTTTGGGATCAGACGACCGTGTGTGAGATGTGTGAAAAAAAAAAATTGTGTAAAAATTTTTTTTTAATTTAAAAATAAACAACCCTGCCCTAAAAATAATTACCGACCTAATAAATTTAGAAACATATTATATAGCATTACAAGGAACTTGAAATAGTACGAATGCGCTCTGATCTTATTTGATCTGAATCCCACGACTCGTTAGCGTTTTATGCCATTAAGCATTTCTATCTACTTAGTTTTTTTTTTTAACTGTAACTTTTAGGTACTTTCAATTTTATATTCTTTCCTTCTTGATATAAAATTTATTTGTTTCAATTTATTTTGTAAAAATTTATTCAATACATTGGGGTGAAGACACTGACATCTTTTTTTTTTTTTTTTTTTTTTCGTGTGGAAACCCTCACGGGTGATGACCCGTAGGTGATGAGGTGGTATGTCGGAATCGAACCGACTAAAACCACACGGTGTTCCGTCACAAGTGGGTCTATTGCAAGGGACCTGGGATACCCTAAGAAGGAAGCCTCCGGGAACCCCTGCAGACCTTGGCCGCCTCTTGATCAACACGTCGGAACACGTCGCGCCGCCGTCTCAGGCCTGCTTCTGCCAGGGTAACGGACAGCCCCATCCGTCAGGCCAGCGCTCATGGAGGCCGGAGGTCGCTCAAGTCGTTCTTTCCACTCGAAGACACTGACATCTGCAACACAATCTTTACTAGCGCAGATGTCAGAGAATCCTAATATAAATTTGTACCACATTGTGTCAATCAAGATTATTATTATTATTATTATCAGGCTCTGGGACGGGTATGAACGTCATAGCATTTTTAAGATATAATTCTTATAAATGCAAAACATTCATACCTGGGAATTTATCAGTATGTCTGTCCTTCTCGCAATCGTTTATTTACACTTCAGATAAATTGATGTAGTTATTAGAATTATATCCAAATAATACTTAAAGAGAATTCTTTGTACTCCATTTTAAGCAAATTTCGCACACAGAGCACATGGAGAAGAACTGTAGAAGGGTAATATTGTAAACAATCCCACTAATATTATAAATGTGAAAGTTTGGATGGATGTTTGTTACTCTTTCACTTAAAAACTACTGAACCGATTGCGATGAAACTTGGTATGTAGATAGCTGGAGACCTGGATTAACACATAGCCTTCTTTTCAGCCCGATATTCCCACGGCATCGGGACTTACGTGGGTGAAACCGCGGGGCGCTGTTAATGTTTTATAAAATACGTGGCACGTGGCTTGACTGTCTTCTCAAATTCCTTTCTTCGCCGGTTCTTGAGTTGTATCACCACCAAGACGTTTTTATTGTTGACAGGGAACACTCGCGTGTGGTTTTAAATTGATTTAAAGCGATTTAGTTATTACTTTAGGAGCGATTAGCGTGAACTCCAATGCGTGCGCGTCGATGGTTTTTTTGCGTGAGAGAGAGCGGGAGCGGGGGGGTATATATATAACAAGGATAAGGTGGGGCGTGTTATGCGTTCGGAAATGTGTAAATGAATGTTTAATGCTTATGTAGTATAACTTTATCCTATAAATGTGTGAATTAAAAATATGATATAATTATAGCGTAATTGGCGTTTACAGTTCCGTAAGCAAATCTGTCAGAAGCCCGTCAACGCCCTAGGAGGCTTCTGTGCTTCTAAAAGGAGCTAGGCTGGCTAAATTAGCCAGCCATATCTGGACGCATAATCTACAGTTTTTTAGTCTAAATGCAGAAATAGAGCCCTTAACCAATACCAAATAAATGCTGTATTTTTTTAATGGTATAGGGGGCAAACAAGCAGACGGGTCACCTGATGGTAAATGACTACAGCCGCCACAAGTGCGTTGCCGGTTTAAGGTGGGAGTAGGGGAAGGGTGGAAGAGGGGGAGAGAGGGGGAAAAGGAAGGGTTCAGGCCTCCGGTAACCTCACTCACCTGGCGAAAAGCAATGCAAACATTGCTTCACTGTCGGTTTTCTGTGAAGCCGTGGTATTACTCCCGTCGAGCCGGCCCATACGTGCCGAAGTATGGCTCTCCCACGATTAAAAGCAGGTTATTCATTTTTTATCCCATTAATATTATAAATGTGAAAGTTTGGATGAATGGATGTATGTTACTCTTTCACGCAAAAACCACTAAACCGATTGCGACGAAACTTGGTATGTAGATAGCTGGAGACCTGGATTAACGCATACGCTACTTTTTATCACCAATATTCCCACGGGTAAACCTTATATTTCCACTATTCTTGAACTATATCGGCACTACAACATGACATCAGACTTAGCAAGTCCATTGCCTCATACTTTACAGAATTAATTACAAAGTTCATGCAATATCGCGTTGATGATTCAATCGTCTTTTAAATGGCTAGTGTGAGGCTTATCAGTCATCTAATGTCCCAACAACAACAAGTACACAGCAGAAATACCATATATGGTATGGCGAAGCCCCCGCGCATCGTGACCGGTGAGTTGACTCATATGTATTGGCTGGTTTTAGCTTTTGATTTGATTTCAATTAGTTACTTACGTATTAAGACTTTAATATGTAAGTATCTATATAGTAATACTTGAGGACATGGGCATACCGAGGGGGGGGGAGTGGCAGAAGAGGGCAGCTGCTCCCCCCTGGCTTAAGCAAGCTTACGTAATAGTAAGGTAATTTTGAGACAAATTTTCTGTGAGGCCGTGGTAGCACTCCGGTCGATCCGGCTCGTACATGTCGAAGCATGGCTCTCCCACTTAAGACTTTACGTCAGACTCCCACATGTCAGTTTTTGTTTAATTTAACCAGCCAATTGCAGTCTACTGGTGTACATAGGCCTCTCCCAAAGTGCGCCATAGCACCCGGTCCTCCGCCTTCCACATCCAGCAATTCCCAGCTACCTTCAGGTCGTCAGACTATCTTCTTGCGTCCTACCTTCCGTTTACCGCTTCGCGGTCTGCACTCTAGAACCCGTTGGCTCCAACAGCCATCTGTCCTTCGGCAGATGTGGCCAGCCAATTGCCACTACAGCATGCTTATTATGCGAGCTATGTCGATAACTTTAGTTCTTTGAAACTTGTATACACAGGATTGGTTTGAAGTACAGTTCTAATTAATTTGTTGTGGGAGAGCTATGCTTCGGCACGTATGGGCAGGCTCGACTCCGCTCGTTACCACAGCCTCACAGAAAACCGGCCGTGAAGCAATGCTCGCATTGCATTTCGCCGCGTGAGTGAGGTTACCGGAGGCTCTAACCCTTCCCTCTCCCTTATTCCCGTCCTTCCCCTCTCCCTTATTCCCGTCCTTCCCCTCTCCCCCCTCTTCTCCTACTTCCACCTTAAAGGGCGGCAACGCACTTGTGACTCTCGAGTTGCAGGTGCCCATGGGCAGCGGTAGTCATTTACCATCAGGTGACCCGTCTGCTCGTTTGCCCCCATAGGATAAAAAAAAAAAAAAAATTAATCTACGTGATACATTGCTAATATGGAAAGGACCTGATTAATGTTACCCATGGGTCTTAACAGTGGTACCTAATATTAGAGTTGTACCTTAGGTCGGGGGCGGCTTTATCCATTGCGAAGCGCCGGGCGATAGATCTTAGCGAGGCCCCGGGCCATAGATCTTAGCGAGGCCTAAGGCGATAGATCTTAGCGAGGATCCGGGCGATAGATCCGGGCCCATGTCTTTTGAGGAATTTATGCTTGGTTATATTTTAAATAAAAATATTTTTAAAATCACAACACGTGAGTCGCTAATATATTTAGACTAGCCGTTTCTTACAGTTTTATCCGTGTTTATGGTCACTGCTCAGCTCTTAAGGGTAGTTGTGGCTTGCTGTTATATAGCCTATAACCTGCCTCGAAAATATATTTTTTAATCAATACAATAATAAGCTAATTTAAGCAATACTTGAAATATACTCTATTTCAAAAAATAACTGCCAGCAGATTGTTTCAAAATGGTTAGAAAAACTTAATTACGATGAAACTGAGAATCTTTTGAAAACACTAATATAAATATTTAATCGTACCAGCATAAACTAACATGCACACTCACATGGACACGAACGCGCGCGCGCGCATACACACACACACACACACACACACACACACACACACACACACACACACACACACACACACACACACACACACACACACACACACACACACACACACACACACACATACACACACATACACCTATTTATGTTCCTATACATGTCATAAGTTTAATTTATATTATTTGGTTAGCGTTAGCATAACATCTGGCTCATATTGTCCACACCATCTGAGACTCGATATATGTGGGAAGCCTGGTAATCTGTCTGACAGGATCTTTCTAGTACAGATACCAGTCTCTCACAAAGGTCAAAGTTCCTTAATTACATATGTTGTAAAATATTCTAGAACTTAAGTTAACCTTTGTGAAAGAAAATAAATAAATATTATTATTATTATTACTAAAATAAATAAATATTATTATTATTATTAATCTGGCCTGTACTTTCAGAGATTAGCACATTTTATTAAAAAAAAACTAACCCTTCAGCTTATGATTTATACATTTATTAATAACTTGAGAGGATGATTCTTCGTTCTTTTTACTTCAGGGTCATTGTTAGCAACACAAAAATCTATAAATATATATCTAATCTCTTAAAATAAACTGTAAATATTCAAATACTTGCCATTACGTCATGTGCTTGATTGAAATAATATAGTATTTTAGGACAATTACTAACGATGAAATATATTTCTGCAGGAGAAAAATGACGTAGAAAAATTAAGGATTAAAAAGAACGAATATTCACCCGAGAACGACTAAACCGATTTCATTCATTTTTTTTATGTTTTCTCCAACTTTGTAGAAGGTTCTTACGGGACTAATAATTAAGAAAATTAACCTGAAAATTGTTTCCCATTGGATAAATTTGAATTTCCACGCGAAAAAAGCCCCGGGCAAAAGTTAGAGTACTGTAATTATAGCCATGTATATTTACAGTGACATTATAGCTACCAAATGTAATGAACCATCCATCAACTACTGAACTTTAGTGCAGTGAGTCATTTAATTTTAAGAAGGTTGGATTCAACCAGTGACCTGTGATCTTAAGGTCACGGTGGACTGCAATATTTTTACCTTTTTGTAATCATATTAAAGTAATTTGTATTTCGAAAAAAGAAAATTGAACGTCAAATTATAATATACTAGCTGCGCCCCGCGATTTCACCCGCTTAAATCCCGATGCCGTGGAAATATCAGGATAAAAAGTAGCCTATGTGTTAATCCAGGTCTCGAGCTATCTACATACAAATTTCCATTGCAATCGGTTCAGTAGTTTTTACGTGAAGGAGAACAAACATCCATACATCCTCACAAATTTTCACCTTTATAATATTAATAGAACTAACACGCGAAGAGAATTTTCTGGACGCATTTTTAAGAAAATTTGGGATACTTAAAGTTAAGGAACCTATTGAAGAAGCTCAGAAAGGTTAAATATTTAATCAATATGTGTTACAAATTTAAAAATTACGTGGAAACGGCTACCATCAAGCTCACACGCGTTCAGTTTATATGTTGACTTGTCATTGTACGGAAGTCTCTACAATGACAGTTCAAGTTATACTAGCCAATGAAGTAAAGTAAGCCATAAATTAATTATGCTCGAAATTCCACCACCAAATGATCTCTAGTTATTATTAAAACTAGAGATTAGTGATAGAACTAAATGTTTTGTTTTAAATCAATGACCAGTAGGTATAACTTGATATGTGTGCGTGTTCACGGGACAAAATATTATCCCAAGAGTATCATACGGTTATGGATTTTCAATGATAAATATGATATATAATATCATGTAAACTTTAACAAACACAGCAAAGCAAAAATTTCAGTGTGCAATTGAAGAGATACTTTTATCAGTTTTGTTGCGGACGCAGTGACATCTACAACTTGTTTCGAGAAACTTCTTATTTTTAGGTATAATAAGTAAGGTATATATCAAGACTACCGTGATCCAGTTATCATCAAAACAAATACTTGTTTGAAACTATAGATAAACCGTCTCTTAAGCCTTACTTTCACACAAAGATCATAACTCATCATAAAAAATAAAGATTCGTTAGCATTACGCCATGGTAGTACACTCTTAGGCCTCTTTCTAAACACACGCTCACCATTCCTAATACGACGAAGTCAGGTGGACTGACCCTATAGCATCTACCACTCACTTACTATTTGCTAGAATATTTTGATCCTTATGCCTTTAATTACAAAGGTACGTATTCTATGGTTCAGCCCGTAACTAGTTTTAGTTTCATCGAACACGTCGCGTGCAAAATCTCACGACCAATAGTTGATATTGTATTTCTTTATAAACTTCAACAAAAATGAGCGCATGTCCATATATAAAATTTTACTTGTACATAATAGTGTTACGTGGAACACGTACTGGTTTGGTGTACATGGACCTTGGCTCGTTGACCGTGGGAAAGTTGGGCTCTGGAAGATGAACCTACATGGTCCTACAATGCGTGTAAATATATCTGTTGTTTAGTTACCTAGTATTCAGAAATATTTATCAAAATCGTGACTTCTATACCACAACTAACTAACGCTCCTAGAAGCCTGTACACGCCCCAGGAGGCTTCTGTGCTTCTGGAAGGAGCTAGGCTGTCTCAACTAGTAATTTTGCATTTGACAAAGCAAAAAAATTGTTGCGGTGACTCTGTGTGTGTTGATCTATAATTTTTAATTAAAATAAATATTTATTAAATCGACGATTTCGAATAATTGATGATCAATTTTATTAAATAACGATATTGAATTCGAATTTGAATTTGAATTTTGTCAGCTTATCTGAACGCATAATTGACCGCCTTTGAGTCTAAATGCGGAAACAGAGCCCTATAACAATACCAATACCACAACTAACTTTGCCCGCAATACCACAATTAACTTTCTTGATAAAATGTCCCCATGGCCTTCTCTGTATCGATGGCAAGGTGTATGTAAAACTTCACGATGATTGGATAAACGTTACGGCGACAGCGCGCAGCATACAGATAACAGAATACGAACCACAGAACTGAATTCATATTCTAGTTCTGTGATACGAACAAACAAACATTGATTTTTATACATTAGACTAGCAGCGCCCCGCGGTTTCACCCGCGTAAGACCCGAACCCTTGGGAATATCGGGATAAAAAGTAGCCTATATATTAATCCAGGTTTCCAGCTATCTACATACCGAGTTTCATCGCAATCGGTTCAGTAGTTTTAGCGTGAAAGAGTTACAAACATCCATACATCCATACTTCCTCACAAACTTTCACGTTTATAATAGTAGGATAAATAACAGTACTCTATCTTAAGATCTAAATCAGTAGGGCCCAGCAGATTATTGTAGTCAAATTGTAGCGATCCGAATAGAGAACTAAGCCAGCCCTAGAGAAGACACAGTTAATCAGCATATAATGTCGTATCGTAATGCTATTTGTTACTGTCGAGACGCTGGAGTTACTAGAGTTTAAAAGGCAACCACTTACCCCATGGGTTTAAAGTAATAAACTATACTAACGAAAAACTAAAAAAACACGCTTTTACAGCGAACCCATTAAAAAGTAAAGACTTTTTCAATCCACCTCTCGGCTCCATAATCAGAGCATCGATCGGTAACTCACAATAACTTATTAACAATTTTTGAAGTGAAAACTTCTTTAGGCACGTTGGGCACTTTTGGTATGGGGCAAAATCACTGAACTCGCGTGACCGTCACGCTCAGATGATGATTATATTTTCACTTCTGACGTGCAGTCCTACAACTGACAGTTTTTTAATAGAAAGTGTACCCTTTCAAAAGTTCTTTTTTTTTTCATATTTTGCAAAATTATTCATCAACTTCAACATCATATAATCAACTTATTCTCTACGAGGTCGAATCAGAAATGAGGAGATACGCAGGTGAACGAAGGTTACCGACATAGCCCAACAGATCAGCACATTGAAGTGGCAGTGGGCAGGGCAGATAACACGAAGAACAGATGGCCGATAAGTGGAACAGTTCTCGAATGGCGACCACAGACAAGAGAGCCCAGCATAGGACGTCCATAAACAATTTGGGAAGACGATCTTGTAAAGATCGCAGGTCGACGGTGAATATAGGCCGCGTCGAACTGGTCTTCTTGGAGGTTATTGAGGGAGACCTAGGTCCAGCAGTGGACGTCTAATGGCTGAAATGATGACGATGAATCAATTTATTGTACAGTTTTAAAATAATTCTTACTTATTTTATCTGTGGATTAAGTCAGGAAAATTAGTTACATCTGTAAGTACATTTGTTACATGCACTGGCGCCTCATTTAAAAATGCACGCATAGACAAGTTTCCTCCATGAGATAGTTTACTTTGAACTTACTAGACCGAAATAATTATAGCATATTTATATAATAATTACGAACATTAACATCAATTATACGAAAATAGTCGTTAGTTTTTAAATCCCTTGGTCTGAGATAATTTGTCGATTACCATAGCAGATCACTGCTCTAATGGCTTATTCTATGACTTAATAAAATTAATATTATAATGATTTCTATTATAACATCAATAAAACGAGTGAATTATTCATATATTCATTCATTATGTATATTAAACTTTTAAGTAAGTACATCTGCTGTCTGCCCAAATCTGTTACTGCTAGTAAAAGTTTAATATACTCCCCGACTAATAAACTCCTTTAACGATTACAAAAGAGCTGATGATATCTTCGTACGGCTGAACATATTTTCTTATAGCAAAGAACACACAGATAAGAACACTCTCGATCAATTAAATTTACAAACAAAAAATCTATCTAATCTAAATCAAAACAAGTCCATCCCTTTAGGAGTTACAGACAGCCACACAGACACACACTTTGTACTTATAACACCCCTCCTTTTTGCGTCAGGGGTTAAAAATTATGGGTTAACCCTACTTGGAACTGTAAATGTGAAACAGAGTTGAACTAGCAACCCGCCTCGGATTCTTTCATCTTCAACAATCATCATCATATTTCAACCAATTTACACAAAACCTTAACAAATTATATACCTAAACCATCATGAATCGCTCTATCTATTGGTGAAAACAGCATGAAATTGCGTACAGTTTCTGAGTTTTTCGCGGACAGACAGACAGACGCGGCGGGGGACTTTGTTTTATAATATTAATGTAGTGATTAGTATTAAAAACATCAACGCATACCCTATGCTATACCCTATACATTGTATCAGTATTTAAAAAAAAACTTTCAAGGTGAGGCGCTAAAATCGTCAGCTACCATAAAAGTATTAGCCAGTGGCTTGTTATAACGGTGTCACTCAACCAATAACGATACTATATCGACCATATCAACTTATTAATTACTGCCAACATAATTTTTCCCGCCATATTCGGATTCCCGCTCAAACATTGTTACGTTCGGAAAAGATATTATTGAAATAATTTTATTTTAACGATACGAAGTTGAGTCGTAAAATAAATGTGACGTTTTAAATTTACTTAATAAAGTTGTAAAAATAATTACGTGTGAAAAATATTGTGCTTTCTCTCCTTGAATGGTAATGCATAATTTATGTATTCTGGTATTTTGTATTTGTAATCAGTGTTTTATTACGTACACGATGTAGATTTCTGACGAAAGTAATTAGTAAATGTGGTATAGGGTTGTTGCCTGCGGTTAAAATAAATTATGTAACAGTCCCCATTAAGCAAATTTCGGGCAATGAAATGTAAAATTTGGAATACTTAAAGTTAATAATTAAGTAGAAGTGCTACAATGTGTGTGATACTTTTAACTTATAACTATCCTAGTAATATTATAAACGTGAAAGTTTGTGAGGATGTATGGATGTATAGATGTTAGTTGCAACTACTACACCATTCAAGTGCTTACACATAATACTTGTTTCTGTAGCACGTGCAGCTTGTTTCTTCTTGGTGTACTCCTCATTCTCGTTTTGCCTGTTTATTCTCCATAATGGTCTTCATATTTTTTTAGGTCTTATTATTTTAAATTAGGAAACCAATCACACGTTTGTTGTTTTTTTTTTCTTATCTTCCATTGGTAGCATTTTCTTGAACGGTTATTCTATATTTAAAATTTCAGAAAGGTTTCTTTTTGATATTTTCTAAAGTTTTCATTACTCTTTGGTCTTCTAATATTTATAAATGAATTTTTTATCGTAGGCATAGGTAAATGCAAATAGAAAAACAAATACTATACTAAATACAACTAAGTAGGTAGGGATACATATGTCTTTTTGATAGAACACTAGAATTGAATAAAGATACGTGAGTTACCTACAAATAATGGAGGTTCTTAGCAATTCCACTCGTCAATTCCTACGTGAGAATTTCTACGTATAAAATGGCAATAACCAATGTTTTCTGTCATTACGTAGCTAATAAATATCTTCAAAGCCTATAAAGTATTCGACACCCAGCGGCGGAGTTGGGCGATGTTTTTGTTGAGAGGAATCCCTTGAAGCTAATAATGTTTCAGTACTTTGTACTTTGAAACATTTAAAATATTTGTTTGTTTACATAAAGATGTGTGTATATTGGTAGCGCGTTGGTTTTTTGCTAGATAGAATATTTTTGTAAAGATAACTCCCGTTCAAGGGAATAATACTTCTTAAAGAATACAAACACATACTCAGTACCTAGTGAAGATCAGATCCGAAACCCTCGACGGTAGGGGTTAGCAAGGAGAATATTTTAGTTTGTATAGAGTACATTTTATACCCAGTGTTGTACAAAGCTCAAACAAGCAAATCTAGATAGCTCAAATATCCAAGCGATCAGCGGCATAGAGATGATAAAAATTTTAAATATTTTATACGGTGCCTGATTTACTTTACTAAATTTCAGCTTTTGCTTCGCTGGTAAAGCATGCAATGAATATTGCTTTGGTCTGTTGAACACACTATGTTAAACGGTCATTGGTCTTTTAAATATAATATTTAGAGCTAAGATATTTTCGAGCTCAATTTAAAAAAAGAATTTTAAAGTTATCGTATTTTAACCTTGAAAATAATTGCAATATATCAGTATGCAAGAGGTCTTACACCAAGTCAGCGGGCGGCGCCTTGCGGGGCGTAAAGCCAGTCTAGTCACAGCTAGTGTGAGAAAAATTTCCTAACCCTCACCTACATAGACGGGCGCCGGTCAGCGCTTCGCCTGGCCTCACTTACTTGTTTTATATTGCGTTGACAGTACCGTGAGATATGGCCGCCGAGTTAATATTAATACGACATTTACGGGTTTGTACGTACCTCATATCAACGATACTTATTTAGCAGACGGGTTTTATACATGCTTAAAACTAATGTATCGAGGGAAGCCATTAAAATTATACCATTACAAGTTTGCACTTCGATTAGCTTATGTGTTTAGACGTATATTGCTTGTTTTGTACTGAGATTTCAATATTTTTAGTTATCAATCAAAACAGAATAAGCAATGAAGTTAACACTTGTACAAATTAGAATGTAAATCAGTCATTAGATAAGACCCATAATGCAGTAATGATGGCGGTCACTAGTGCATGCCTCACGAGTTATGTCAAGCAACAGAGTAAATATTTCTATACACGGCACGTGTGTTTTGCCGTCCTCTATGTACTCGTATATATGTCAAGCGATCAGTGCAAATCACTCCCTATTAAATTCTTAGCTAGTCCTTGCTCCAGGCTGTCACGAATACCCCTAAATATCCTGATCTGGTCGTTGGTCTCCTTTAAGCATTGATGTCAAACCTTTATGCTGTATGTAATGATTAAAGAATGTGATCCTTACGTCTCATGATAATATTTTGGTCGTTTCATATGCATTGCTTCTGGCTTTTTACTAACCAACAAACAAACTATGTAAGCACGTCGTATCGAAATGATTTTTTTTTATGTATATGTAGTTTGGATGACAATACTATAGTTTGACATATTGGAGATGATGGAGCCTCCTGGGTCCACCATCCACCTCCTGGTGGATAGTGGAACTCTACACGTCATGTGATTAATTTTGACAAGTGCCACAAATTGGCTTCGTTGTAGGAGGGCTTTTATACTTACTCATTTTTTTATTAAATAAAAAAAAAAGTTCGTTTTGTATTATAATCGACTATACAGCACAACCGTGCAACTATCGCTTCCAGGTTCTACGCTAATAATAATCGAATAAGTTCAGTTACGATTATACCCGCTCCTACTCCCACCTTAAAGGCCGGCAATGCACTTGTGACTCTCGAGTTGCAGGCGCCCATGGGCGGCGGTAGTCATTTACCATCAGGTGACCCGTCTGCTCGTTTGCCCCCTATGCCATAACAAAAAAAAATATACTACCTCAGCCCTACAGTTAGCTGTCAATATTTTCATTCTAAATTAGACAAAGTTAATAAGGGGCCATCCATAAATTACATCACACGAATTTCATAATTTTTGACGGGCCGTTCGGTGTGAATCGTACTTAACAGTCTCGATATTTCTAATAAAGAGATTTTCGATTTCAAAGTATTATTAAAATAGGCGGTTAATTTGGGGATCAGATTGAGTTGACCCGCGGCAAAATTTATGTTTATATTTCTTATGACCCTCTACATGTACAAACACGCTAAATTGAGCGGTAAGGCATCCCACATAGGATATTAACCTGATTTACACAAGAATGCAGGAAATAATCACTTTTATTGTTTCTGACATACTTGAACAGGATAAATTGGCCACCCGCGAACGAACGGGTGTGGGTGTTAGTCTCGAGTAAAACAACATTAAGAATGTGGAATACTAATAGTATTTCGTCATTTTAATAATATTAGTCATTTTTAGCGTTTATAGACCTGATGACGACATTTCTGATACAAGGAGCTTATTAGTTAACACACTGTTTTACCCTCGTCTAGTCTTGTCCACTGAATCTTCATTCCACTTCATCATCATCTTCCTGATCTTCTATCAACTTTATTTGGGCTCGGCGCAATGTTTTGGCTGGTTTCTTTTAAGACCGGTCGCCTTCTTGAAGCCAACTCTCCTTGGGAATATACCTAATCGTTTTCAGACGGGACAAAGGAAGAAGATAAATTAACTAGGCTGAGGGATACCGCATCTCGGATATGGAAATGGGACTGAGACTGCTCGAAGAGGCCGGGGTCGCGTACACTTATGTCCGTCGTGTGATTGGAGAGGCCACCGTGACAGGACCATCAACTGGACAACATCTTCATTCCTATATTAACAATAAGGACTTCTACCGAGCGACGTAGGCTTGCAAAATGATTAAAAGGTAGTGATAGAAAATGGTAGGGGATAGGCTATATGTATGAACCGTTGTCCTCACCGTCAAGGGCTTTGAATTGTACCTCTTTTAGGCTGGTAAAAGGAAAACTCATCACTCAAAAAATAACCGACCGGAACCAGGGGATTTACTCATCCCAAGTTCGTTAGGAGTGTGTGTGTTCAGCGGCTAGGCTCACCGCAGTCCGCCAAGCCGTGACCCTGGCTGGTAAGGAGTAGGTATTGGTATTGGTATAGGGCTCTGTTGCTGCATTTAGACTCATAGGCGATCCATTATGCGTACGTACTATATTTTGTGTATCAAAAAATAGAGAAATGAATTTTAAACATGATGTTTTCATGTGTTAATATTTAATTAACTTATTAAGTCCAAAAGGTACATTATTGAAAATCACAAAATCGTATGGTAGTTTATAAGTTAATGATTGTTTTAAAAGTAATAAAAAAGAATAGAGACCAATTTTCCTTTCTTTCCTTTTACGAGTTTTTTTGTAACTTTCATAATCATATATGACCTTGTATAAACTGTTAATTTTATATTTATTACTGTAACTCAATTTCGTTCCTCGAACATAGCATACTTAGTTTTAAAATGACTTTACATTTTAAATGGCATGGGCTAAAAGCAGGAATGCCCAAACCGAAGTCAAAGCAAATAAAAACTACATTAATATCGATATCCTTCAAAGGACCACCAGGAACAGACATTATTTATATCACCAAAAAGTAACCAAATATGTACATTATTATATCATCGTGTAAATATAAAATTTTTTACAAAGCGCGTTTTGCGACCCACGCTACCCCGCCAACTTAAAACATTTCGTTTCACTGCATGTGTGATGTGATGTCAGAGGCAGAACTCATATGACCTTGCTTAAAGCACTCTTGAAACCTACGCCATTTAGGTCGAATATTTTTGAATACCCGGGCTTTTAATTTTTTTTAATTAGGAATTATTTTGAATTATAGCTTTGTCACCTGTCCATCGAGATTATATGTACGTAGTTCGTGATATCTCGATGCACCCGTCACTAGTTGCAATATTTTTTTAAAGTTTAGATATTCATACTAATACCTATAATAGAGCTGAAGAGTTATTTTGTTTGATTAATTTAATTTTGTTAATTTCTGGAATAGTCAGATTTGAATAATCGACAATCGAAAAACTAATATAAATGCGAATATTAGCCCTTTTCTCAGGAACGCGATGAGGTATCAAGCTGGAATTTATATCAAATACTCAGGTCTACTGTCTCTTAGAGCTGTGAAAAAATCAAACTTCTAAGCCACCGCAATCAAAAGATACAGCTGTTTATGTCGCAAATTTCCGCAAATTTTCGACACTCGCAAGGGAATCAAAATCTACAGGGTACTTCCCGTGAACTCAGAATCTTGTTATTTGGTACGAAGCAACGTCTTATAGCACAGATATAGGAAAAATTGCGAAAACCGTAAATTTTTAGTTACATCATATAATAAAAATATTTTACTGAGCAATCGGTGCGCGAGTCCGACTCGCACTTGGCCGGTTTTTTTTTAAATCGTTAGACTTATGCACTAATATAAATAATTCAATTTGACGTAAATTACACCCAAATCTTCTTAATTTTTCATATTACCTTTATGGTAAAGTCGTTTGAATGTCTTTTTATACCAACAGCCTCATAAAGATTCTATGTTAATTAGTCTGTACTTTCGAAGTGTATGTCTGCGTGTGTTGTGTGGTTAATTACCTATATGTAAATAAATACTCCTTAACCTTACTTTAAATAAACTGCACATAATCTTTAACATTTGTGTAGGTAGACTTTATTTTTAACCTACTGCGCGGCAAGAAAGACAGGGTTATATTTTTCACGCGTATCTCGGTATTTACTTGTACGAGTATGTGATCTTATAGCTAGATAGATCTTAATGGATTATGTCACTGTATAGGTCTTTCAGACATAGGATAATTTTGGTTATTTTACACACAGGCATGTTTTAAGAGTTACCTATTTAAACTAAAAGTAGAACAAAACTAAAAAAACCGGACAAGTGCGAGTCTGACTCGCGCACCGAGAGTTCCGTAAGCAAAGAAACTTGTATGTAGATAGTATATTCATCTCAGGATTCAATTCTCGTAGATTTTGCAAAATACAAACTTAACTTAGCAGTTCTAAAAATACTCTCCCATACATCGATATACGACAAAGTCAACTTTCCAACCGCAAATTATAAGTTTGTAATCACAAAAACATTTTTTTATGTGATATAACAACAAATTAAAGGCTTTCGGATTTTTTCCTTTACTTGTGCTGTGAGACCTTGCTTGCTTCTTGCCAAATTCCATGATTCTAGGTCAATGGGAAGTACTCTATAGGTTTTGATTTACTTGCGAAATGTTAAAATTTGTCCGTATCTTTTGTTTGCGTTTACTTAGAAGCTTGATTTTTTAAAACCTTCAGCTTCAGCTTTAAAGGCCCATAGACATAAGTATTAGATATTAATTTCAACTTGATAGGTTTACAGGTTGATGAGAAAAAGGGTCTTAACAGATAGACGGACAACAAAGTAATTTCTTATAAGGATTCCTTTTTTCCCTTTTAGTGACGGAACCCTAACAAAGTGGATCCTATAAGGGTTCCTTTTTCTAAAAAATATTAAAAAGTAGGTATATTTTAAATAATACTTATACTAATAATACTTTAACTGGCCTGTTGGCCTAGTGGTTAATGACCCTGACTGTTATGTCATAGGTCGTGGGTTTGATTCTCATCCGAGTCTGGGTGTTCTTTGAGTCCGTTGTTTTTATGTTTGTAAAGTCCCCCGCGACACAGGAGTAATTCCTACTGCGGGAGTTGTCTTTTTTAAAAAGAAGAGAAAGAAGATTTTAAATAATAATGAAAATTGTAGTCTGGATACAATAAAATGCATGCCGAGCTTAATAGAACAATAATATTTATTTTTCTTTCATTTTACTTTTTACTGTGTTTTTTTGGATTTTACTAATTTACTTACTTCTTTTCTCTAAACCTGAATGCGATGGTACTGAAAGAATCTCATTGAAATAGAATTTAATATCCACTAGGGGTTTTAGGTTTTAATAGTGGTCATGATAATGTATTCATTATTTTGAACTACTATTTACTTCTGATGTGTTTTGTCTATGCTTCAATATTGTCTTTAATATATCAAGCACTGTTGATTGTGTACGCTCAGGCAACATTTTATTACGTCTATAAAAATGTATCTACGTTACATTTACATACATTTAAGGTGTGCGTTATGCATTATGATCGACTTATTGGTGTCAACCAGATTTATAAATAATTTTCCTTTAAATGACTCAATATGAATTACGGTGAACCGCTATTTTTATTTTACACATTTATTTTGAAGTGTTTATAGTAGGTATATCACCGACTCCTACTTACATTGGCCTAGTATGACGAATCCATTAAACTTTGTCCTAGTTTAAAGCTCACTAATTGATAATTATAAATAATTAGTATACTTAGCAGTACTTTAACAACGTTATGAACTTAGATTCGCATAAGACTTGTTTCCTGTTTTGCTTGTATTTATATCAATCATAATTATTTAAAATATTTATAACAGAGCCTACTAAACAAAAATGATAAAAAATCGTAAATAACAATGAATAAGTATTAAAAAAAAATGTACTGTGGGAGAGCCATGCTTCGGCACGTATGGGCCGGCTCGACTCCGCTCGTTACCACGGCCTCACAGAAAACCGGCTGTGAAGCAATGCTTGCATTGCATTTCGCCGCGTGAGTGAGGTTCCGGAGGCCCTAACCCTTCCCTCTCCCTTATTCAGGTCCTTCCCCTCTCCCCCCTCTTCCCACTCTTCCCCCCTCCCCCTCTTCTCCTACTCCCACCTTAAAGGCCGGCAATGCACTTGTGACTCTCGAGTTGCAGGTGCCCATCGGCGGCGGTAGTCATTTACCATCAGGTGACCCGTCTACTCGTTTGCCTCCTATAACCATAAAAAAAAAAGATGATAACGATAATGACGACTTCAAAAAGTTTTAACATTTTTTTCTTTTTTCTTAAATGTTCTATTCTAGCTTCTTAGGTAAATCATGGCATAGAGATTATTCCACTATAGGGTGGTTGCCTATGGTAAAAATAAATTATTTAACAGTCTTCATGAAATTAACTGTTAATAAAAAACTTTTTAAGCTTAAATATATACTAACATTATAAAGCTGAACAGTTTGTTTGTTTGTTTGGTTGAACGCGCTAGTCTCAGGAACTTCTGGTTCGAATTGTAAAATTCTTTCAGTGTTGGATAGCCCATTTATCGGGGAAGGCTATATGATATATAACATCACGCTACGACCAATAGGAGTTGAGCAGTGACCACAAATGCAGGTGAAAAAGCGGGAACGTTATAATTTTCAAATTTGTTTGTTAATATTTTTAATTGTTAAACTCAACATGATGAAAATAAATAATTTTACCGTAGCAAAGAATGACGTCACAAGTTGTTATTTCATACATTTTTATAGTATGAAAATATAATCTATATATGTACCTACGTTTTGACGTTTCATAAAGACAAACTGATTTGACTTGACAGTCAACCATCATATTGGAGTGTCATTTCATAAATTTGAATTGCGAATCACGTAGAACTTGAACTCTTAAACTATAATAAGATTGAAACCCAAGCCTTTGCCGAACGGCGTGTCAGGAGAAGGTACCCGTGGGCATCATCCTAAACACAAATAGGTACATTATACGAGTACATATAGGGACGCAAAATTTCTAATTTCTTAGCTTAGGAAGTTTTGCCGCCTTAGGTATGAATTTGCTTTGAAAAATGAATACGAGTATGTCTTTATTAAGATCTAAACTGACTTTCATTCATTCATTTCATCAGGAACGTGAACATTAAAATCTTGCAACAATCAACAATGTGTTCATAGGATTACTGAACATAGACATCTACGTAGGAGGTCTTGCTCTTCTCGAGCATAGTTGATACTTTTTAATCTGTTCAGATTTATGACCAATAAATCTATAGATTTTAATATTTATGGTTAAGGCCGGAGCTTTAGACTTATCAATTTTTTTATTTAAGTTAGCAAGCCCACGGACCGCCTGATGGTAAGCAGTTCCTAGTACCCATGAGTAATGGCAACAACAATAAATTGTTTCACTTGTCACCCTGAAGCTCTTTGTTTGGTGAGTAGAGTTCGCAAAGAACAGCACTACCTAATGTTTTCTAATCACTGTCTTCTATAAAGCCGAGGTGCTGAAACTGTTGGATTGTTCGAATTTGATTAGAATTAGCTATGCCCTACCTTCTTAATGCTTAAAGCTATTTCTCTTGCATACATTATTCATAAGAAATAATAATAACCGTGTGAGACAAAGTTTTTAAAATTGTTTGTCTATCTAGTTAAGTACGTGTGCAGCAATGCAGTTATATTGTAAGATATAAGATAAAATTATTACAGGGACTTAATATATTGCATTGCAAGAATATATATGAAGCTAATTGACTGCTAAAGTAGAGAGCAAAGTAAATAAAGAGCTGATGTACAAGGTAGAACCCACCAAGCCACCAACACTGATTGAACAACCTCTGTCTATCCAAATACCGTGATAGAATTCATGGAGCTTTAAGATTTTATTGATAAAATAATGTAGATTGAGAAATTGATCATATAAAGCGCTCATAATGACCTTTATAATAATAATATATAGTTAAAAATTCTAGCAGCGTTAATTCATGCCCTATGACACGTAAGCACTGATCTCAAATTTTTTAAAACGTGTTTGGAATAACACTGTTGATGTAAGACCAATTTAAAGGCAGCTAAAATTCTTACGTAACAGTGTACTTATTTAGTTATTTACGTTGTTGCGTTAGTTAAAAATGCAGCACTTATGCAACACCGTGTCATGCAGTAAAGAACCAAAGAGTAGTATCCCAACGCATGCCCATTTGGGCTTAAGCTGATTGCATGCTTTCCCGCCAAATACGGCCGCCATGACAGTTCAATGAATTATTCGAATTGACATGACGGTATAGCGGTCTGCGAATCATGATCACATATTATTATGATTTTGTGTAACACGTTGACAGTTATACATGATACTGTACACATAGATGGAGTACTGATTAAAGTATTGGCATTGCCAAATTGAGAACGGCATGCCTTAACAGGACAGTGGGGTTCCATGTTGGTTTAGATACCTATAGTGATTTTGTTTATTGTAGTCGCTTGGTTTTGTAGTTAATCACACATCTAAAAAATGAGTAATGTTCCATAAGAAACATTTATATCTTTCAAGTGGATACGTCCAGTAGTTTGTTTTTTGATAATACTTATAATAACCTAACTTTTGCCGGCATAAAGGAAAGTATCTTATGTGTTAATCGAGGTAATGTACTGTTAATGTGTAGGTATTGTTTTTGCGTGATTGAGTAAAAAACATCCAAACATACAAACTTTCATATTTATAATAATAATATAATAGAACCACTTGTTCTGGATCAAGCTTTAGGTATAGGTAATTATTATTCTTGATTATGGAACGTACGAACATTTTCACAAAAATTGCTCAGTCTCTCCTTGATAGGTCGCCTTACCAAACCTTTACAGAAGCCGGGTAGTACCTACGCTGTACCCTAGTGACTAATTGAGAAGCTTCTCTCGAGCTTTAAGTTAAAGTTAAAACTCGGTCATTCTGCCTGTTAAAATAATGTTCGATGAAAAAAAAAAATTCGTTACTATTTTTTTTTTTGCAACCTCCCTTTGCGTACCACCTTAGACCTTGGTTTGATTTAACCACCCTTTTCATTTTTAAAATATCTTTATGGCAATGACCAGTGCGTCTCTTATAAGCTGCGTCCTAAGTCGTCTTTAAAGATCCGCGACAGGGTTCTACTTCTAGGTTAATTTCCCTCCTAATCAGACATCTAAAAAAATTTGCAATGTTCCATATCCTTTCCTGATTAGCTTTCGGACAGGATTTCTCGACAGTCTTTTTAGCACGAATATTAAGTGAACGGCCAGAAATTTTTCACACACCCGGTACACTATAGCCCGGTACACAAACGTTCGATTAATACCAGGTGGATTGAGTGTTTCTAAAATTGCATTTGGCTCTATACCTAGTTTGTGTAATGCTACCACAACAATTCGGTTTCCTTTATCACCCCACTCCATTTTAGTATCCCAATAATATTAAACAAAGATGGGCGCGGAAATGAGAAGAAATGTCTATTGCAAATGTACCTGCCATCACTTAAATTGCTGACACCGGACAAAAACATTTAAACTTTTAGCTTTTTAACGATTCATCTAACAATTATACTTGTCCCCTGGCACAGAGTGTCACTGTGCACAGAGTGGACACTTTTTGAAAACCCCGCCCGGACGCTCCACGCAAGCCCTCTAAAGTTCTAAACTAGGATAAATCCATTGAAACCGGGAGGGAAGGCAGCCCTAATCGTGATAGCAGTAAGTCAGGAAGACTCCTGAGTTACTGCCATCTTAATTACAACGGCAGAATAGCCATAATCAGGCATACCTATTTGCGGTGCTGTGGGTGTTTCTGTGTTCCTATAATAAGTGTGTTTTTACAACAATACGTACTAATTTACGTACCAAGTTTCATGGCAATCGGTTCAGTAGTTTTTGCGTAAAAGAGCAACAAACATCCATACATCCATACGTCCTCACAAACTTTCGTTTATAATATTAGTAGGATAATATCATGGAACGCGAAAGTTTTAAAGTTAGCATTAGTTATTATTATCATTCACTTCATTCATTGTAAATAAATAAAGTCCAAATAAGGTGTAATTTGGTCAAAGATAATAATAGTTATGTTACTCAGCTGTCTATAAATAAATGTATATGCATATAATTAATATATTGTTGCGAAAATTTCCGCGAAGTTCGTTGATTGAGTAATTACGGTTCGACGAATATTTACAATTTCGTCATCAAAACAATTATATCGTTATACTGTGCCTACCTATTATAATATAACGATGAATAATTATATAGGTAATGGAGATTGATAATGCACGATCATCATTTAGAAAATAGCCATTTTCCTATCTATCCATAGACAATAGGTTACATAGTAGTTGATTGTCAAGTGTCAACTGTCAAGTTCAACCTTGAATAATTTTATTAAATGCCAAAAAGATAGGTCCCTTAGAAACTTGTGACGTCATAAATAATTATTTATGACGTATGAAGTGATGCATGTTACGTGGGAGAGCCATGCTTCAGCACGTATGGGCCGCCTCGACTCCGCTCGACACCATGGCCTCACAGAAAACCGACAGTGAAGTAATGCTTGCATTGTATTTCGCCGCGTGAGTGAGGTTATCGGAGGCCCTAACCCTTCCCTCTCCCCTATTCCCGGCCTTCCCTTCTCCCCCCTCTCCCCTCTTCCCACTCTTCCCCCCCTCCCCCTCTTCTCCTACTCCCACCATGGGCGGCGGTAGTCATTTACCATCAGGCGACCCGTCTGCTCGTTTGCCCAGTATACCATAAAAAAATATGCAAAAATCTTCAATTAGGTACAAATGTAATTTAAAATTTTTGATGGTTTGCATTTATAGAAATACTAGTCGTTCCCCGCAGTTTCACCTGCGTTTATGGTCACTACTACGCTTTTAAAGGTCGTAGCGTGATGTTATATAGCCTGTTATCTTCCTCAATAACCACTCTATCCAACAGAAAAAGAATGATTAAAATCTGACTGATAGTTCCATAGATTAGCGCTTTAAACAAACAAACAATCAAACAAAACTTCAGCTTTATTATATTAGTATAGATTATTGTTTATAACTACAGCAGACCTAACCGTAAGTGACTACCGCCCGCCGTCCATGATGGACACCTGCAACTCAAGAGTCACAAGTGCGTTGCCGTTCTAGGTCCTCTGTTCATACTATTTCTCCATAATAGTATAAATAAAAGATAATCGTTATATAGAGAAAGTAATACCCTCGTCAAACTAGAAACCTATAGAAGTACTCGCTTTTGATTCGAGTTACGCTTCTTTCCAATATCGAAGTCATGTCAACATCAAAAACATGTTTCGAAATATCTGAAAAATTCCAGACAGTATTAATGACGTCCTGCTCGTTATATTAGATGAAGGTTAATTAGTTTTAGGCGGAAGAGTTAAATGGAAAGATTACACGGAAAATTAATCACGGGCAGTAAAAACCAGATTACATTTGTACACTGGCAACTTGTGTGGAAACAATGAGAGAGATCGATGCGCGTGGGCAAGAAGCCGGCGATAAAGGCAATTCTAGACTGAAGACTACTAAGAAATTATTTTTACCTTATCATTTAAGTCGTTTTTTTTGGCAAGGTTTGTAGGTTTTTTTTTAATGCAAGGCAAATGCAACGGTAAAAAAATATAAGTTCAATATAGTAATACGTTGCTAATGGACTTGTTCAAACGATAAGATTTAACTGTAAAGGAACGGTGCGACTATGTTATCTCGGAACTTTTTTTTATTACCCTAAAAGCCATATAAATATTATGAAGCCTCATAATTTGAAGGTAATTTAGTCTCAAATGTACACTAACTTAAATTTATCGCTAACACGTCGTTAAAAAGATTGTCATGATTTTGCATACATTATAATGCAAAATCATGATGTGTTTCAATGTGTACAATCTTGTTTATTTGCACAATAATATAATGCAAAAATTCATTTCATCCTGAATTCGCATTAAACTTTGCAACATTAACGCAAAAATATGCTCAAATCATTCCGCTGAAATTATGTTTTTCTTTGTAAAATGGTTTTTAAATGTATACCTTTAAACTGGATTCACTACCTTAAGATCATTTTTATGGAAAATTGATTCATGTGAAAGTGATTAAACTTGACCGCTTGTCAAGTCTTGTTTCTCTACGGTATGATTACTCTAACTTGGCCTATTTTTAATAAGATCTTCTCCACATTACATTGTTTTCTAGATTTAAAATATACATTCTCATCGACTTGTCAAGCAGAAACGGGTATACCATAGGGATGTATTCTCGTTTGTTTACAAATATAAATAATATTGGATGTTTAAAAATGTGATAAATACCTACCAATGGTTCCAAAGCAAATAATAAACAATATACACACCGGATGTCTAGTAAAGTCTTTACAATCACAAGGCAGACTAAGACGTTTCTTTTAGTCGTTTGACAACAATAAATCGGCCAAGCCTACGCTTCCGCAACCTATTATTTACATAATCAAACGATCATTCCGCATCACTTGGCAACTTGGGCTCGGGAACAAATGAGACGAATAAAAAAGTAAGTTTATACGAAGTATAAAGGTTTGATATCAAAAGTTTTTAAGATTCAAACTGGCTGGATTCAATATGAACGAGGTGCCGATTTCGGTTTTTTATTTACCTTTAAAAAGGTGCACTTACCTTTGCACGAAAAAAAAAAGAAAAATAAACAACATAGGGGTCGCTATACGTTCTCAACACGACAATGTAATATTATTTGAATGTGATTTAAATATATTTTATGGTAAATATTAAACCGAACCGAACATATTTATATATTCTTAGTTACACAGATGATCTCTGGCCTGTTATTGTACGTAACTACTTGCGTATGTATGTACCCAAAATTGTAATTTGGTATTCTTGTATGTGATTACAATATTAACATAGAACCTCGTAGGTAAATACCTACTTGCGGACCAGCTGCATATTAGACAAGAATTAGCTATTTATATATACGTAAATCTACCTACATACATGAATTGCTATTGATGGGTAATCTAAAAAAATATATTTATGCCTTTTTTGGTCTAAAGTTGTATTTAGGAGAATATCTTTGTTGTTTAAGCGATAAAATTGCCACGGGATTTTTTGTGTCGGTTACTTAATCGCACTACTAATTAATATAGATATTACAATATCCCGCATCCTTATTTTTATCGGCAGTTTTGCGGTCCCAAACACGTGTTGGACTCGAATACAAACACAACAAGGTAATAACGATAACAATTAAAATTTATTAATAATAAATAAATCTCAAAATATATCTCATACAATATAAAATATAGTTAATAATTAATAGTATGGCAAAGGAGAATTAAATAGTACCTAATGCGAAATAGTCCGACAGTAATGTCATATATCACTCACAACACTGTCACGCGAATGTCCTGTCAATGTAGTCGCAGTCGAACTCCGCGAAGAATGAATCAAATGGCGACAATGAGTCTTCTGCGAACTCCGAAGGAGTTTCGTGGTCTAACTCCGTGGAGAACTCTGACAGATCCGAGCAGAGGGGTGACGGCCAGCGATCAGGGCGGGAGCTGCCATCGTCCTCAGAGCTGGACTCCCGCAAAGCCGCCGACAACGCTGATATGTAACGCATAGCAAGTCTCAGAGTGGTGATTTTGGTGAGTTTCTCACACGGTACTGGTGTACCGGTGATGGCCGAGGCAGGTACAGCTCGTCTCAGGGTCTCGAAGGCACGGTTGATCTCCCGCATGCGACTTCTTTCGCGTGCGTTTGCTGTTTTTCTTCTGTACTTGCTGAGGGGCTGAGGCGTTCGGCGCGCGCGCGGCTCACGGCTGCGCGCAGCGCGCGGTCGCAGCTGGTACTTGTCGTGCTCGGGCATGGAGTGAGCCCGGCGGCCGCCCCACGCGATCATGCCGCCCGCACAACGACTCCGCTTGAAAAATACGATCACTCCGCCCACTTGCCCCGCTCCGTTCATGTACTGTCGCGCACAATCGTTGCTTGTCACATTGAAGTGAAACCTACACAAACGATGATCGTAAATTTGGAGCTACATACTTATTTTATGTAAAAAAAAAATTACGAAATAAAATCGTTATTTTCTTTAGACGAAGGACCTACTTAATCGATAACAAAAATGCTCCACATAATGTAAAACTCTTGAATATATTTGTTTTATTTTATTGTGTATCAGGGGATCAGTTATCAGAAGTGTCATATATTATACGTGTATTTTAAATAGGTTGTGTTTTCACAACTAATCATCGTACAGATCAATCGATCGATTCTTCCCACGGCTTATGTCAGAATTTTATAACAATATATTTGCTTGCTATCGGGAGATCCTGAGTTTGATTTTCGGGTAGGAGCAGGAGTATTTACTTTGGGTAATTCTGCTATAGACCAAAAATGTACAATAGCTATGAGCATCTAAATAAGAAAAATGATTTCGTCGCAAGTGGACAATATTTTTTTTGCTAACATTTATTAATTAAGCATATACGGTTTTACTCCCGTGTGGCCAGTGCGGCGCCTGCAACCGACGCGGTAGGACTAGAGGATAGGGGGCAAACGAGCAGATGGGTCACCTGATGGTAAGTGACTGCCGCCGACTATGGGCACCTGCAATTCAAGAGTCACAAGTGCGCTGCCGGCTTTTAAGATGGGAGTATGGGAAGGGAGGGAACAGGGGGTGAAGAGGTGGGTGGAGAGGGGGGGAGAGGGAAGGGTTAGGGCCTGCGGTAACTGCCAGCATTCTGTGAGGCCGTGGTATCACTCCGGTCGAGCCGTCCAATTCGTGCCAAGGCATGACTCTCCCACGAACTATCTAATCTACTTCAATTGAAAAAATCTCTAGTGTGTATACAAAGAATTTACCTGCGAAGTAAAAAAACTTGACAACATCTCTGTACCCGGTCACAATGAATGAACAACATCCAGTAACTACATAACTCATTGGGAAATGGATAGTAAACGGATTGATATCATTTGCATATTCGATTCGGCATTTCCGTTGTGGAGGCTTTTGCGTCGGCTAATTGTTTACCGACCTTGCGTATGTGGTACCCGACTGTTCTTGGTGTTCTTCTAGCGTGGGCCCCGGTAAAGTCGTGAGTAGGCGATCATTGATGACGCAAAATCACATTATGTAATGCACCCACCCACCTTATACTCGTTGGCCCTTTTCTGTTAAGTATTTTGACATTTTATGCATTACCTTTACTTAGTTATTTCCTTATGAGGGTGGATAGAGCAAGTACAGAAAGTCTTATTGCTTAAATCAGAATGCTGGAGTATCTGCAATTATTTTTATTTATTTTCAGACGGATAACAATAATATAAATGAAATCTGGAAAGGTGTTCAGTTTGAAAGGAGCTCTCCTTTCACACAAGATCGGTACCAGTGGCGTAACTATATCTACCATCTGAGGCCTGTGGCTAATTCACCGAATGTGTTCGAGTGGAGTATGGGTCACATAAAAATAAATATTTTTTTAATCCATTGTGTAATTAGTGCCTAATGTATTTAGGGCCTTTGGTATCCGGGGCCCCCTCGAGCCGGGGGCCCGTGGCATTTTGCCCTCTCTGCCACCCTATTGTTACGCCACTGATCGGTACATTCCAAAATTCATAAAAATAATGCATGCAGGTCATTCAACGTGCTTCAGATGTCGTGATACAGTAATGGCCAATCACGTTAAAGTAAATGTTGCGGAACTTCGCATAATTGTGACAAATGCGACCGTTGCTTAACACTTTCTATTGTATTCATTTTTCCGCTTTTGTTGCTTTTCCCAATGAACGATGACTCTACTTTAGTGTTTGTCACGTATCTTGAATTTTGCATCCTAAGTTTTTCAGAGTTTTGCATACAGTGTGGTCTACAGAATTCATAAGAGACAAATCCTTCTAAAAAAAATACCTCTCGGATTATTTTCTTAACATTGGATACAGTCTGTCACAGAACATAATCCAGACAATCCGTACTCTGACCAGAAACATAGGCTTTAGTGAAAACCTCTGTAAAAACTGACTTATATAGCTGCTTCAGCTGTGGTGTGGTGTTGCAAAGAAGGTAGTGTGTGCAATGTTATGCAAACGTTTTTTGGAGCGGCTTTTTAAGAAGTTTCCGGTGACAACAACAGTTTATATTGTTTTTTTGCAAATAATAACGAAATTAAGTTTAGATATACATTGTACATTACTGTTGCGGGGTACAATATATTTGTGACTTCTGGTCTCAGCAGTCACAGGAATACTTACCTACCTATTTCATAAACAATTGATGTTGACCTGTGGTTTGTATGAAACGACCTATATTCTAACAGATGGAAGTTAGAAGTAGATTGGTTTAACGGTTTTACGCATGTTGAGAAAACAGATACAAATTATAGAAATTGTAAACTCCGTTATTTTAGACACTTCTAGTAGATATTAACAGCTGAGTTTAGTAAGAAAATATTTGAACCTCATTGCCCAATCAGTGCACCTGAACCACGATCGGTGAAATTTGATCGAAACGAAAACAAAAACACAAAACGATATCGACCCGCGATTAAGTCCCAATGTACTCATCTCTACGAAGCTACTATGATATCATTATTGACTCTAGAATAATCTAAAAGCCAAATATTTGACATACAACCTACAAATATGTATGTACCTAGTGAAGTGGGAAAGGTAAGGTCCTACCGTCCTCCGTTCATGTACGAACCTACGCCTACAATGAGAGATCAAAATTCTCGAATGTTAATCAATAAAGTCGGGTGTGGTAAGAAGGTGTAGGTTTTGTTGCAACTGTACATTTGATGGTTCCGATATAATGTTTTCATCGTGTCATTCTTTTCTCACATGTCATTATCATGTGCGTTTTAGATCTACACCGAAAATCCAATATAAGCAGATATACATAGTTACATATATACACACGCCTCTGCCTACCCCTTGTTGGCAGTGCTTGCATTGCTTTTCGCCGAGTGAGCGAAGTTACCGGAGGCCTGAACCCTTCCCTCCCCCTCTCCTCCCCCCTCTTCCACCTTTCCCCTACTCCTACCTTAAAGGCCGGCAACACACTTGTGCTCTTGAGTTGCAGGTGCCTGTGGGCGGCGGTAGTCATTTACCATCAGGTGACCCGTCTGCTCGTTTGCCCCCTATAAAAATAAATAAAAGAAGGCGTATTAAACACTCATATTTTGCCAATTGTAAGGTCCCTCTCAGGTAATAGGGGGCAAGTCTCTATATGCCTTCCACCTGGCACTAAGGGAATTAAAGATGGGAAACTTGAGGGTATATTGAAAGGTAAAGGTAGATGGGTAAGAATAAGGGAAGGAAATGGATATTGCTTATACGGATGGATTAGGAGTGTAGAGTGTAAGCTCGGGCAGGTCAGGGTCCCGTTTCTGTAGCTCGAAATGACTTTTGCCGGGAAGTGCGGAAGAATACCTACATAATGCCAAATAGTAAGCCTTCAAAAAAGAAAATATAATCTATTTTTTTTTTTAAAACTGTTATGTTTTTTTTTGTTATATTTATGTATTTACACGGGAATTAACGCGATCACGAAAAGGTATTACGTACTTTTGAATTGCCTGACGTTTCGACCAGGTTGCACTGGCCGTGGTCACAGGCTGAGTCAGCCTACTACTATTACTAGTACTACTACTATGGAACAAGA
Source organism: Euplagia quadripunctaria (assembly GCA_963859945.1). Taxonomy (NCBI): domain Eukaryota; kingdom Metazoa; phylum Arthropoda; class Insecta; order Lepidoptera; family Erebidae; genus Euplagia; species Euplagia quadripunctaria. Next base: position 4,600,133 of record OY982573.1, read on the forward strand.
AAGTTTAAAAGTTGTTATTTGTTATATTTTTTATTTCAATTCCAATGTACCCGGTCCGTATTGAAAAACCCTGTCCATCTTGTAGGTAGATCAAACTAAAGTGTCTCTATACCCATCAAATCTAACGGTTGTGAAACCATTTATAATGTCTATAATATATATAATGTATCTATATATGCACATCATTATTAGTTTGTAAGGTTACCTGGGGAAATTGCGTCTTTGGGGCAATGGCGTTTATTATTAATTACTTAGAAACTACCCTAAAAACGAAAACTCACCATACAGTATTTTTATTCAGGCAAAATGTAAAATATGTCAAAAATTTTAAATCTAAGCCATTTTGGAATAACCGCGTTGGCTGTCAAGATGGGCTGCATGTGCCGAGTAATGAACATCCAATACAAGTACTTATATCTTTTTCTTCTTATTTTTCTCTAGTTTTTATACTGGCAAACAAAAATATACTAATAGAATGCGTTAATGGGTAAAAAATAATAAAAGGGCGTCTCTATTATTAATTTGATATTTTGTAATATTGTTTATAAATACATAGATACAAGTATATAATTATTTCATGTAGAGTTCTAACAACTTTATGGGTAATGTGGCCTGAATTGTTAAAAATATGATATTGAAAAGTACGATACAATTTCCGCAGGTGACTACTTTATTACTTTTTAAAAGGATATTTAAAGAAGTCAAACTAATGAAACCTTTTTAAATTGGGTTATATTCTTTTTTTAATACGCTTTGATTTGATATTAAAAAAAAAGGAATACTGGCGGGAAATAGGACAGCATTGTTTTAAACTGTACCTTGGTTTAATTGAGCATTTGTGTTAGTATAGATGCATCTTAGTACATTTTAAGTTAAGTAAAAACCCGTTATTAAAATAAATCATACCTTACTTAAAATCGCTAGCAATATGGAACTGAAATGTGCGTTATTGCTATATTTAGACGACAGGCGTTACCTATATAGCATGAAGACTGAATGTGATAATTTCTTGAATCAATTGACTGAAAAAGAATTGTGTAAGTTTCCACCTTTGAGATTTGTAATAGAGATTGATGTTATGGATATGGTAGATATCGTTCCTGAAATTTTCAATGTCTTAATAAAAGAACCAATGAAACTGCAAAAAACATTTAACGATATTTTATTTGCTGCTCTTTTGTCAACCGATAACAAAATGAGGTATAACATAGAATATGCACAAGTCAGTGTAGTGTTGAGATTTAAAAGTATTCCCATACTTTTTCCACCAAACAGGCACAACTACAGAGGTTTAGTTACTTTTGATGGTCTGTTAATATCTTTTTCCAAACCTGAGAGTTACGTATACCATTCAGTTTGGTCTTGTCCTGAAGAATGTGAAGGGAATGAGGTAATTTTGCACTACATTCCAAAGCACCCGCCGAAATGCTATATGTGCAAAACAATACTGTTCGAAAATGGCGGCTTGAGGCGATGTGGAGAAAAGGTGACTACAATATTTAAACTTAAGGACGAATTGTTACCAAAAAAGTTTATTATCGTTGATGATTTAATAACGCCATTAAATTTGGGTTCGAGATACATTTTGCATGCGGTTATAACAAAAAAGATAACTATTGTATGGTCTGTTGAAAAAATCATTCCCTTACCCGCACCAATTACCAATCCTATCCCAAAAGATGTTGAAGAACTATATGAGGCTTGCCATGGAATACCTTGGAAGTTCATATACTGCCTGGCTTCTAGTATTGGTGTCAATGTATGTCCCTTGAATTGCTTTATGCATCTTAAGATAAGTCTGTTATTAAGTTTAATGAGTATAAAGGCCCATTCTGTAATAGGCACAAGTATTATCCATATATTAGTAGCGGGATTCAATTCTAGGTATATCCCAGCACTTATGACTGAAGCCGCGAAACTTGCTGACAGACATGTATTACTTGGGGTAACTAATACTGTTACAACGACTGCCCTAATCGGCAGTTCTGGAGGAGTGTGTTTCCTACCCTTACCTCTTCACATTTACAGTCACAAACAAGTATCCGGTATTCTGTCTGCGATAGAAACTGGTGAAATAAATATTGGTACTGGTGTAACAAAGTTGAAATCAGCAGTTTGGGCACAAGGAATGGATTTCAAGAAAATGATTCTATTTAACGTAGCGAGTGTATTTTCTTATGTGTGCCGAGGTGACTTTGGGGAATACAGTGATGAAATAGCCGATTTTGTATTGCAGCAAGCCATGGACCCGGTTAAAGTTAGTAATGAAGAAAGAAAAGCGTTGAAAGATGTGACTGATTATGTCGATTTGGTATCGGGAATAGAAGTTGTTTTAGACAATAAAACCGAAAATTTGTTACGTAGTTATTTTTTAGCAGCTCGCAAAGAAAATTCTAGAAGTGCATCTATAGGGAGTATGGTATCGTTAGTGTCTACTTGCATGAATTCTGCAAGGCTCTGTCGCAGGAGAGTTGCGAATATCGATGACGCAGTATTTGCAATTTGGTTACACGTCAGTGGCAACCCTGAACCACGGTTCGCCCCCGAAGAGTACTTGCAGACACCGGCTGACGTCAGAAAATTACAAAAAATTATAAACAAGTTCAAAGATTGGTTAGAACAATTTCTAGGTAATTTTTTATAAGATTTTCCTGGTCTGATTAATTTTATTGTTAGGTAGTATTGAAGTTGATGCCTTCAGACAGTAAATGATGATAAACTTAATTCTCTGTTTTTTTTTCTCCTTAGCCTGAGCCTTTAAGGTATACGAATATGAGGGGTGTTATTTTCTTTAACCTTGTTGTCACCGCCTCTAGTCAACAACCTCAAACCTTAGTACTGCAGTTTCAATATATACGGAAAAATTTACATTTGAAAAAATACAAGAGTATTTAAGGCGTCAGTAACCGCTTACCACCAGGTAGGCAGAGTGCTGGAATTGCCAATTTTGTCGTATAAGAAATAAAGTATGGAAGTAAAACAAATAATTACAACAAATAGCATTTATATAAGTGTATAAGTAAATTTAAAATATTATGCATTTTGACTAGAACACAAACATAAAACATCAATAATAAACAATTAAGTAACTATAATCCTGAGAATATGTAAAAAGGAGTAATATCATAGTTTACGTACATTGATATACATAATAGATACAATAAAAATACAACTGAATTTTTTAGCACCATTACTAAGTCACAATATTTACTTTAAGATATGATAATGCTTAATCTTTAAAATATAAGGCACTTTGTTAGTACAAAAAATCAGTAGCACACAATCTAAGCATCATCCAAGAAACTGAAATCATATAGTGATTTATGCAAAAGCTCTTTCTGAGAGTTCAATTTCACAGACAAATTCATTTGACTTTTTCTTAATTTTATACTCTCTTCAATGAGAGATTTCAATGCTTCATCCTCTTCCACTTGGTTAGTCATTTTGATGCAATGATTGGATACTGGTTCACCAATCTTGAAGTCTTTCTTCTCAAATGAGACCACACTGTAGGGAACATCAGAAAGTCCTTCGGCATCCTTAACCACTAGACTTATAGTTGACCAAGTACAATTATTAAGTTCTTTTATAACCAAATTGAGATCTGCAACCAGTTTATTGGTATTATCAGCTGCATAGGATACAATATCAGCAATCTTTGTAAATTCAGTGCTCAAATCCATCAACTTCATTACAAATGCTTGGGATCGAATTTCTTGCAAAATCTTACTTCTGAGTTTGAGACAGTCATAGCAAACTTTTATTATATCCTGGCACTGTTTCTCTCTGCCTCTGTTCATAGATTCAGCTTTCTTATAAGACAAGTATGCTTTGTAAGCATTGGAGTATACTGTTTGGTAGTTAAACTTTGTAACAAAGTGGCTTAGATCTATAGTTATTACTTCATTGCTACGCCTAGTAGCTGACTGAAGTCTCACAGTAAGTTGAGACCAAGCAGTTTGAAGTTTATTTATTCTTTCAGTAATATCATCAGAGTCTTTGAAGGTCTTATCAAAACCACCTAGTAAATTTGTTCCAGTAGAGGTTTCTCTTAGATTTCTTATATGTTCTTTGCCACTGCCAACTAATTCTTTGAGGACTTCTTGTTTTGCAAGGAGACTGCCAATATCTTTATCAACAGAATTGTGCTTAAGTAATAACTGTTTTCCTTCATATTTTAATGATTCTGCTTTAACGTAGAATCCATTGATTAGTGAATCATACAATTCCATTTGAGACATGACAAAGTACAAGCCACTTTTATATAAATCATAACTATTTTTGAAGTTGTATAAAGCTTTTGGATGTTCTAAACACCTTTGTACAGCAATTGGCACAGTAGGTTCAACATTATCATTTATTAAGTAAGTTTTGTTGTAAAGATACAACATGGTATCCTCGTTCCAATACTTAATAACAAAATCACCATCCCGAAACTCCATAAAGTTCATCTGAGTTACAAGGATTTGTTCAGAAGTTGGGATTTTAGTGTCAATGCATATCTTAGATTTCAGTATTGCAATTGTAGTTGATTCATCAATTTCATATGCTATATGTGACAATGTCGCCACAGAGAATATTTTTATAATTTTTTGTGTTAGAAATTTCTTAAGTACATCAAATATTACAATTTTACTAGTAGCTGTTCTCTGCTCTGTGGGTATGTTAAAAGAGACTCTGGATGGGGTATCTCTACCTCTTAACTTTGGGTCCCACTCAAGTGCAATTCTCAACCATTGTTCTAATAATGCTTTAAATGGTTTAGAAATGTAGTTCTCAGGAAATATTTCAGTTGAATTTTCAATATCACCATGAAAGGTTTCATATATACAAATTTCTTCATGTGCTTTCTTTTTTACATAAGGCATCCATTGTACTGGAGCCATGAAAGGTAAAAATGGCCTTGTGCCACAAATAAGCTCAAATACAACCAGGCCAAATGACCAGAAGTCTACAGAATTGCTATAAGTCTTACTGTAAATAATTTCAGGTGCTAAATACTGCAAAGTTCCTACAAGACTGGCACACACAGAATTGGAGTCAATTTCTTTGGCATATCCAAGATCTATCAGCTTGTATATAACTTTTCTTTGGCCTTGAACACCAACATTTACTGGTTGCACTGAGTCTAATACATGCATAACTATATTTTCAGGTTTGAGATCTCTATGTGTAATTTTGCTCAAATGAAGAAATTCCATTGCATTTCTAATGTCACTGAGTATCTGTCTGATTTGTTGTTCTTTGATGCCTGCACATGACTCAGGCTTGTTAAGGACTTGACGAAGGTCACCACCGCTACAATACTCCATACAAAGGATGGGAAGGCCCGAAGGGTTGCCTCGTTCTAAGCCTGTAATAAATTCTGGGGGTAGTTCTTTTGTGGCTACTATGTTTGGGTTTTTACATTCCTGTAACATTTCCACTTCTTTTGTCCATCGATCCCTATGTTTAGCGGTCATTTCGTCTCCCCATTGACACGTTTTTATAGCTAGTTTTTCGTCGGTCCTTTTGTGCTTCCATAGTACGACTGTACCAAAACTGCCTTTACCGAGTTCTCTTTCCTTTATCCAATCACCAACGAAAATAATGTCGTCCATTTCGTAATAACTGTTGTGGTTATAGAAGGGAAAAACAACTGAAACTTTAAATAGGCTACATATAAAAATAACTTTCTTGTCTTCAGCACAAACTACGAAAACTTTGTTTGATAACTAGGTTTTTTAGAAGGTCGCTTATCATGCTATTTTATGAAAACACCAATAACACATGAATCAACGCTAAGAGAGGACTTTATGTGCCAAATAGTCAATTTTAAAGTACGAAAATAATTTCAGTTAAATCAGAGTTGTAATAATAAAGAAATAAAATATATAATAAAATTTACAGAATATAAAATTGATTTGTTTCTCGGTCATTAATATTGACTTCATGAAAAACCTAGTTGTATTCATTATTTTATTTTACTCTTTGTATTCATCACACGCACTTAGTTTTACTGCAGCTGCCAAAGTAGTGCACTAAAATAAATCTGAATCAAACTCTAAATAAACTCTTTTTACTAGTCCGTACGTACAAAGATACTAACTAAGCGATTGAGGCTCTAATAGAACCTATGCAATTGTTTTATACAGAAATTTCACAAAATCAAATTTAACTTTAGAAAAAAAAAACAATTAAACGAAACGCTGCTGTCAATGCTGTCATCATACTCATCATTGTCTCTGAGATTGTCTCAATGTGCAGTGCTGCCAGGTTAAGGTTTATCCCTCACAATGTGCGGAAATATTTGATAATCAATTGTCTCGATGTCACTAAAATGGCAAAGAAAACAGTCATTCTGAATAATCTTCGTGAAAAAGGTTTGATACAAAGTAGATATTCGCTTAAACATGCACGACCAAGATCAACCGCAGGCAGTCATAGCGATATTGTGTCTTGTGAATTATATGCGCATATGATAAGATTTAAAAGGGAAACATGGTTAAAGAGAAGGTAGCACTGGTAATATGTCAAATGTCAGGGTGAGGATGACAATTTTTGTGATGAAGTGTCATGGTGCGTGTTGATATTTGTTTAATGTAGTTATAGGATTTTTCAGTAGTAATAAAAACAATAGTCATTATTTATACATCAAAATACTTAAAAATGTTAGATATATCTGACTCATGTCGAACCTGCATGAAGGACAACGTGACTTTGGTTGACTTATATGAAATGGTGAAAATTGAAGAAAATTGCCTTCAATTAGCAGATATATTGGTGCTATGTACTCCAACACAGGTATTTAGCCGATGAATCCAAACATAATAAATAATTTGGTCGTCTTTTTGATCTTTTTGAAACTCTTATTTTTATTATAGGTCTCGAAAGAAGATGGTTTACCACAAAAACTATGTGATGAGTGTGCAAGAGTTCTGCAACTTGTTTATACATTCCGCAATCAGGCTGAAAAAGCACAAGAGGAGTTTAAAAAGCTCTTACAAAATGAAATAAAGTCTGAACCGCCTGAATTCAAGCCCAAAATAGAAAACGAAGATGAGTATTTCAATGCCTTTGATGAAATTGAAATTAATGATGACTTTCCAAAAACAGAAGACATTGAAGAAAATAAATTTATATGTAACAAATGCAACAAAACTTTTTTAAAAGAGAAGAAATTTGTGAAACATTTACAAATGCATGAATCACCTTTACAGTGTACTGTTTGTAACAAATTATATCAAAATAAGGCGTCTTTAGATAAGCATTTAGCAAAGCATTACAAAAAGTATTCATGTCCAGTCTGTAATCAAAACTTTCAAACAGAATCACAATTACTTGAGCATAACATGACAAAACACACCAATAATGAAATAAAAGTGAAAGTTGAAAATGAGGCACAGGAAGCACTATTACAATGCCCAGATTGTGACCTTACTTTTACAAAACAGAGATCTTTGTCTATGCACAAGAGGAGACATAAAAATAAGAATAAAAAGAATGAGTTCATCTGTGATACTTGTGGAAAAGTTTTTAATATGAAGCATCAGTTGAAACGACATGTCCTTTTGCATAGTGATATCAAACCTCATAGATGTACAAAGTGTTCAAAAAGTTATGCAAGAAAGGACCAATTGGTGCATCACATGCATTCGCATAAGGATAGTAAACCTTACGAATGTTCCTATTGTAAGAAAGGTAATGTATTATTTTTTAATATCATCTATTATCATAAATAAATTCAAGAGCTCGGAACTAATTATAGAAATACTGTAAAAATTTGTAGAATAAGCACTTAAATATTAATAATTGTAATGTATGTAATATTACTAGTTTCCTTAGTATGAGCTTCTAAAGTTTATAAACAATAATAACTTAACACACCTCACACATGGCTGTCTGATCCCAAACTAGGCAGAGCTGGTACAATGGTAATCAGACTTCTGACAAGCATAAGAGTACACTTTTCATGTTTAAAGAGATTTATTATCATTATACAAACTTTTACCCGTGGCTTCGCTCGTCTAAAAGTAGATTTTTCGCATTCAATTCAGTTTTTCATTTTAACAGGTACCCTAGGTCCATTTCTGTACTCCTGACGTGTGCAAAATTTTATGATGATTGGTAGAGTATCGGCTTGAAAGAGCAACAAACAAACAAACTCACATTTGCATTTATTATATTAGTTGGGATTTTCAGGCTTCACCCAGCTGTGCAGTTTAAAAGATCATATTCGTAGTCACACTGGAGAAACTCCATACTTATGTTCCGACTGTGGAAAGGGCTTCACCAACAGTTCTAATTTGCGACAGCATATGATGAGGCATACAGGGCTGAAGCCTTATGCTTGTAATATGTGTCCAAAGACTTTTTGTACTAAAGGTGAGCTTATAATATTATTTATTTATCTATTTAAAACTTAATGCACAATTTGTACAAAGGCGGACTTAATGCAATGGAATAAGTCCATTGCATTATGTGGTTCTTCTTAAAATTTCTTTGGTCATGAGCCACAGACTTTGGCCAGGAACTCAAAATTGGTTACCATATGTCTTGGTGGTACTTACTAATTAAAATGATGACCAAAATCTATAAAAAAAGTGCCAGTTTACATAAACTATATTAATTTTAAATAGTTTAATTCTGTAAAAATGTTAACTATTATTTTTGTTGCTTATAATATTGAAAGAAGAGAAAAAAAAGAGTATTATTAATTTAAGAATAATATTGAAATAAAACTATTTTTAATGGATACTATCGCAATTTATTTGGTGTTATTTTACTATAAGTATCCTTTAAAAATAGTTTTATTTCAATGTGTAACATTCGCGTAAACTTTCGACAATATCATTAAAAATAATATTCAAGAGGCACCCTCTCCATACCTTTCTTATTTGGAAGATGTGGTACTTCTGTTGAAATGAAAATGCTCATATTCTGATTATCTGACTTTGTCCCCCACATTAATAGAGACTACAGTGGAGAAAAAGCAAGAGAGTAGTCATAATATGACCACTCTCTTGCTTTGCTCTTGTGAAAGAATATAGCTTCGCGAGAGGGCAGTGAAATTTTGCTCTATTCGGGTTACCTGTACATGGAGTCAGAGGGCCTGCTGGAATGTAACATTATTTTGCTAAATTAGAATCAGAACAATATATCAATACACACATCAAGAAACTAACACTAAAAATAATCAAATCTAGGCAATTGCTAAATTGATTTATTTATTTTTAGATTTTTATTTTTTAATGATTTGTTTACTTTTAGTTGCGTTTATTATCTGCCATTACATCTTAGATGTTTTACAACAATTGGCAGTAAAGATTATACACACTCATTGTTTCCTTGTTTATTTTTATTAGCTCTACACAATCTCATATTTAACTGTGTTAGACTATTAATTGACATGGTCTAAAATAATCGCTAATAATACAAAAGAATTTCATGAATCTGTAGAATAATGTATATATTTTAGGTTATATGTTTAGAGGATAATTAAAATAATTTTCCAAACAATTTTGGAAAAAGCTGGAGGAGGCCTTTGTGTCGCAAAACACGCCGACAAATTAATAAATGAAGTGGTAGTGTTTATACCTATAAATTGTAAAAAATTAGTTGGCAATAAAGGCTAATAATAATAATAATTAGTACACATTTAAATCAAAATTCGATCATTTCTATTTCTCAGAATGGATGTAGGAGCGGGACCCGTGGCACTAAAGAGCTCCTTATCATGGATATGGCCATTAGCCAACAGGTGCGTCGTAACCGTAAGAATCTGTCGACATGTTGGATAGACTATAAGAAGGCCTATGACTCGGTCCCACATACGTGGCTTTTGAGAGTGCTAGAGTTGTATAAAATTGATACAACTCTTTGCACTTTCTTGAAGTCATGTATGAGGCAATAGAGGACGGTACTTCGCTATCCAGGATGTCGGCAGATTGCCGCAAGCGATGTACCAATAAAGATTGAGCGGGGCATATTTCAAGGTGATAGTCTGAGTCCCTTGTGGTTTTGCCTGGCTTTGAACCCTCTCAGTACTCTGTTAGAGGGTTCAGGACTAGGCTATAGGTTGCAGAAAGATGATCTAGTTATATCTCACCTTCTATACATGGATGATTTGAAACTACTAGCCCCCACTAATTTGCAATTGATAGCGTTACTGAAGGTAACTGAAAACTTTAGTAACTCTATCAAGATGGAATTTGGTGTGGACAAGTGTGCAGTCATGCATGTAAAGAAAGGCGTGATAGTGGAATCTGAAGGAGTCGAACTTTCCGATTCAACAAAACTCAGATTTCTGTCTGCCACCGAAACCTACAAGTATCTAGGTATATCACAATCATTGGGAATACCTGAACCTGATATGAAACAAGCGCTGCAGGAACGCTTTTTTGGCCGCCTGAAAAAAGTGCTAAAAAGTCTTTTATCAGGGGGTAACAAAATGCGTGCCTGCAACGGTTGGGTCATGCCGGTTCTGATGTATTCCTTTGGTATACTTAGATTGACTCAGACGGAACTAGATGCCCTTGACAGGAGAGTCCGTACACTGCTTACTGCATTTCGAATGCACCACCCACGTTCATCGGTAATGAGGTTGTATATCCCACGAAAGTTTGGAGGTCGTGGACTTTTAAACATTAAGACCTTACACAATCGTGAGATATACAACCTTAGAGAATATTTTCTTCTTACTGATGTGGGAGTGCATTGTAATGTGGTTGCAGTGGACAACGGACTCACTCCGCTCGCTCTGGCTAAAGAGAACTGGCGCAAACCTGTAGTTCTTAGTACTAATGAGCGCAGGGAGGTATGGAAGGGCAAAGCACTTCATGGTCGTTTTTATCGGGCCCTAAATGGGCCTGATATAGACTTAAAAGCGTCCACATCTTGGCTACGGTTCGGTGATCTCTTCGGAGAAACCGAAGGTTTTGTCTTTGCAATTATGGACGAAGTTGTTATGACAAATAACTATCGGAAATATATCCTGAAATATGGTACGGTTGACATCTGTCGGGCATGCCACCGTCCCGGTGAATCTATCAGGCATATTATTTCTGGTTGTTCTTGTCTTGCCAATGGTGAATATTTGCACAGACACAACCTAGTGGCCAGGATTGTACATCAACATCTAGCCCTTAAATACAACCTTGTGAATTCAGAGGTGCCATATTACAGGTATGTGCCCGACCCAGTTCTCGAAAATGGTCGAGTCACATTGTATTGGGATCGATCTATCATCACTGACAGAACTATTGTTGCAAATAAACCTGATATAGTGGTGATAGACCGATTAGAGCGCCGTGCAATGATAATCGATATCGCTGTTCCTCATGACGAGAATCTCGTGAAAGTCGAAAAAGATAAACAAATCAAATATTTGGATTTGTCTCACGAGATTGTCGATATGTGGAATGTCGAATCGGCGATCATTGTTCCGATTGTCATATCGGCTCATGGATTAATAGCCAAGAGCCTCGATCAACACCTTAAGAGGCTCGCGTTAGACGGTTGGATCAAGGGACTGATGCAGAAGGCAGTTCTTCTCGACACGGCCCGTATAGTGAGGAGGTTCCTGTCTTTGGAGCCCTAACCACCGGTATCTTGGTCCCTGTACCCGATGTCGTTGGTGTACTATTTTTTATATTTTTAAATATATATTTTTATGTACATATTTAAAAATGTAATTTATATGGAAGAAGATGAATAAAGAGAATAATAATTAAAATAATTTTATTGTTGGGACTACGTTACGTGTCACCCGGAAGGTGACACGTAACGCAAATAGTCCAATATCTATCTCAGACGCCAGTAAGTGTCCTGTTTTATCTAAATTATGTTAAGCATTGATATTGTACACTCATTTGTATTAAAAAATATTTTTTTATTATTATTGTTACAGGACAAATGACATCCCACATGTCAACCCACACTGGTGAACATCCCTACAAATGTGAAGAGTGTAGTGCCACATTCACTAAGCAGAACTCTTTGAAGAAACATTCCTTAATACACCTGGGGATACGACCTTTTGCTTGCGAAACTTGCAATATGAGGTCAGTATAATCGAAGAACACAGAAATTTAGTTGCGATCACATTTAGATATAGTCTATATGCATATACATTCATATGAAATGATAATATGTTAAAGGTGAGCTAGAAATCTTTGCTATAATTGGTACTTAACTATATGAGATTGTACATCTAAAGTTAAGTGATATTCATTTGTCTAATCGTTATCTATACTAATATTATAAAGCTGAAGAGTTTGTTTGTTTGCTTGAACGCGCTAATCTCAGGAACTACTGATTCGAATTGAAAAATTCTTTTAGTGTTGGATAGCTCATTTATCGAGGAAGGCTATAGGCTATATAACATCATGCTACGACCAATAGGAGCGGAGCAGTGATCATAAACGCAGGCAGGTACAGATACTGCGGGAACAGCTAGTAAATAAATATATGTTTAGACACAGAATAGTAAAACAAAAAGTGATTAAAAATGTATAGTGCTACAAAGATATGTATTTCAAAAATAAATTGAATGCAACTTCGGCTGTAAGTAATTAATAAAATATATGTTAAGTGTCTGATGAGGTGGGTCATCACCTCATTATTTGAGGAAAAAAGAATTGACAGACAATGGGAATTTGTTTAGGTATATTTATTAAAAATGTATGGGTTTACTCACGTGTATATTTTGGAAGTTGGTTTCACCCCTTGATAAAGTTGGGTCTGAAACTATCATCATGGTCATCACCGAAATACATACGTGAGTAAAACCGTATATCTATAATAAATACTAACTGTTCGCTTCGACCGCGCGGGAACAGTTAGTTATATTTATATATTTTTAAAATTAGAAACCCTAATTCTTTTTCTATAATAAAAGTAGCCTAAGTTACTCCTTATACACCAGCTATCTGCCAGTGAAAATTCCGTGTAAATCGTTCCATCCGTTCCGGAGATTAGCCGGAACAAACAGACAGACAGAAATTTTACAAATTGATTTTTTGGTATATGTATGTACCGTGTAAACATTCGGATGCATTAAGGAAAATGCTGTTATTATGATACTTCAATTTTATTTATTTGTATAGATAGATATCTTGTTTAGCGTTGTCTATGATTTTACAAACAGTGCATATCTTGTGACCAGGTTTACATGCAAAGACCATTTGAAACGTCACTACCGGATCCACACCGGCGAGAAGCCGTACCGCTGCAACTACTGCGAGCGCGCCTTCTCGCAGAGCAACGACCTCGTCAAGCACACGCGTGCTCACATTGGACAGAATATATATCAGTGAGTTCCCATATTAAAAAAATCTTATAACCACGTATAGCAGCGTTCTCTTTTTATCGAGCTATCGCATCCACTTACACGATAGTCCCATTACTAGCGCGGTCTATTCTAATATTTCTATGGTCAAACCTCATCAAAGAGGTACAGGTCAAATGATGATGTAATGTAAGTTTATCATCACTAAATAATCTTCATTTAAACAGGTGTACAATATGCGGTATGCGGTTCAGACTCATGTCAGAACTCAAGAGCCACTACCCCATCCACTTCGTCGATGGCAAAATGCAACCACCAGAGACTAAAGAAGATGACATCCTACCGTCGAAACCATCATCTCCTACCAAGGACCTTTCTCCTCTTCTCATCTTGAAGCCACCAGAACTGCCACTACTGTCTTTCAATAGTAACAAAGATATGCCACTTCTTTTGAAACCTGCTGCTGAAAAAGACTTGCCTATTTTGACCATGAAGCCGGCTTCTCCCACGCATCATGGTTTCGGGACTATAACAGAAGTTAGAACAGAAGACGACAAAAATAGGTACACTATAACTATTAATAGTTGTGATAAAAATGGATTGGTCAATGGCATTACTATTAATATACCCTCTAAAGATAGTTAAAATTATGATCTGTTTTAGATAGGAATTTGATTTTTTTTTTAATTAAGGAAATGGCAACAGGCTCATAAGGATGTTGACACTAATCACAAATTTGTTAAGTTGTAACTAAACGATAAATTGCGATGTTTTAAAACCTGAAACCAATTTTGTTTTATTAAAAAGCTATAATAAATATAAAAAGGGCTAAAATAGCAATTGTTATCACGTGACTGCAAACGCCAACCAGGTCTTAAACGTAATTAACCGATGAACAAGCTGACAACTGTTCACAGAACAGTGTTCCGATATACACTGAGAGCACTGTAAGGTATGACGTCAATTTAGTATACTGCGAAGCTGTTCCTTTATAGTTAGCTATACTGGTTATTGTTTAAAACGGAACGTAGCCCAGTATATTGCCAGTTGCCAATTCAAGTCAATTGTCAAATCGCATAATAAAAGTGACAGTGTGACAGCACTGAGAGCACCTTACCTCGAAAACTCCAATGCTCACAGTACAAAAATCGCGACGTTTATGACGTCATATATTTCCCTACGATACTGCAGCAGTATACTGTCAGTCTATAACGGAACGAATTTCTCCCCAGTCAGTGTATATCGGAACATACCCTACATTTTTACTTATACTGCTCTATGGAAACTGTCATTTAATCCATTAGTGATGTAATCAAAGACATGTGTTGTCGATGCGTTTTAGCGAAAATTTTTAAAAGTAACTTAATTTTTTCGATTTTTTCTCTTCAATTAAGTTTTCTTTCAAAAGAATATATTTAATTTGCTTTAAATAAGGGCAGTAAACACGCTTTTTAAAAGACATCCCAGTGTGCTTCTCGTCTACATTAAAATATTTCTGGCAAACGCTGTAATGCTCCAGCCCGCGCAAGATTACTTCTTCTACTTCTGGCTAGAAATTAAATATTTCTTGTTTATCTTGGAGTAGTTTTGCATGCCTACATCGTCGTTATTAGTAGTTTAATTAACCCCCAAGTCAGGGGTGGCCTTAGGCATTGTGAGGCCCCGGGCGATAGATTTTTGTAAGGCCCTTGTCCTTTGAGTAATTCATGTGAATTGAACCTATATTTAATGTTGTTTTTTGATGTAAAATGCAAAAAAAAAATGCTTTAAAATTGTATATATGAAAATTTACATAACATAACCTGTGTCAATTTCCTTCACTTTTCTATAGAATGGGATTCACTAACCAATTGACAATCTCTTTTATTTTCCACTAAATCTATGTTTTGTAGTTAGACTGAAAGCCCAAACTTAGTTGAGAAAAGGCGCGGAGGAGTAAGAGATTATATGTATTGATTATAGATAAAACATTTAATTCTCTATCAAAACATATTTGGAAATATTTCCTTATTAATTGAATCTGTTACCTAAAAACACTTGATACTCTTTACTGTAAGCCTTTTTTTTTTATCGTGTGGAAACCCCCACGGGTCATCACCTCACCGAGGGTGAAGTGGTATGTAGGACTCGAACGGACTAAAACCACACGGTGTTCCGTCACAAGTGAGTCTATGGTAGGGGACCCGGGATACCCTAGGAAGGAAGCTACCGAGAATCCCTGCAGTCTTTACTGTAAGCCTAGAATAAATTACACCAAGTAGTGCCTTAAAATGTATAGAGGCTTTTATTTGATCTTATTGGCATACATTAAGGATATTTAAAAGAAATGTATGTCTGTATATTACTTAAGTAAAATAAAAATACATGGGAATATGTCGCAACGAAAGTGTACACACTTATTCACTATTACAAATTACATTTACTATTACAAAGATTATCCAAAATTATTAGATTACAGTAATAATGTTCTCACTCGTTTGGCAACGTAGGTACATACTCCATTTTCTAATATATTATTTCTATTATATTATCTATATTATTCCCCATAAAATTATGCGTTAAATAAACCTTTGATTATTTTGAAGTTTGTTATTACATATTTTTTAAAGCTAAAACAAACATTCAAAGAAAATGAACTTTATAGCCATTTATAACGTCAAACGTTGCTATTGCATACAAGTTCATACAGTACCTACTGTTTTGACGTTTAATAAAAAAAGGATGGTCACAATTCGGGAAAAACGTGGATAAACATACAGACATAAAAATTTTGTAAATTTTTTTAGAAGCCCCAATAGACTTTCAAATGTGAAAATTTTGCAGTTCCAATAATATTACGTTAATTACGTAAAAACATACGTGTCGAATTGATAACCCCCTTTTTTGAAGTCAGTTAATATAAAAGAAAGTCATTTGACTTGACTGTCAACTACTGTATTAGTCTAAGTCTAAAAATCAGAAATGATTAGGTATTAGAAATGATAAGGTGCAGTGACAATTTCTAGCTAATAACACTCCTTACTAGATGACAAACCCATAGCACTTACTGCCAGAAGTCTCTCCCGGGGCTGGAAGCGTGGGCTGGCGGTCAAACACGTAAATTTTTTATCAAAATAAAATCATTGAGTGCAGCGCTGAAATTTTGTATAGCTATAGTTTTTAACTGTAGCAATCGCATAAAATTATTGCCAGAAGTCTAGGTCGGGGCTTAACCGTTGCCAGAAGTCAATGAAGTTGTAAAAAAAAAATCAAATTTTAATGACAAGGTGCAGTTCTGGCAATTTCGTTTTCATATTATTAATTATCTAAAAAATCTGGATAGTGTTATTAGCTAAAAATTGTCACTGCACCTTATCATTTCTGATTTTGGTAGCCAGCTCTCCGTCTATATTACATCATCCACTTTATATGTTAGGTTAGAACGATTTGTTATAATGTATATTCACAGAAAGTTATTACCGGCATATTTTTAATTATGGTTGACTACAAAAATAACTTGTAAATTACTTTATTTTTGTAATAAATAATTTATAATTGTATAAATAGAGAATAAGTAAAACTATGCTGTGTCTATGGATCTAACCACAGATAACTACATAACTAGGTATAGCTTGGACCACTGTGTAATTTATCAGAATCTGAGAAAGCTTTCGAAATGTTTTATTGCAAAAGTATGAAACCGGATTGAATGTTCGATTTTTAGAAATAATTAAGTTGTTCCAAAATAAAATCAATTATTACATTTTAGTCAAAACAGCAACAGTTTCATACATATGTTTATCAAAAATTTCTAAAATACTATCTATAGTATTATTATTTAAATATTTATTTCAGACTAATAAAATATCGTAGACTGATTTTAGGTTAGTTACTATATTAATTAAAATACTAGCTGCGTAAATACTTAGTAATCTGTGGCTGTACCCGGCATGCGTTGTAATGCCATTATTTCAATGTTTTTGAAGTGAAAACTTCTTTAAGCACGTTTGTGCACTTTTGCTATCGGGAAAAAGTACTGAAATCCTGACCGTCACGCTAATAATATATATATAGATCCACTAGAGGGCGCTAATCTAAACATTGAGTTCTGTCAGCTCCTTATTAATTAATGTCACCAACCTGCTAATGTGACGTTTTAAGTTCGTCTTTGGTTTAAGTTTTCACTTCTGTCGGCAGTCTCATGATGGTCCCATGACTGCTAATTTTTTTATATAGATTTTTTGGCCAGAAACCGTCGCGGGCGTTATCAGAAGACCCTTTCAAAGTTTCATCACAATCTGATCAACTGTTTAGAAATGTATAAATGTACTTACATTGATTTTTATTTATATAGATAGATAGATGACGTTATTTCAGTTACATAATTACACATTGGGTTTTTAAACTTTTAATCAATTTTGGTTGTTTGCAGATTTTTTGGTACAAGTTCGTGGTTTTACTCTTTTTAGCTTAGCTCGTAAGTGGTAGAAAGGTAAAACTGGTCTTTGGGGTCGCCAGTTAATCAAGTGAGGCTTGAAAGAGGGGGGAGGGGATCGGAAAAAATCACGAAATATCACAAGGATATCACGTGTATTTATTCTGTGATTTCCACCTCATTACACCTTTCCTTTATTATTTTTATGCCAGTCAGACACAATTTCTTAAATACTATGTACTGAAGAAAATACACGTGATTTTGGGTAGGGGTGGTGAGGTTTTAGAGTAACTCCACCCGGGTACTCTAAAACCTCACCACGTATCACTGTAGGGGAGGGGGGGTCCAAAAAGATCTTAAAAAACATCACGTGATTAATGGACAACCCCTTTAGTCTCTATCATAACCTCAAATAAAAATAGTGTTGTGTTATACGACCTACACTTTTTATGTAAAATGTATGTATTTAGAAATAGTAAAAAGAGTAAATAACTTATATTTATATGTCGAGACGGAGACAAAACCAAAACTTTTTTGTTATTTTTAGTTCTCTTTATCGTCCGTATCCTTATCGTGGGAGAGCCATGCTTCGGCACGTATGGGCCGGCTCGACCGGAGTGATACCACGGCCTCACATAAAAGTATTAGGTACTTGCATTGCGGCAGTGAAGTAATACTTGCATTGCTTTTTGACGCGTGAGTGAGGTTACCGGAGGCCCTACTCCTTCCCCCCCCTCTCCCACTCTTTACCTACTGCCGCCTTAAAGGCCGGCAACGCACTTGTGACTCTTAAATTGCAGGTGCCCATGGGCGGCGGTAGTCATTTAACATTAGGTGACCCGTCTGCTCGTATGCCCCCTATACCATAAAAAAAAAACAAAAAAGAAACGCCTTCCACACGATACAATTTTACTACTGATCAGATCTGCGATTGAATTTGAACTTACGAGGATTACGAACAGATTTCACGTCCACACGTACACAATTAAATCGCCAATTTTCATTTGATTTATGGACGTTTGTAAGAACCTTTCGTAAAACGTACGTACAAATAAAATATCCCGTATATAATAAGTACCTAATAGCTTTTATTTTTGAAGAAATAATACTTGTATTAATCTTATAATATAAATCGTCATATAAATATAACCACCGAACCACAGAAACTTTAATAACACATTTTTTTTTATATAGTTTAAAAAAAAACAACTCCCGCATTAGGAATTACTCCTGTGTCGCGGGGGACTTTACAAACATACAAACAACGGACACAAAGAACACCCAGACTCTGGTGGGAATCGCACCCACGACCTATGGCATAGCAGTCAGGGTCACTAACCACTAGACCAACAGGCCAGTCGAAATTTAATTACATCCGCTCAGGATGCCGCTTGCTAGCAGATTAAAATGATAAAATTGGCCGATTAGCGTCCACCACACGAACCGATTTCACTCGAGTTCATGTGACACGATCAAGGTCGTGGGCGGTCCTGACCATCCAACGACCTTAAAGTGGACGATTTGAATCCACACGACACGATTCGATTGAAAATCTATTCAAATTGTGCGTTTAATTGTGGTGTGGAGACGCGTTTTAACATCCGTTTTTCGTGTTAATTAAAGGCCTTTTGAGCCCTAAGATAGGCTAGAGGATATGAAAGAACAATAGTAAAAGTACTTTTATTTGTTAATAATTTTGTCAAAGCTGGTTCAATAACCCGCACGTTTTATATTATATTACGTGACAGTCAGGATTAATTATCAAAGACTAAGGAACCAGTGGCATAAATATACCATCAGAGGCCCGTGGCTAAATCATCGGTCTGACTCGCACTTGGCTGTAGTGCCTCCTGTGTTCAGGGCCTATGGTGCCCGGGGGCCCCCTTTGGGCCCAGGAGCCCGTTTCATTTTGCCCCTCTGTCACCCTATTGTTACGCCACTGTAAGGAACCAAAGACCAGAAATGGTCACAGTAGCTCTAGATAGTTAAACCAATAATAAGGTAATTTCTTCTAGAATTTAGAAACAACACTACCGAAAAAGTATCCGTCAGTAAGCTTACTATGCTCACGTACTTTAATCTCTTATACCGCGTTCCTATATTTAAGAAACGATTCGTTTTGCTTACGGACGGTAAAAATTTCAACGAAAATGCATTTCTTGATTATAGGGACGCGCCATTAATGGCTCTTAAGGCCTCTGACTACTAATGGCCTCTTGAGATCAGTTTCATCACAATTTGAAAAAAAGTGGACAAGTGCCAGTCTGACTCGCGCACAGAGGGTTCCGTAAGCAAATAAACTTGTATGAAGGTAGTACGTCCATCTCGGGAATCAATTCTCCAAGATTTCTGCCCGTATTTTCTGAAAGACAAACTTAACTTTGCGGTTCTAAAAATACTCTCCCATACATCGATGTGCGACAAAGTCAACTTTTCAATCACAAAATATAAGTTTGTAATCACAAAAACCATTTTTTATGTGATATAACCAAAAACTAACGACTTTCGGATTTTTGCTTTTACTTCTGCTGTCAGACCTTGCTTCTTACCAAATTCCGTGATTCTATGTCAATGGGAAGTACCTTAGTACCCTATATGCGAAATCATCAAATTTGGTCAAATCCAAGGCTTAAATAGCCGTATCTTTTGATTGCTTACTTGCCTTGCCTTGACTTAGACGCTTGATTTTTTATGGCTTCAAGGGACCGCAGACATAAGTATTTGGTATTAATTTCAACTTGATGCGTCCACGGGTTCCTGAGAAAAAGGAAAGGTTTTTCCTTTTGAGGAACGGAACCCTAAAAAGAAAGTTAAAGTTAGTTATTATTCTTGCCTAAAATCGTGTTTGTGTTTGGACGCGTTTAACGTGTATCTGTCTTTGGCATCGTAGCTCGTAAACGGATAGACCCATTTTGATTTAGTTATTTTTTGTTTGAAAGTTCCCTTGATCGAGAGTGTCCCTAGCTATTATCCAAGGAAATCTGTATAGTCGTTTGAAGATCATCAGCTCTTTCCTTACCCTTGAAGGACTTCTACTAGTCAGACCGATTTGAAATTTAGTATCCTGTGGTTTAAATTATATGAAAATAACATGGTAAGATTAACCTGATGCTGCAGCATCACCTGGAATTAACAGGATTTCCAACTTCTCACCAAGCTTTTTTTTTCTTTTTAAAAAGACAACTCCCGCATTAGCAATTACTCCTGTGTCGCGGGGGACTTTACAAACATACAAACAACGGACACAAAGAACACCCAGACTCGGGTGGGAATCGAACCCACGACCTATGGCATAGCAGTCAGGGTCACTAACCACTAGACCAACAGCCCAGTCAGTCAGTCAGTTTTAGAACAGGTATACTGTTGGGGTTCATCGGAAAGGTCTTAATTATTAGGTTATAGGTAGAAGATGGACTTTTTTACTTTTAAGTGTTTCCTTTTTGCATTTTATTATTTTAAACCTGTTATGTTTCATGTAATTAGTGAGAATGTGACTGATATTGATTTGAATTCAATACCTAATTTTTCGAAATCCGGAAATCCGGAATACTTTTACATATAAAAGGATTCCGGAATTCCGGATTTCAAATCGGATCGGATTCAAAGTAACTGTTACGCCTGTCAATTTTGTAACGTATTATTATTTTGTACATATCGAAATAAAAACAATTGTATAAAGTTAAGTTCAAATTATTTTACTAAATGCTATAAATATGTAGCTAAATTTTGTGATAATGTATACTCGAATATATTCTGATGTTTACAATGTAAGTTATGGTTTTATCGAAATAATTATATAATAATTAGCTTCTACTGTAATTTTAATATTAGAAAAATGCCTTGAATAGTATTTTAAAGAATAAATAAACTTATGATTTAAGACAGACAAAATTGTATTTTTTTTAAGGATAACTCCCGCACTTATTTATTATTTCTGTACAAGTGTGTACAAACATATAACACTAAGTGCTACAATATACTGACTATTCAGTATATTGTAGCACTAAGTGTGCACTTACATAGATACCCACTTGGCTTAGGAGAGGGTTTACTTAGGAAAGTGGTTTATTTATGGGTTGATCCAAATAAAATTCTGGTAAGTAACTGAAAATTTGCTTGAATTGGGAGCGCAAATTAAACATACACTATAACAATATATTCAAATCTTTATCAAAGACTTCCAAGAGTCTTCCATGGTCTTCCCCCCAGACGGTTCGCTAACTTGCAAAGTCCTGTCTTATTTTTTCCTAATAATCTAAAAAATTACGTTTTTAAATATCGACTGGTATAAGTGCAAAATTTTAACTTTACAGGAGAGCGATTCAAAGATTCTAAAACTCGTTACTTTGTACTAATAAAACAATTTTTTTTGTATTTGGATCTTTGAAACTAATTGATATTTTAAAAATAAATTTTACAGTGTATAAAATATAGGTTAAGCTACAGCAATTGATGCAAAAATTGCAATGCAAATGCAATTTTCATCAAAATGCTGGTTATACCAGTCTACGTAGGATCCATCGATAAAATCTGCCAAAGTACCAAGCGAGTGGCCTCCAATCAGGACAGACACACGCCACCTCGGCCTCTTCGAGCTACTACAATCTCAGTCCCGTTCCTTTAAATTTAAAATTGGGAACAGGGCTGGAAGTTGTTGATAAGAAACAATAAATTTTTACTCATACAAATATTGTCCCGGATCGAACCTACAACACTTGATGCAGTTTCAGTTCAGCAAAACGGTGAACAAGCATACCGCCTAATAGTAAGCAGTAACTGAATACTCTTTGCCCATCTGGAATCTATTTTGTCATAAGTATACTAAGGCTCTTGAGTTCGTCCAGAAGAAATTCCTAAAATGTATGTATTATACAGGCTTCCATTACAACTTAACATATCACACACCTAGATCTAAATGGAGTAATTTTTTGAGTTATGCACACCATTGAATTCCTTATCTCAATAAATACCGACCAATAAAACAAATTTAAAAATATCATCACTACCCGACGATAGACGCTAAATTCACCAACAGAGACTCAATTCGAAAAAAAAAAAACAAATATACATACATTTTTAAGCAATATAGAAATAACATTGATTTATGGAAATAACTACTAAAATCCAATTTTCAGCCCCAAAACATGATTTAAACAAGATTCCTACAATTCCTTTCATCTACACACACAGTAATTAGTTTTGGGCCATTTCTGACAAAAGTGCTTTTTACACGCTTTATATTAGCTTCACTTGTACCTATGTTTGTAACCGACTCCTTTGGGAGCGATTTTGACCCACTTTAAACGGCCAGATTTCATTCAAATTTTACACACGTGTCAAAGACCGATGACAATGCAATTATTCGATTAAATTTTTTATTTTTTTTAGTTGAATTTTCTATAAAAGCGTGTTTTTAGTTTTTTAAACTATAATTACTTGAGTTAAAACCTGTTTAGATCTAGGTGTGCGATATGAACACTATGAACAGTTACTAGACAGGTATGAACTTCTAAGTCTACAGAATAGACGCACCCAAATACAAGCAATGTTGTTTTATGATTTATATCACAACAGATACGATTGTACTCTGTTATCAATAACTTATGCTATAGAGTGCCTACTAGGAATCATTGCCGTAATCCATGTCAATTGTTCGCGACTACCAGATGTCGTCGCCCTATTTCAGGTAAACGTTCGCCTCTGTACCACTACCATATCGTGCAGTCTTATAACGAGAACTTTGACGCTATTTATATTATGGCAACGCGTCCAAGTACATAAAAAAAAATTATAATACAAAACTTAAATACTTATTAAGTAACCTGATCACTTTATCACCCATTGTATCTATAAATTGTTTTATTTTTTTTATTAATGTAAGTTATTTATTATTAAGTTTTTATATAATACTTCATTGAAAAATAAATAATACTCTGCTGCAGTACATTAAAATTAAAATCAAATAATTGTGAGAATGATAGAAATGTAGATGTTTATTTATACACTTACTAGCAACCCGCCCCGGTTTCGCACGGGTAGCAGAGACATCGTCAACAATCATCATCATATTTCAACCAATTTACAAAAAACCTTAACAAATTATATACCTAAACCTTCCTCATGAATCGCTCTATCTATTGGTGAAAACCGCATGAAAATCCGTTCAGTAGTATTTGAGTTTATCGCGAATAGACAGACAGACAAACGCAGCGGGGGACTGTTTTATAATATGTAGTGATTTCTTTGTCTTAGTTACGGAACGCATGACCCTTATAAACAAGAAGAAATAAACGATGCCAGTTTTGCCTAGCCATAACGCATCCCTTCATCGATGAAGCTCTGATGCTGAGGTGAGAAGGACGATACTTCATTTGTAGTACTATCTTACCACCGCGGTCTTTTGTAGGCTGGATATTGTTTCTGGGGACGCTTCTTTTCGACCAGAACTCGGCTGTAGGGCCAAACACCTGAGATCACCGAAGACTCTTGTTATCTTGAGGCGAGAGGCGGAGGAGGAGGATTATGGCAATAGTAGTAATCTACCCGGTCACGCAAAATAGGCGAACGACAAACGAGTTGCGGAAAATAGCCCGTGAATATCATACCATACCGTCACAGTTGGCACTTAAGACGTCACAAAATTTTGAAACTTTTTATTTTATTTACGCATTAGTAACGCAAAATAGGCGCATGACAGACGTCGAGTTGCGGAAAACAGCCGGTGAATATCATACCATACCATCACAGTTGGCACTTAAGACGTCACAAATTTTTTAAACGCTTTATTTTATTTACGCACTAAGGACAGCGGGACTTATGGCCATACTCGGTACACATTTTTGTCGCTTCACTACTTGAAGCTAGGGTACTCTAGTTAAGTATGCTTGAAGCGCGGTGCGTCATTCCCAAGTGACCTAATTAGAAGATATGTACTAGAAGACTAGTGACGCACTGTATACCGGATTCTGATACTTATTTCGAGGTATGTAAGGACGTCATAGGAATTTGAGCAGCCTTCCTTCTTAATCTAAGCTAACAAGAGTTAAAAAGGTACAAAATACTTTTTTTTTAAAGAAGAAAGGCTGCCCAAATAGGTACCTACGACGTCCTTACATTGGTCAGAATAAGTAATAGAATCCGGTATACAATGCGTCTTAGATATTCAACTCAGATATATCCAATCAGAGCACAAAAACAATATTCTGTAGTTTGTTCGCCATATTTTGGTTAAATGACGAATGATCGAGAAAGTTTCGCTGAAACAAATGTTTGAGAATCTTTTACCACCGAATGAGGTAGGAGGTTCAATAAAACAATCAATGAATTAGCTTATTATAGTCCACTGCTGGACATAGGTCTCTCCCAATGTGCGCCATAGCACCCGGTCCTCCATCTTCAGCATCCAGTCTACCCCAGCTACCTACCTCAGGTCATCGGGGCGTCCTACCTTCCGTTTACTGATTCGCGGTCGCATTCTAAAACCCGTTTGCTCCAACGGCAAGCGGGTCTTCGGCAGATATGGCCAGCCCATTACCACTTCAGCTTCAGCAACCGAGTGCTTTATCCTTCAAAGAGACTTTCAATTTGAGGACTAGCCCCACCGTTAGTGTCCACGTCAGTGGCGTAACTATACCACTTGAGGCCTGTGGCTATTCATTAATACATTTTGTAATTAGTGCCTCCAGTGTTAAGACCTTTGGTGCTCGGGGCCCCCTCGAGCCGAGGCGTGGCATTTTGCCCGCTCTGCCACCCTATTGTTACGCCACTGGTCCCCGTCTGGGCACCGTAGGTCATAAAAGGTATTTAGGTACATACACTCCATAATTTCAGTTATTCTGGTTTGTTTAGTCATGTCAGTCAACATCAGAATATGTGAGTATGCTACGTAAAAAGAAACATTGTTTAAAAATGACTGGATGAATTTTTTGATAAGAATATCTTATGTCTTGTTTTGACAAATACAAGTGATGTAAAGAAGCCTAAGAAATATTAAACGACAACTGAATCTATAAAATCTATATAATAATAATAATAACTTCACACATCTCACAAATAAAAACCAGCCAAGTGCAAGTCGGACTCGCGCACCGAGGGTTCCGTAAAATAGTTTTATTAAATGATGTAACTAAAAATATACGGTTTTCGCAATTTTTCCTTTATCTGTGCTATAAGACGTTGCTTCGTACCAAATTTCAAGATTCTGAGTTCACGGGAAGTACCCTGTAGGTTTTGATTCCCTTCCGAGTGTCGAAATTTTGCGGAAATTTGCGGCATAAACGGCTGTATCTTTTGATTGCGTCTGCTTAGAAGTTTGATTTTTTCACAGCTGTAAGGTACAGTAGACCTGAGTATTTGATATAAATTCCAGCTTGATACCTCCACGCATTCCTGAGAAAAAGGGTCTTGACAGACAGACAGACCCACGGACGGACGGAGAACAAAGTGATCCTATAAGGTTCCGTTTTTTCCTTTCGAGGTACGGAACCCTAAAAACAATAAGGCTTTGAATTTTAATAAAGTTGAACAGTCAACGGCCACATTGAAGTACGGCTAAAGGGCCACGAAGTAGAAAACTTTAATTAATTCTCTTTCATCACTTCTCCGCTTTTTTACTTTAATTATGGAGATTTAGATGATTAATAACAGGCTGAAAGTTCGTATACAGCTTCGTTCCGACGAGACGCCCAACTTTTATTATCTATTGGGCCAATTTCCGATAGTGGGAGTAAAAAAATGAGTGGTCGTGAAACACGTCGATTTGGTATATAGTACATAGTGTACTGTGTATACACAGTAGTCGTGAATTCAAGTCAAGAATTTTTATTTTTTAATCATAACTGCTCAACTAACTAAGTATTTGACAAGAAAACATTTTTCAAAAATATGTAATTATCTATTCCATTTCTTTAAAAAAATGACTGAAAAAATTCAAATCAATAGTTATGTAATTTTTGTTCTTTATTATCTAAAAACAGTGACAAAAATCAAATTAAAAAAAAAATTGTATCCTTTTTTGCCTTTCTTAGTATTTTTTTTGTTTCTGAAATTATTCATAACTAATAGATAATATCAGAAACTTAATAATACTTTGTTAACTTGTTCTTAGCATATTCTTAACTTATTAAAATAAAACAAATTTAGTCTTTTCTTTATTGCCGTAATATAATATAAACAAGTGGTGTTTACCTTTAAGTAATTGCTACACTGTATTCTTATTATTGCATATATTATATTGTAAGTGTTTTTATGTGTAAGTAATTGTTAGTGAACCTTAAATAAATAAATAAAAATACTGACAATTTCATTTAGTAGATATAGTTACTAAAAGGTCTACACGAAGCGAAATAAATTTTAAGACCTTTAGTTTAGCAATTATCGAAGTTACAATGTTAGAAGTGTCTAGATGAAACAGAAATATTTTTTAATTTTTGTTGCCGGATTCGAGGCAGCGTTACGTAGTGCGTTAGCCGCGCGGAGCCCTATTTTCAATATTAAATAAAAACTATTAACAATAGAGGTCAAGTTCCGAGAGCCAACATTTTTTTTTCGGAAATGTAAGAAACATTCTCACAACCACTGATATAAAATATGAAAATCACTAACTACAGTAACTGCCAAGTTGTTCGTACCACTCTTCGCACTCAAGACAATCTTCTGAACTTATTGCTACCCTTTTTATAACCCCACTATTCATTAATGTTTATCGATCGACCAATACCATTACGTTACCGGTATAACCAGTCAAAATAATGTCTATTAACTTATTCTTATTAAGTAGTGAACTGTGTTATCATCTATTATAGTTTGTCCCTAATTTTAATAAAATAAATAAGAGTTTTTGATGTGGCGACGACACAAATTTCCTCTTCTTTTAGAATATTTTTGTTTCATTTCTCTAACACCAATAACTTTTCAGTTATTCCTGAAAAAGTAGGCCCCCTTTTTTGGAACCTTTTATTGTTTACAACTTTTGCAATTGTTAATGTGGGGGTTTGAAATGTATGCATATTTTTCTAGACGTCATGAAGAATCCAACGAGCTATCGCACGTATTTTAATTCACAGTATCAAGAATTAACACGTTTTTCAACTTGTCGACTAGACTAAGAAGTCACTGTCAGTAACTCACATTTGGCTTAAAAGTGAATTACCATCTGTGGATTAACTCCCATTCCGATTCGTTGTAATTGTCAAAAATATAATCTCAGTGACTAAATCGCAAGACACAACTTTATTAAATTTTGAAAAAAAGTTTATGATAAAACAAATTGTTTTTGCAACTTTTAATACCTACCTTTTTTTATTCATATAAATTCATTAAGTTCTTTGTTGCAACCGAAAGTCCGTACAAACAGTCCGTCCGTGCGTCACAAACAAATATCCAAACCACAAACACGACATTCCGTTAAATCAATGGTGCGGAAAAATCCCCTAACCGTATCACCGAAAACCTTAGATACCTTTTCCTTTCAGTAAAAGTAATTTCGGCTACATTAAACGATGCCGCACATTTAAAAAGCTTAAGATATTTCCGTTATGAGTTCGTAAAGTCCTTCGCGTATTCCTCGTCGCCCTCCAACCGAAGGTTTTGAAGGTCGGGTATATTATATGGGTCACAAGAATGTCACGGCGGTGTTTTAAGCACAATAATCTTAATAAAAGCTCTTCCATTTTATTTTAAATGGGTGAGAGGAAAGTGACGAAACATAAATATAAAATATTAAACAGGCTGCTAATTAATCAAAACAAATCGTGATGGGTGGCATGCCATTCGATAGGTGCACTCCATTTTGTCCATCGGAATTCAAATGGCATTTTTCGGAGAGTGTTTAAGTACTAAGGGTCCATTTACAAAGTAAGTTTACACTTTAAGTAAGAGAAATACAATTTTTACAAGTACAGTATACTACAAGGTTTTTATTTAAAGGAAAACAGCTAATACGCGGTGAATATTCAAAGTATTTCAAAGATAAGAAACACTGTTAGCACATTTCTCATTTTGTTTGAATATGGAAAGCCTTAAGTATCGAATCGCTTGCTACGCTACGTAGTTACTTATTCCAGACTAAACGCTCAAATACTCCTGTTAGATTGATTTGAGGTGCAATCTAGTCTCATTTCTATAACTTCATAAAAATTGTAGGTTATATGTTAAGGTTGTCATCCCAGATCCCATATAATAGGTAGCGAGATACGTATATATGTGAGATACAGTTGCAAACTCGGGAACTGCAATAATATCTTGCTCGAATAACTAAATAAAATTAATGCCTCCTAATGCGGAAATCGAACTAAAGAACACACTCATATATTTTAACTTATTTATAATTAAAAATACATTACCATAAACGTGAGTTGCACATTACATTACATACAACATACATTTTTGCAACAAAGTTAGACAATTTCATAGGGGTTCGAAGCGGCAACAACTTGATCACAAGTACAACGTATTAACCATTCCCCCACCCCGCTCCTATGCCTATGTCGTCCGAAGCAGTAGACTGGAATGAAGACAATTACTGAAGACGGACCATTTGTTTTGTTACCGAAGGTCACCAGTGTGACATTGTACCTTAATAATGCGGAAAACTATCAGAAGCAATTACTTTACTGGAACAGATTTAACAAGAATAAAATAAAAAATCTGTAATTTTTGTTAAAAACCACAAAGTGTATGGACAACATTGACAATGCAAAAATGACAAACGTCGATAAATCCCACTATCCCACTATCCCACTAATCCTACTAATCCCACTAATATTATAAATGTGAAAGTTTGTATGTATGGATGGATAGATGGATGGATGGATGGATGTTTGTTACTATTTTACGCAAAAACCACTGAACCGATTGCGATGAAACTTAGTATGTAAATAGCTGGAGACCTGGATTAACGCATAGGCTTATTATCAAGATATATATTATCAAGATATTCCCACGGGACCGGGATTTAAGCGGGTGAAACCGCGGGGCACTGCTAGTTTTACATATTAGTTAACAATACAAAATAAGCTCAACTCAATAAGCTTACAAATAACTTCACTGAAAACAAAGCAATCGAATACCCATAATTTGATACCAATAAACATTATTTAAAGGCAACAAAGTGAAAAATCTCCCGAAGGTAACTAATAACCGATATCCCTTAATACTCTAAAATCAATTGTCTATATAAAATACTACGTAGTAATCAATGCACCGAGCGGCCGGGGCTGTAGACCTAGCACGGGGTAGCGGGGCTAAAAATACGGCCCGCAAACTTAAGACGTTTAGTGAACTGTATTTTCTTCACACTAATTGGACTTCTCTACGTTCCTCGGGCCTGAGAAGGGCTGAGTTAAGTCTTATAATTAAAGAATTGATTTCGCGTGTTTCCGAAGCTGTATCTTGGGTTGTAGTTTTTGTTTTTAAGCAATTTCGTACCCCGAGAAATATCCTCAGGTCAGAAAAAGTCCGCAGACACTTCTGCGATTCTGGGAGGAGCTGCGGAGGTTCACTCAACTACCAACTTGCACTAAATGAACTAAAACAGGTTTAATTATAGAAGCAGGGGCTGAACATAACATAACACTCTCTTGTTGTAACAACGTGTGCAGATCAGTAATGGATCTAACCTCGGACTATATTTCATCATTATTTATCTATATAATATTATCAATATCCTCATAAATAAAAAGTGAACCTCTACTAATCTACTACTAACACTACAGTCATTCTGTGACAAGTTCATTTTAACTTAAACATATAATACATCTTTTATACACAATTCAAATTATTTTGAACTATTAACTTCTTATAAAATAATAATAAGATCAGATACGGGTGGTGGAGACCAAATAATTTTTGCCCAGATAACGTAATTTCCAATTTCAATTTTAATCTTTATTGCAATCCATAATGTTACAAAAGGTCTCAGTGTGGTGACAATTATGAACCCTGTCGGGCACGGCAAAAGTAGTTTCTAATCATAAGTTCAAGGTTTAAAATTTATCATTCAAATAAAACTATTTTTAACGGATACTACCGCGATTTATTTGGTGTTATTTTACTATTTACACTTATTTCAATGTGTAACATTCGCGTAAACTTTCGACAATATCATTTATCTTTCAAGTAAATATTTATACTGTAGTAGCATTTTTGTAATAAATTTTGTTTTGACGTGACAACGTCTTATAAATTGGTTTGCCGGGTGACACTTCAAGAAACTGCGTTACGCTCCGCTCACGTTATGCGCTCACAATGAGAGCGAGTGAGAGGCACGCGTCCCTTCCACTCGGGCATGGTTATTATTTTACCACTCAAAGTCGTTGTCACGTAAAACTTTCGCCCGTATACCGACTTTACAGGCAACCAATTTTTTTATTTATGACTAAATATACGTAGGTAATTTATTTCAGATTTTTATGGACATAACGTAGGTGCTGCCTGAATGCATTTTAATCGGGACGTTGGTAAATTTAATTTCTGAAATTGAATGAAACAAGCATACAATTTAAACATACAGATACAACTGCTCTACTACTAAAATAAAACTACTAAAATTTTTTTAATAAACTGTCCTTTGAATATGCTTAAATTGTCCTTTAAAAACTTACGCAGTCTGGTTTTTATTTTATTTTCTTGTATTTGCAATTCAAGCAAAGCTTTATGAAGAATTTTAGGTTTTGATTAATTATATTATGATTAAGTACGATTTTGTATGACCATTGTTGCAATAGACTGGAAAAAACTACAGCCTTTATGTATAACGTTAAGCTAAATCATCAAATGTTAAATGTTATTAATTTTCTCATAATAGCAATGTTTCCTATGCTAGGTCCGTTGGGCGGGTGGGTGTAAGCCTCTGAGGTCGGGCGGGCGACCGTTATCAGTGCGCAGTCGGACCCCGTAGGCGGCGGACGCGGTGAGTAAATGTAACACTTTTTACTACAATACTACATTATTACAACCAGTCTTTATGTAGTATACTACATACGTAATGTAGTACAAATGTTGTTTTGTAAGAATATAGGGATAAAGTGAGGTTATGTTTGCAATGTTTTATGAAAGCTTTTATTGCCCGTTCCTTGGAACCGATAACTTTTGTCTTAATATAAATTGGTGTATAAAATGTTTGGCAATTGATTTTGTAAAGGGAAATGTTCCGTTTGTGAATTGGTTAATATTGGTTACATTTTAGATTGTCAAATATTGAGTGATGCGACATTATGTTTAAGCTCTATAATATTTTGTGGATATATTAGGTGTTCGGAGACTTCCTTCCTAGGGGTATACCCGAGTCCCTTGCAATAGACTCACTTGTGACGAAACACCGTATGGTTTTAGTCAGTTTGATTCTGACATATCACTTCATCAGCAGCCTCGGTGAGGTGATGACCCGTGGGGGTTTCCACACGAAAAAAAAAATGGTGTTCATGACAGATTTTTTTTTTTTTTTTAACAGAATAATAGTAACGTGGGTCACACATTACTAGTATTCTTGTTAACCCCTCCAGTTAAGCCTAACACTTGTGTTAGGAGTGGGGTCACGTCGGTAGTGCACTAGGTGGGGTTCGAACCCGCAACCACTTTATCGCAAGTCCGGCACCTTAGCCATCACGCTACCGCCGCTTTCATTCTTCCTTTTTATCTAATTGCATTTTACCAATCGGTATGTTACTTATTTGGGGTAATAATGAACTTCTCAATTGCTTTCAAAGCAATTTAAAAAAATGTTTTTAATTATCATTACTTTGGTCAATTCTTAAGAGTGGAAAAATAAGCGGTGTATTTCTTTTTAAAATGACTTTTTTTGTTGCTTGCTTGTTTATGCTTATTATTAAAATTTAAGCCACGACCTTTACTTATCTTATATTGAGTCGTATCTAATCATTGTTCTTTTGAAAACTGACGTTTACTGAAGTATTTTTTTATTATTTTTTTAATTTAAATTTTTAAGTCAACTTGTGCACTTAGGTATAATACTTCTGGTTTCACGAAATATATTTATGAATTACTACATACTACAAAACAAAGTCCCCCGCCGCGTTTGTCTGTCTGTCTGTTCGCGATAAAATCTAACTACTGAATGGATTTTCATGCTGTTTTCACCAATAGATAGAGCCATTCATGAGGAAGGTTCAGGTATATAATTTGTTAAGGTTTTGTGTAAATTGGTTGAAATACGATGATGACTGCTGAAGATGTCTCTGTTACCCGTGCGAAGCCGGGGCGGGTTGCTAGTATACAAATAATTTGGCCCATTTCATCACAAGTAGCGTAATTCCCAAGTCATCGTACTTGTGATAGAGTGGCTGCGGGTTCGAACCCCACCCAGTGCACTACCGACATGAACCCACTCCTAACACAAGTATTTAGCTTAGCTGGAGGGGTTAACGACAATACTAGCCATGTGTGACCCACGTTACTATTGTCCTTTAATTTAAAACAAGAATAAAGGCTATAAAAACTAATCCTTAAAGACATGCTTCCTTTCAATACAAAATACTCTATACGTTTATCATTTCTGTATGTGAATATCCAATTTTGTTCGCAATTCTGTCTAGATTCCATTACTTTAGAAAGGTGCTAGGTGATTGAAAGGAAAGGAAATTGGGGACGGAAAAATGTTCAGTTTCCAGTATATTGGCGTAATAAAAATGGGGTCAGAATGGATGTTTGGAATAACAAATTCCGGTTTTGGTCCAGTAGTCTAATATTCTTTACTTAGTAATGTTGATGTGATACGTTAATGCAACGATTTGAGATTGAAAGGTTGTTGATTTTCAGATTGACTGTTACTTACGAGGAGTTAGTGGCTATTTTATATTTATTATTTACTAGCCATCCCCGCAATTTCACCTGCGTTTATGGTCACTGCTCCGCTCCTATTGGTCGTAGCGTGATGATATATAGCCTATAGCCTTCCTCGATAAATGGGCTAACACTGAAAGAATTTTTCAAATCGAACCAGTAGTTCTTTAGATTAGCGCATTCAAGCAAACAAACAAACAAACTCTTTAGCTTTATATATTAGTGTACTACAAAAGATTCAGCTCTTGGTCCGCCTAAACTGACGTTAGCCATCACATGGGATTGTACTGACAGTCAGCCATTGTATGTAGGAATAATATCCAGCTGTCAGTGGCACTGACTAATCAAGGCAATTCTCTTATAAACTGACCTACCTGTAACCTTTTGACGAAAATTTACACAATATTTTCAAGGTTGAAACCAGCCTTGAAAATATTGAGTAAATTTTCGTCTTATATCGTCCTAAATTTCTTTATCATTTTGTTTGAAAAAATTACTCTCAAAGTCAAATGTTCATTATATCAGGGAAAATAAATTATTGTTCAGGACAGGGCTCTAGTTGCTCGTTTCAAGGCTTGGTTTTATCGTGGGAGAGCCATGCTTCGGCACGTATGGGCTGGCTCGACCGGAGTGATACCACGGCCTAACAGAAAACCGGCAGTGAAGCAATGCTCGCATTGTTTTTTTGCCGAGTGAGTGAGGTTGCCGGAAGCCCTAACCCTTCCCTCCTCCCGAACCTCTTCCCCTCTTCCACCCTTCCCCTACTCCTACCTTAAAGGGCGGCAACGCACTTGTGACTCTTGAGGTGCCCATGTGACCCATCTGCTCGTTTGCCCCCTATGCCATTAAAAAAAAAAACTTTCATTAGTTTCTAACCAATTAAAACGTCTAATAATGGCGCTGCCTGAGACCCAGTAAGATAAGAACACCTAGACCTCACTACGAATATCTAAGTAGATACTAAGTATATGTAGGTATGTATGTGTAGCGTATACCTATCTCCTCTCCGCTTTCAAAGACAGGTATTTAATCAATAAACTTACCGTACCTAAATACTGCTTTATTGAATTGATGTAGCCCGAGCCACGGCAAGGCTCTTGTATAATTTATCGCTTACCTTTACGACTTGGCGGTGGAGCTAAATTAAAATAAACAGTATGGAATAGCTCAGTTTAAATCGTGGCTGTTTAGCCAATGGAGATTGAATGAATATTATGTAACCAATGTATATTGTAAAAGGTGATAAAAGGTTATTTGTTTTCGCCTATGCAATGTTCCCTTGCTTCCCTGTCTTTGTGAGAAGTTGGGCAATTTTTTGGAAATTTATAGTACGAAAATTATTCAAGAGACGGCAACACAGCTAATTATATGACGCAGTCGCCAAACATTGTGCAAACATTTTACGTATATTATGAACGACATTACGTTTAATTAAAATTAAAATAGAAACAGTAAATCTACTGCTTTTTTATGGTAATAAATAATTTCCACTTACAACTAAGGCTAAAAAAATAAATAGTTAAAGACTGCTGCATTTATGCGTGTACTGGCTTAAAAATATTCCATGCCTTGCACCCTTGGATATCAGAAGCGGCTTTTCTTCTGGGATAGTAGGGCTACTATTTACATACACACTTATTACAGATTTGGATACCAGCTCAATCCCTCTGCTACCAGAATACACAGTGTAAAAAAACGTGGAGGCTAAGGCCTACTTTCGATTCATATAAGACCCAGTCTTACCGTTGTAGACCATTCTAGTGGGACCAAAAAGCAAACTAGAATGGTCAGCGACGCAAGTAAATCAAAACCTATAAGTAGGGCACTTCCCATTGACCTAGAATCATGTAATTTGATAAGAAGCAAAGTTTTACAGCACAAGTAAAGAAAAAAATCCAAAAGTCGTTCATTTGTTGTTATATCACATAAAAAATAGTTTTTGTAATTACAAACTTATGTTTTGTGGTTGGATTGTTGACTTTGACATACGTCGCAACCGCAAAGCTAAGTATGTTTTTCGAAAAAGACGGCCAAAAAGTCTTCGAGAATCGATACCCGAGATGGACGTTCTATTTACATACAAGTATATTTGCTTACGGAACCCTCGGGGCGCTTACTCGCACTTGTCCAGTTTTTTTATTCAAAATACTAAACCTCCTAGATCACAAATACTAAACAAAACAAGAATAATTCTAGTTTAGTAAAACTAAAAAGAAACCGTTTTTATAGCAAACCGAAATAAAGAGTAAAAAACGTTCCACTGTCCACCTCCGGCCTTCTCACGGACCTTCGTTACCAAGCCCAATTTGTTTGACTCGTCAAAACGAATCATATAAGCTCAAACTCGAGGCATTTACTAGTAGCCACTGAAGGGTTCCACTATCCACCTCCTAGCTCCATCACTAAATCAGTGCCGAGATGTCAAATTACAGTATTGTCATCCGAACTACAAATACATACAAAGTTTCATTTCGAAACGAGGGGCTCGTGGCTAAGTGGTAACCGAGTAGGTTAGCACATTACAAAGTTAAGTAAAACTAGCCAGGCCAGTGTATTATGGGTGACCATTTCTAACACATTGAGACCCCTCCGTGCCTCAGAGAGCACGTTAATTAAACCGTCGGTCCGGGCGCCGTACAAATATCTGTGGTCTACCTACAGAACTACAGAATTTCGATATCGCCTAGTACTTGGGTTGTGGAGGTCTGATGGCAGTCGCTTCACGTAAAATATCGAAGTTCGGCTATCGTAGTTAGACTGAAAGCCGACCCCAACTTAGTTGGGAAAAGGCGCGGAGGATGATTAGAAGTAGGTAATTGATTTCCAAGATTTGTTTCCATAAGTAATTAGTTAGTTACTTAAGAAAGTTAGTTTACAAGTGAATTAAACCCGGTTAGCAAACTGAGGAGAACTGAACTGTTTTATTTTTGACTATTTATATAGGGTGTTACAGAAAGGTGTGGTCAAATTTTATGAGCGTTGTGTGTGGCCGACAATTATTTGGTGAGTCTAGCCGACAAATAGTAGATTTAGATTGAAAAAAAAAATGGGATAAATAAAATATATTTTTAAATATTTTTTTCCTTGAGAAATGCTTGCAATGGTGCACATTTCTAAACAAGATGTTATAAATTTACTTCTCCATTTCAAAGATTTTGTTTTAATTTTTTTTTATACAATTTCTTTATTTTCAGAAAAATCTGGACATTCCACAACATCCTTGGTATTAAATACTTACCCATAGTTTCATTCATGTCAGCCCTCTCTCATATAAAATATTAGCTACATCGGTAAATTTTTCCAGGTCAAGATAAGACTTCTGTATTAAAAATCAAGAAATTTTCCTAAAATTGTAAACACTATGTTATTTACGGGGTTTAAGGTTTGCGACTCTAAAATATGACCACACCTTTCTGTAACATCCTGTATAGCTTAGCATTAGAAAGTATAAATAATATATAAGTATTACTAATTAAACACGCTGTTGCATTAGTGGATGGAAGCTCTCAAAGGACGTACACAGTGCCCAGCCGTACACAGTGTGCGTAATCGGATAGAACAGCGTGACCTACTTGTGTAAATCTAAAGCTATCTAAAGCTTACAGGTAAAGAAATTAGGTCGAATGCAACTTAATTTCGCAAAAAAAACTACCAAACTATTTAGTCGTTCTTATGTATGTGTTGTTATGAGTATAATACGAAATACACGCGATAGACTAAGGATTATACGTTCTTATACTCACGAACAAATTCACAAAACTGAACGTAACGAACAAAGATAGTGATGCTGTGTTTTGTTAGATATAAAATTACATGACCCCTGTCTTTAAGGGTGTAAAACACGGCACATTTCTGGAACCGTCGGGGTGGTCCAGTACCTCCTTAGTTCTGTTTTTTTCTTCTACTGTTAGCAGGCTCTATAGTCACCCATTCGTTATGGCTAGCCCAGTAAGATAACCGCTTACTATCAGGACATCCGTGTACGTGTTTGCCAACTTATTGGTAAAATAACTGAAGAAACGCTCAGTAGACTCCTTATTTTTATAAATATTTTATACTTCATTGTGTCTCGAATGACCTTTCACTGATCAAATATATTGATCCACACATTTAATAAAGGCCAGCTTATAGTTTCCAATGAAGCCTAAGTGTCCAAATCAATTTGTATCAGACGTCGGACAACGTAGATGTAATCGATAATACGAGTAAGACTTATTATGAAAATAGGTTTCCTACCTATTGAAGGTAACCTTTCAACCTTTCAATTTATACCCAACTGTAACACTCAGAGATAGAGTTGAGTTTTGTCTGTATAAGATAAAAGTTTTACCCCGGCTCCACACTCTTGCTAGTGGGCCTCGTAGAGGCTCCCGCACGAATCGTAGCGAGCAGAGGTTGTGAGAGTGCTAGCCATCTACACTCTCAATTTATTCGGTTGCCTCGGGCCTCAGATCTTTTGATTCCTACAAAAAACCGGCACAGAAGAGTGCATCGGCGTCGAGGAGGCGAGGCGAGGTAAGACGAGGGCATCAACTACAATCTCGCACTCGCGTCCGCGTCCCCTCCTCTTGCCTCGTGGAGAGTGTAGATCTCGCTTTATATAATATATAAAGGTATAGAGAAGACGACCATTAAAAATGTCGGCGTTCAATTTAATTCTAGAAGAGTGCTCTATAAAACATTTTGTGGTTGATATTTGGTTAGAAAAACCTTTCTATCAGCGACGAACGGTGAATAATATGAGAAGACGAATTTTATTGTTTCACATTGAATAATTTTGAATAATTTGATAAAAGATTGATCGTAATGATATCTATTTAATATTATAAATGCTAAAATGAGTTTGTTTGTTATTATGATCAGTTCAATAGCTAAGCTATGAAAGTGTAAAAACAAACTCACTTAAAATATTAGTTAAGAACTCCCTGATTTTAATTAATTCATTATTTAATGGATTGTTGCGCGAATGATACTCTTGATGATGACAGTCATAAATACCAGTAACTGCTTTCCAGCAGAATGCCGCGACCCTTCAACTCAAGAGTCACAAAGTGCATTACCGGCCTTTAAGGTGGGAGTAGGGAAAAGGGTCGAAAGGGGGGCTAGGGCCTCCTGTAACCTCACTCACTCGGCAAAGCAGAACGAATCATTGCTTTACGCCAGTTTTCTGTGAAGCCGTGGTATCAGTTCTATCGAGCGGTCCCATGCGTGCTGAGGCATGGGTCTCCATCAATAAATACGGTCTTTATAGTAGTTTCCCCTTTAAAATGTATTTTTAACACATCAAGATCATTCATTCGTGTTCTTTTTGATCAAGTGGAGTGATCGTTAGTTCCTTTTAAATGCCTTTTGACTGCAGTTTCGTTCGCATTGATTGTGTTATAAACTTCGTGTATGTATCCCTTGCAAACAGTACTTTTTTCGATAAATAATATAAAATGCTGTAATGTCTGTACCCCTGACAATGTGTCAATGTGTGCAAAATTTCATGATAATCGTTTGAGAAGTTAAACGAGAAAGCGTTACAAACAAACTTACATTCGTATTCACAATATTAAGTTTGGATGTTATATAATAGTTGCCTGTATTTTTAGACTATACTGAATTTTGTCTTGTCAGAAATGTCCCGACTAATGAGAGCAATACTCCCCCGGCGCCCCGGGCACGGGAGGAATGCTACCCGCCGCTGGGGCTCTCCTAGCGACAAAGCCTATTCAATAAAGAGCCAAGATGTAAGAAAAATGTAGGCGTGGCAGTTTTATTTGGTATTTTAATATACCTGTATTTAACAATACGACACTTGCTTAAATCACTGAAAGAGCACTGATTGGACACTTGATTTGGACACTGATAACTTTAGCATGCAGTTAAAAAGAGAATAAAAAAAAATGAAGTTAAAAGTGACCGATTGAATTTCCAGGTATCCCAGGTACCTTCAGTTCTCATAAAAGCAGGTGAAATGTGTAAAGTTAAAGATTTCCGAATTGAATATTATTTGTTTATTTTGGAATTATTCACTCTGTTATCGAAAAAATCCATAAAAACTGACATGCATAATTTTTGAGGTTGGTTTTTATGGATTTTCTCAGTGATTTAAGCAAGTGTCGCATACTCGCATTGTTAGTAACACCTCGTATAAAACCATCGCATTTAATAGGCACTACTATAAAGTTTATTTTCTGATTGTGACTAAGGACGCCAGAGCTCCACGGCCTCTACAAATAAGGTCGACAACGTGCGTGGGCTTTGGTGTAACGTGCTTATTTCTTTTTAAATATGAAGAAACATCGATAACACGTTGCTAGTATTTCTGTTAAGCTCTAAATGCTAA
Organism: Euplagia quadripunctaria; assembly: GCA_963859945.1. Taxonomy (NCBI): domain Eukaryota; kingdom Metazoa; phylum Arthropoda; class Insecta; order Lepidoptera; family Erebidae; genus Euplagia; species Euplagia quadripunctaria. The sequence goes on from OY982573.1 coordinate 4,639,943, forward strand.
GCTAAATACTTCTGTCAGAAGAGGTGTCAGTACGATAGTGTAGCGGATGTTAATGTTTATTACTGTCTTAAAAATGATGTATAGAAGAAGTGTAGAAAGCAAAAAAATTAAACAATATGTGTTGTGTGTGTGTGTGTAAAAATTACGTGGAAATGGCTACTTCAAGCTACAAGTGTCCAGTATATATATTATACGTTGACCTATCTTGCTATCAAAACAAGTTGTATTGATTACAGTGATAGTTCAACGTATACTAAAAATGATTGATTTATATTACAAAATATTTAAAAATAATTGAATAACTAGCGACCCGCCCGGCTTCGCACGGGTGCAATGTTATTTACATTGCACCCGTGCGAAGCCTACTGTGGTGAACAATTATCGTCATATTTCAACAAATTAACAAAAGACAACAATATTAAACAATACGTTTAAACCTTCCTCTTGAATCACTATCTATTAATGAAAACCGCATCAAAATCCGTTGCGAGTTTATAAGATCGAACGAACAGAGGGACAGATGGCACGAAGCGACATTGTTTCAACTATGGAGAGAAGGTCGAATTTCGACCTACAGGCAACATCTAGTACTTGTTTATCCCTCCAGCTAAGCTAAATGCTTCTGTCAGAAGTGTTTTCACGACGACAGGGTACTGGAGATTAATACTTTGCGTGTTTATCTTAGTTAGATAAACCGTCACATTTTTATCTCATTTTTGAATTTAGAGGCGTAAGTTTTATAAACTAAACTTACTATATTATACCCGATGGTTTAGATAAATCGATCAATTTCTTTGAAGCAACTATCTCAGTACAAAGAGCATAGCATTCAGTTACCAGAGGTGCTACGAATCTTCGTAGCAGCTCTACGAGAAAACGCAAAAACTTGTAGTTGGAAAGTTGGAATCTAAGATGAGAGCTACGATGTGTAAATGTCCTTATTGAGACTAACCTAAATTACGAAGAAATCACTGTTATAGATATATAAGATATATATAAGAGATCTCACAGTGATGAACTGTTTTTCAAGACTTGTATCAAAATTCGGTAGTACAGAGAGGTCTATGTTTCGTTCCGTTCGGAACCTCAAAATTTGTAATAACGTTTTTTTTTGTCATCAATTACTGTGCAATCTAGTTAACATTAGTGTTATAAAGTGCCATTTATCTAAACAAATAACACTTATATTAATATTCCGAATTTAAAGTCAGTCGGAATTTAAATTACAATACTCAATGAATTTATAACAGGACTTCAAGACTAGACAGTACTAAAGTCTATACCAGCTCTGTAGTGCCAAGAATGTGAGAACTTAGTTTCTTGTGTGATCTATTCTCTGATACGGGAGAATCTGTCTGTCTGGTATAATGTCATGAAATTATTTTACTACATATTAAAAAAACACTCTAATAATACATTACTACAAATAGGAAACTGATCTCAAAGTCTTTTCTTAAACAACAATCTGATTTTTGAGAGTTCAACTTTTTTTAGACTCGAGGCCTCGCTCAGGAAGACTTCAGTTTCCTACCCGGTTTGAGTTTTAGATTAGTCAGAAAACTTAGACTAGCATTTTTTTCGGTTTTGCAGGAAGTGTTCCCTCCCAGCACTCCCTTGGAGAATATTAATTAGACAAGCACCCCACACTGCGTTGTATAATTGATTCAAGTAGACAAAATTACGACTTGAAGATTTGTGTCCCTTGCATTAGAGTCGCAATTTATCTGTATAATTTTTTTTCTATCCAATATGTGCAAAGTACCTACTATTTATACTATATTTTGCGATTTTTCTAATCACCTATTAGAAAATTTGCTATTATACTGACTGTTGTAGATCTATCTATAAATAATATCTATATTTACATAAATAAAATTGAAGTGTCTGTTTGTAACATTTTCACAGGGTAATTAAAACAAAAAAAATTATTTAAATTTGTTTGTCTCCCTGTCTGTCTGGTTGTTCCGGCTAATCTCCGAAATGGGTCAACTGGTTTCTACGGGACTTTCGCCGGCAGACAGCTGATATTATAAGGAGAAACTTAGGGTACTTTTATTTTAGAAAAAAAGGGAATTTTAGGATTCCTTTCAAAAAACATAAATATGTACACGTGAGCGAAACCACGTGCTGTGCTGTGAAATTTATAGTAGTGGTCGCCCAGGGTTTAAAAATCGGGCTTATATAATTCATTAAATTATTTCTAACTAGCAACCCACCCCGGTTTTACACAGGCAGCAGAGACATCTTTACAGCCATCAACATATTTCAATCAATTTACACAAAATATTAACAAACTATACACCTAAACCTTCCCCATGAATCACTCTGCTTATAAGTGACACCCGCATGAAAATCCGTTCAGTAGTTTTTCAGTTTACTGACAGACAGACAGACAAACGCGGCGGGGGACTTTGTTTCTTTAATATGTAGTGATGTACTGATAATAAAGGTCAAAGGCAAGGTCAAGAAAACACGATTTCCATTTTTTTTAGCTCGTGAAAAGCGAAAGGTTCACAAAGAGATAAGAAAAACGTACTAAAATGTTTTGTATTTACCTATTTTTATAGACGTGAATAGTATAATAGTGAATAGATATGTATATCATATATTACAGTATACTCTTCACTTTAGTATGTAATACAATATTCGGAGTGCTAGGTATCCATATTATTTCTCGTTGATATGGGTGTGGAAACACGATGTCGCGTCCCGGCAAAAGAAGTGTCATATCACAAAAAAGTGTCATATCACAAAAAAGTGTCATATCACATGTAAGGTACGTTTAACATTTTTATAACATTGAATAGCAAATGTTACAAAAAGTCAGCTGTAAAAACTTTGTTCCCTTTTTCACTGAGCTGTTTTGTTCAATTCACAGGCATAAAAGTCGTGTCTTCTCGAAATAGCTGTTTTTGTATTTTGACATTTTTTTTGCCGGGAGGCGATGTGTTTAATTTGTACGTATCAAAAATAGAAAAGCAACCAATAATTTTATTGATTGGAGTATAAAATTCATCATTATCATCATTTTACTGCCCTTTTCCACATTTTCATTGGGGTCGGCGCAATGTGTACCATTGCCAAGGGTTTTTGCTAGTTTCTTTTTCGGTGGAGGGTTCGACCCCACGCGAACCCTCCTTGGGAATTTAATCAATTTCAAACGGGACAAAGGAAGAAGGTAAATTGGGGTAAGGAAAACAGATAGAGTGAAGGAGCTAGGGTTAGGGATCCCGCAAGTCTTGGATAAAGACTGAGACGGGGGTCACGTACCCGTATGTCCGTCCTGTGATTAAAGAGGCCACTAAGACAGGGACATTAACTGGCCACTGGATTGGAGTATAAAATAACATTTGTAATTACGATGCTATGGACAGAGACCAAAAATCTTTTAGATAATGAAGGATCATTAAGGAAGGATCTTTAATCACAGGACAGACATACGGGTACGTGACCCCCGTCTTAGTGGGATTATAGACACACAGTCCTCTGTGTGTCTATAATCCCACTAATCCCACTAATATTATAAATGTGAAAGTTTGGATAGATGGATGGATGGACGTTTGTTACTCTTTCACGCAAAAACCAGTGAACCGATTACGATGAAACTTGGTATGTAGATAGCTGGATTAACGCATAGGATACTTATTATCCCGATATTCCTGCGGGATCCGGACTTACGCGGGTGAAACCGCAGGGTGCTGCTAGTCTACAATACAGCGTGCCACTGCAGGCCTGGTTACACGTGAAACTGGGAACAAAATTTATGAAATTAACACACACTTTATATTAAACACGTTTTATCATGAGCTATCAAACGAATTGTAGAACATTGTATAGACATATAAGTCATAAAAATATTCGAAAAATTTGCCTTGATGTAAATACTTACAAATTTTCAGGTTCACGCGCAAACATTACTGCCTAGATAAGTACTTGTGTAAATATTTTCAATCAAAATTATATGTACAAGTTAAAACTTGCGATCAAGTGGTTGCGGGTTCGAACCCCACCCAGTGCACTACCGTCGTAAACCCACTCCTAACACAAGCGTTAAGTTTAGCTGGAGGGATTAACGAGATTACTAGTAATGTGTGACCCACGTTACTAGTAATCTTTATAAAAAAAACAAAAAAAAACTAATTAATGAAAAAAAGACTGACCGCCATTGAGAGCCCTAAAAGCTGTTCTATCATTTTCTAATCATAATCCTTAAGGATGAAAATAAAATGCCTTCTCCATAAAAGTACAGACATTCTGGTGTCGTCCTTGTACCAACCGTCTGGCGACGAGCCTTATGAAGTGATTAATTATCAACATCGTTGCTTCGCCTCGCTCCCCTTCGTTGAGACGGCGTTTGTTCACAACAATGGATGTCTGTCATGTCTTCTATAAATGTAATATATCTATACATACCTATATACTTGCTGAAGAATCTTATAAGAAATAGAAATGATTTAAAATTGTAAATTACTAGCTTTTAACCGCAGCTATGTTCAAGTTAATGTACATTTTGTCAAGCCAGATGACCCTCTTATGCCCGGTTCCTATAATCAAGAAACGATTCGTTTTGCTTATGGACGGTAACCGTTATAGGGACCGGGCATTAATGTTTTTTTAAGGCCTCAGGAGAATTCATTTTTTTCTGGATGAAAATTACCCTATGTTCTTTTTTATATCTGACAACGTGTAGGTAAAATTTCATAATCAGTCTAGTAGTTAAGGCGCATAGGCGTTACAAACAAATCGTCGTGGGAGAGTCATGCTTCGACACGTATGGGCCGTCTCGACCGAAATGATACTACGGCCTCACAGAAAACCGGCAGTGAACAATGCTCTCGTTGTGTTTCGCCGAGCTAGTGAGGTTACCGGAGGCCCTAACCCTTCCCTGTCCCCCTCTTCCCTCCTTTCCCCTACTCCCACCTTAATCACCGGCAACGCACTTGTGACTCTCGAGTTGCAGATGCCCATAGGCGGGCGGCGGTAATCACTTATCATCAGGTGACTTGTCTGCTCGTTTGCGCCCTATCCCATACAAAAATAAAGTTACCGGTATTCAACGAAATCACAAGATGCCGCTGATTGTGGTCCTTATGATACTGTTACCATGCCAATGCTTTAGCTATGCTTAGTAATACGGAACCCTAAAACCGTGTTCCGCAAAGGGAACGAGATCGAGCCAGGGCTCATCCACAATTTATGCATCAGTCTTATAAATAAATTAATTTTTTCTTTTGACCTGTAAGAGATTGCAGACTGCTATAAGGCCGCCCATTGTATCCTATTTATTGGAGTGCAATAAAGAGTAGGTACCTATCTATCTATACCTACATAGCGATCGTTAAATATGACCGAAACTTAAGAAAGTCTAAAAGCCCAACGTGCCACGTAAGCACATTTGGCACTTTTGATATGGGGAAAAGGCACTGAACTCGCGTAACCGTCACGCTCATATATATACAAATATATGTACAGATGTGTATATATATATATATCATCATATTAATACGTGAAGAGAATTCTTTGTACCCCTTTTTAAGAAAATTTCGCAAACGTTTTATATTTATTTATAGAAGAAGTGTTGAACGCTAAAATTTGTAAACAATATATATAAAGTGGAAAAAAAATACAAAACCGGGTACATAAAGCTATGAGTGTCCAGCATATATTTTTGCCTGTCATGGTACAAAAGTCTACACAATGACAGGTCATTGGCCTATGAAATAAACCATGGTCGAAATTCGACCACCACGCGATCTCTAGTATATTTATCTAGTACATGTGTAAGTTATGTTTTCACTTCTGACGTGCAGCCCTACGACTGAAAGTTTTTTTTTTTACAGGAAAAAGGGTTCACTCAATAATTTCTTTCATTATTGCCATCAGATGGTGCGCTACATAGATATTACACCGAGCATGACGGACGAAGTGATTCAGCACCTGCGGGAGAACTTCTTCGCGGATGAGCCTCTTAACAAGGCGGTGTCGTTGTGTCAGCGCGGCGAGAGTCATGGAGCCCTTGAACAAATGTGCATCGCCACTATGAACGATGGACATTCAGTCGCAGCTGTCGAGGGAGATAAAGTTAGTTTGTTGTTTGTTACTACTCGAAAAAGAACTTGTCCAAAGAGTGAGCGCCATAACCTTATTATCGTCATGCAGTGTTACGTAGGGGCGTTTATCTTATAGAACCGCTCTCTCAATTGGCGAAGATTTCGTGTGCAAAACATACGAGTAGTAAACAATAGTAGAATAGAGAATCACCACCTTCTGAAGTCGATTAAATATATATTGTCAGGTAAATATTGTTAAAAGTCGAAATTATAATTGCGCCATCTGTGAAAGTTGCCCGAACTAATATATGAATAATTAGTATACAACAACATCAAAGTACAGTAGTATCTATCGTGCAGAATTCACGAATGGCGTAAATAAAACAAATCAACTCGCGATCAGCATTTTTCCTTGCGCTAACACTTTTTTTTATCTAGCCCGCGCCGTCGGCCGAGCGCCTGAACTGTAACGTGCGATAAGAAACTTTATTTAAAAAAAACGAAATAAATCAAACTACAATAATAATTAAAAGCTAATCTTCTTACCTTACTGTTACAGCTGCTAGGAGTGGCTCTGAACGGCATCTTATGACCCGGTGACATCGAGCAATCACTTGAAACCATCAAGCAGTCTTCCGACGAGAAATACAAGAAGATATTCACCATACTGTACACCGTCAGCAGCGACTTGGATGTTTTCAACAAGTACCAGGTACAATTCTAATTTACTCTTCTTCTTTCTTTATGGTAAAACGATAACGAAAGTAAGGATTATGGTTTTCTATTTTATGATGTCATCGAACAATATTTTTATGTGGTATATAGTATATTTATAAATATATTTATCGTCTTCAACGTCACTTTCCATCAGGTGAGTTTGACTTACTCCTTTACTGTATTAAAAATAAAATATAGAATACATGTACATATACTTTGCAACAGCTATGAATTGAAAAGGTTATGAATTTATTATAAAGCAAGGGCATATTATTTGTAGAAAACCCGTCCCTGTCATTTCAATTCAAGTTGAATATTTTTATTTCATAAAATTGTTCAATAATTCTTTGAAATCTGAAATCGTCAATTAAAAAAAAATTGATCAACACACACCGAGTCATCACAACATAGGTGGCTCTGGCAAATGTAAAATTGTAAAAAAAAATATTTTACAGATAATATTATATCTGCCTGTGTCGTCTATAACCGCCCGTTTCCAAATATTTGAGCATTGTGAGAAGAAATCGGGCAAACAAACTCACGGCTTTAAATCACCAGATAGTTATAACAATATTTAGTAAATTGTATTAAAGCGCTATATTTGACATCTGGAGTATTGTTTGTGAAGTATCATAATTCTATAATGTTAAGGAATTCTGTTTCAGGTTGACCGAATCCTAGAATGTAGAATAATTTCGGTGGGTGAGGAGGCAAGAGGCAAAGGCGTGGCTAAAGGACTAATGGCCAACAGCATAGAACAGGCCAAAGCTAACGGTTTTCGGGTTTGTGTTCATTTTTATCATTTAAGCATAATATAATTATGTTTATTTAAATTAATTGTTTTTTAATATAAAACTTTTCATCGTTTGAAGTTTGCCAATATTACTTACAAGTTTTTGTAGAATTAGCACAACTGGTCGCAAAAGGAACTGTATGAAATTTGTTTCTGTTTGAAGTATACTTTAATTAACTCATACTAAAATACATCATTTAGACATGTTGTCATGAATATAAAGCTGACAATCATACAAAGTCATTTAGCTTTCTTCTTTAATTTCCAGCTTTTCAAAGCGGATGCAACAGGTGCCTATTCCCAGCGCATATGCAGTTCGTTCGGCATGGAGCCGATCAGCACAGTGCGTTACGACAACTACTTTGATGACGAAGGTCGCCTCGTCTTTGAGGTGCCACCACCTCACGAAGCTTTAGTCGTTATGGTAAAAAAAATAGGCGATGATATTCAGTAGTGCGCTCTAATTTTTAATTCATTTTAGCATGTATTAGTGGTGTTTCTCCAGTTGGAGAATAATTTCTCCAGGTAGAGAAACACTACTAATAAGTACTAAAAAGTTCCAATGAATAGGTTATCTTTTGTGCTTCAGAATATTAATAGAACTTGAAGTTGTGATTAATCTTTCAGAATATAAACTGTAGTAGTGTGTTATATACTTATAAAGATATCTGTGTTATGCAAGTTATCTGACGACAGTGTATAAAAGAAAGTACTTCAAAATATGGTGTAAATTTGAACACCTTAATCTCTTTATAATCTGTGCTTACCTCCTGTGAAAATTTGAGAACATCAAAATGTATGGGACTAAGCATGTGGCGTTGATTAATAGCCTAAAACATAAATGTTGTAAAGAAAGTTGTAACGAATAAAAAATCATTATTGAATGTAAAAATGACATTCGTAGATTCTTATACTGACATGTTAAGGACACTTTTACATTAGTTTCTATTTGGACTAATAAAAAAACATTACAAATGATTTTATGGTAGTAATAACTGTATAATTTGTAGTGCTATTACTAACCGTACAGAAGAAAATAAGCTCTATCCTATATCTACATGCAACCTGACCTAATTACATTTACCTTAAATTTCTCGTAGATTTAAGGTAAATATAATTTGGCATGGACACGGCAAGTTTCTGCTAAAACTTCAGCGACTAGAGAAATATCTGCACCCGAAAAACTAGGAAAAATTAGCGCTTGTAGCTGTCCATCTGCTAGTAAATTGCCAAAAAGCCATTGGGATTATAGGATTGGAAACGCACAAGTGATGTCACTAGTGTTGTGAGGGTTTAGGCACAGGTAATCGCTCACCACCAAGGGAGTCGAGTCGTGTGCTTGTTGCTAACTTAGCTGTATAAAAATATTAATTGATCTACAATCAGCTACAGCTATGTAATCATTTTCGATAAACAATACGCATCTATAAATACTAAATATAATATCGCCTCCCGGCAAAAAAAAGTGTCATATCACTTGTTAGGTATGTTTTGACATTTTTATAGCATCGAATAGCAAATGTTGCATTTGGTCAGCTATAAAAGCATCATTATTAGCTCAGTGAAAAAGTGAACAAAGTTCCTTTTTCCCTGAGCTGTTGTTCAATTCACCGGCATAAAAGTCGTGTTTTCTCGAAATAGCTGTTTTTGTATTATGAATCTATGACACTTTTTTTGCCAGGTGGCGTTATGATAAATGTTAATGTTAGTTTATTTGTCACGCTTTCACGCCGCAACTCCTCAACCAATCGTCATGAAATTTTGTATACATGTCAGTCAAATGTCATGGGTACTGGTACTGGAACTTCTAGGTATACATAATATTATAGAATGTTATAGAACTATTACGACTAAAACTATATCTTCTTGTTACTATGTATGTTAAAGCCTCAAATTGTTTTTATATTCAATGTTTGTATTTAAATAAGTATTATTAGGTGTGGCCTAAGTATAAATATGTATGGATAAATGTAATGTGCTTAAATTGAATATATTTTTCCTAAAAACAATTAGGTATTCGTAGTTTTAATAGCTATTGTATAGAACGATGGTCTTATTGTAGAGGAAGGCTTTGGAAACTTAATGAATTAACAGTGCTATGCAGATGTCGAAATTCGGTCGGGATTTTTTTCTTATGAGTATTTGCCAGAGTTTGCAGAGACTGGCGAAATATGTCAATGATTAGAGCTCTCGTCTAAAACTCTTCCTAAATAATTATGTACTGTTATAAAAAGCATCCTCACTAATATTTAAATTGCAACAGCGTATTTATTGGTTTGTTCTTCATTGTCTTAGATATTTATAAATATTTATTTGGGGGGAAAACGGCATAGGTTATTTCAGCAATGTGCATAGTTCCTAAGAGATACCAGCTGTTCATTATTCTACAGAAACACGCAATCAAAGCTACGGGGAAAAGTAATACAACTTCACCTTTATTAATCAGCTTTATAACTTCATATCTTGTAATGTTGGGAGTAAATAAATCTTCATAAAATCAGACATTTGTAAATCTAAATTGGAACGTTCGAAATACAATACTTCTTTTGTTTGTTCTAAATACAAATAAAAAACATGACCTCTATAACGAACATAATATAAAAAAAATATCTGTTCCACAGATTTATAAAAAAAAAATATTAACAAGGTTTCCCAAGCCTTCTTTTAAAAAGCCCATGTCAGAAATACAAGGCTAATAGTCGCATCAATGCACAAAGTGTGTGAATAAAAGTATTAAATTAAAGTAGATAAAGTATATACTCGTCTTAAAAATACTAATATAGTATTGGACCTAATTCATTCAGTGTAAAACTGTGTGCAATAGCATATATAATTTTTTTTTAACTTTCCCGACTTCGACATATATTAGATGTGTTTTGAGATGATGAATCAAATAAACAACATCAACAACATCGGGTAACCATAATTATAAATTTGAAATTTAAAATACCCCGACTTCCGACCGACCCCGACCCGAAAATCCCTTTAACGATTACAAAAGAGCTGATGATCTTCCAACGGCTCAACAGATTTTCTTGAATTATATCCAAGAACACTCGATCAAGTCACCTTCCAAACAAAAAGAAAATCGCACTTAAATCGGTTTATCCGTTTGGGAGCTACGATGCCACAGACAGACACACACCCCTCTTTTTGCGTGGGGGGTTAAAAAAAATTAAAAAGTCACGAGTTACACATCTAAAATTTATAATTACACCACATTACACACATTGTGTGTACATGTGACTGAATAACCAAAAGGTTATTCGGTCCGCCATCTTTGCGTAATGGAGGCGCACAGTTTTATACTGGATGATTTCTGCCACGTATTTGTTCATTGTTAATATTAGGTATCTAATTTAGATTTAGAACTTTTTGAACAAAATACTGCATATGAAGTATTAAATTGTGATTTATTGAAGGGAGGGGATTATTTTGTTGTAACTATCTATTGATTACCCAATTAAATTATAAATGAGTGCTATTCTTATTTAGTGTTTGTGCTTGAGGTACATGAAATACACTACACTACTATATCCATTTAAAAAAAAAAGTATTAAGATTGTTTGTAGTGTAAGATGTGAGTGTGAGTGAGAGAACAAATAGGGTATGTAATGAAATCTCCTTGACACGTTATTCAGTATTTTGTTTTATAACTTGTGTATAGAATAGCAAAAAAAAGAAAATTAATTATGTATAATATACGTTGATTGATGTACTCTAATTTAAAAATATTATTATTGAATATCTTATTAAAGTTAACTATTATTGTTATTTATAAAAGTAGAAGTACACAGAAACGTAGATTTACATTTTCTTGAATATGTATACTACAACTTATTTTTATTGATAAAAGTTAAAGTATGCAATAAAAAAAAATAAGATACATTTTATCACACAGAAATCTAGGCATTATATTTTTCTGATATGTTATGTATATTTCTTGCCTACTGTGTTTACAAAAATAAGGCACTAAGCACCAAGCTGTTCATGACGACATTTTAATTAGTTATTAAAACTATTTACTGTTTTTTGACCCAAGATTCTGAAAGCACAGAAAACCACTTTTTTGACTGGTAGACAAACCAAGATCAGATATTAATATACTCGTATTATATCTTTATATCGAGAACTTCTACAGCGTGTAAGTATCACCGTCGCGAATAACTTACAAAAACGTCTTTCTTTGGATACTTATCACAATGAAAAAGTCAGTTCATCATAAAAATACGACATTAAGGATTTACAGTCAATACTTTGATTTTGAACTACGCAGTGTAACGCAATACGCGTACTGTGCGGTACGGTTTGATTGCATAGATGTTGTACATTGCAGTTTTTGGCCGAATTTACCGGGGTATTTACTCATTTTATTTTCGGTAAAATGTTCTGTTTACTCATTGTGATATCACTTTTAAGCAAAAAAATGAAACAAAAATAAATTATGAATTTTTCGGCACAAATTTCCAATGATTTTCCACTCAGAATGATGGTCTGAATACACTATTTCAGGATTCGGTACGGTGTCATTTACACCCTATATGTGTGTTGTAATATACCTAATATAAAATATGTTGGCACTATTAATAACTATTTCTTAGACTACTATATTACCCAATCATATGGTTATTAAGTAGTTCAAAACTCAATATTTTAGAATTTTCGTGTATTTGATGTATAAAAATTTTGTTGAAAATTATTAATATTTTAGAAAAAATATACTATAATTTGTATTTTTAGAAATACTTTCGCCTAACTATACTGAAATACCTCTTGTATTTAAAGTTTTGTAGAACATTTACACTTGTCTTTTAATTATTGATGTTAAATGTACGTTGAAATCCACATAAGATGCTAATCTTTGTAATAGTTGGTAGATAAGGCGCTGAAACATTATCTGTGTTAGTTGATGTAGATAACTGTTGAAATATTGTATTCGATATAACGAATATATTACGTTTTCAGTGGAGTGGTGTTTTATTTATTTTAATTTTTTAATTTCAAAACTCCACGGCTTGAGTAGGCATTGCAGGTCTAGCCCCAAACTTAACAACCTACAGATTCTTTTGAGGTAATTTGCTTTGAGACAGAAGTATTTCCCCAATGGCCTGTGATGCCATGCGGTGCAGTGAGGTCACTGGCTATTGGCTACATAAAAAGTCTTGCACAATGAGCTATGATATAATTCACTAGGAATAATTTAGTAGGAGAACCAAATAAACTAAAACGTACGTACATAACTCTTGAGGAGGAGAGTGAGATAAAGACCGACGTCAATATTGACTTTAAAGTGAGATGATTTACTAGTAAAAAATTATGAAGACTATTAATTAATTTATTTTGTACTTTTTATGGTTATTGTGACACAAGCAGGTAGGCAAACAACTAGACGACTTAGCGGTAAGTGATTACCTGAACCTACACTCACATCGCTAGTCGTGTTACATATACATTGGATAATGTTTGACTGGCCTGTTGGTCTAGTGGTTAGTGACCCTGACCGCTATGCTTATAGGTCGTGGATTCGATTCCCACCTGAGTCTGGGTGTTCTTTGTGTCCGTTGTTTCTATGTTTGTAAAGTCCCCCGCTACACAGGAGTTTTGTAATTCCTAATGTGGGTGTTGTCTTTAAAAAAAACACAATGTCCCTAACCTAACTCACTACCAGAAAACGCAGCACTTCACTAGTAGATAATGCTACAAAACCGAAGTAGTAGGGTGGAGTCTGTTGTGCCCTCCTTCGTAGAAGATTCGTAATGAAATACCCAGTAGGCAATTTTCCTTACTGAGAAATTGTACATGGGAGAGCCATGCTTTGGCACGTATGGGCCGACTCGACCGGAGTGACACCACGGCTTCAAAGAAAACCGGCAGTTGAAGGAATGATTGCATTGCTTTTCGCCGAGTGAGCTAGGTTACCGGAGGTCCTAACCCTTCGCTCCCCCTGTTCCACCCTTCCCTCCACTCCTCCCCCTTTCTACCCTTCACCTACACCTACCTTAAAGGCCAGCAACGCATTTGTGACTCTCGAGTTGCAGGTGCCCATTGGCGGCGGTAGTCACTTACCATCAGATGACCCGTCTGGTCGTTTGCCCCCTATACCATAAAAATAAAGGAACGGGTGTTATGTCCCTCCAAGAAGTTGTAAATATACTAATCGGTGCGAAAACTTTAATTACGCGATGCAGGATTAATAGTTACTACGTAGTTCAGGTCGTCTTCGCTAGATGACGTTGAAGTATGTTGTTGTTGTATGTGGAAGCCACCACAAACTATTATGGTATACATAGTTAGCAGCTAAGATATAATTACTAGAACCCTTAACAATTAAAGATCATACCTTCATCATGAAGGTTTCATGTACTGAAACTTTACAATGGGACAAATAATATTATTTCGTACTAATCTTATTACTTTAAACGAGGAACAGTTTTGCATTTTAACTGCATAGTTGTATTCCCTGTAAAAATGCAGTTTTACAAAAAGCTATCGAGCGAAGCTCGGTCTCCCAGGTACTATTATTATAAATGTGAAAGTTTTTAAACAGGTTTGAATGTTAATTGACGAATAATAATAATAATAATTTAGTCAATTGTCCTGCGTAACAACTGGCGTCTATATTACGTATTCACTATTTATATGTAATTATAGGAGGGACACCAGATGGCGCTCTTTAATTCCATCTAAATTTCTGGGAGTACCTAGTACGAACTTAAATTTGTATGGAATTGGAAGAATGCTACTAGATGGCGCTTTTATAATTCCATCCGAATCGTTATGAGCATTTGTACCGATGCGAGTAGGTAGTTGACGTACATAATGTAAATTTTACGTAAAAAAACTCGACCCAAATTCTCAACACTGAGACACGCCTCCACCTCTTCCTGACCTGTACGAAAATTTCAAACTATTCTTATCAAACTAGAGGCAATTCAGTTTATTTAAAACAAAAGCTACACAAACAAACTTCCCAAAGCTCATTAGTTAAATAATTAAGCCTACTCATGTTCAAACCATCACAAAACATTTAAATCAAAAATACAATACTAGCGATGTCCTTGTAAACATTAATCGAAGATTAATGATGATGGTCCTACATTACGTACCTGTCAAAAAACATTGATATGTATGATTGGTTTGATTTTAAATATAGGAAGCGATGTATACTGATTATAGGTTGATGCTAGCCAATGTATGTTGGAGTACATTGTATCTACATTGTTCTACGACTGATACGATAGCAATGACAAAAAATGAAATCATAACATTTTTTATCGTCATCGGTAGTAATGTTCAAAATTCATTCTAATAATGCAATGAGTTCAGTTATCATTTTTCCTGGACATAAGACTCTTTTAATGTGTGCCATAGCACCTCGTACTTCCAGGAGAGATACCTTCTTCAGGTCATCAGTCCATCTGACTGGGGAGCAATAAGTTTGCAATTTACCAATATGATCGTAGTTTCTTGAGAGATCGACCGTTGTGCCGGAAACCCTCAACATCTCCCGTGGTAGTATTTTTTATGATTGGAGGAATTGTTCAAGATGATACTGTCCCCAATCTTGCAAACAGGGCCTCACTTGCCTTGCTCACATATTTTTTCTGCTATAAGCATACAATTTTTCTGGTTTTAAAGTGTGGTGAAAACTGTTTACAAAATGAGTGCTCAAATTGTGGAATGATTTCTTTATAGCAAAGAAAAGGTCGTCCCCATTTCATCAAAATAGGCCTGCCATCACTTAAATTGCCGACGCTGGACAATAACTTAAAAAAATCCGGACGCATGCGTGAAATCGAGATTCTTTTCCGGACACCTTAAAAAAACGCCGATTCCATTTAAATTTTTAGCTTGTTAACGATTCATCTAACAATTTATAATTGTCCCTAGGCACAGAGTGCCCGGGTTTTACCCGGCTTTTAAAAACCCCGCCCGGACGCTCCCCGGACGCTCCCCGGACGCCCTCTAAACTAGGACAAATCGGGGGAACCCGGACGGATGGCAGCCCTACATCAAAACAATGGCTAACGTGACCTTCAAAGCCTTAGTGTTGCATATGGCCCTAGGTCACATGAAATATCGGTCAGGAGAATTCTATATGCAAATCTGGTTCTACTACTATGGTATGGTATGACATGCACAACAAGTTTTTGAGACAATTACTTTAAATATATTTTAACCCCATTTGAAACTTGTTCATAATTAAATTATTGAATTGCCTAGCTCTAGGTACACTCCAATTTTAGGTATAAAGGTAGTTTAAATTTTCGTGAAGTTAGCAAGGTTCATATTTTTGTTTTCTTAGCACCGTTTTCTTAATTGTAACACTAAAAGTGGAGACTTGAAGTGAACAAACATTTCAGTTTTAGTTAATACAATTATTTTCATTATTCTTAGCTCGTTTTAGATCTCAGTATTCTATTCAACATTATTTTACTTGTAAAATAACGAATTGACACTTCTATTAAGGGAATGGTCTATAATTATATGCCTGTATAACTCGGAATGGACTGGCAGAAGTATATTACATCCTTTAACCGGCTGATATAGTTATTTCACTACTGAAAAGGTACATTATTTTAAATGATCATAGGTGGGCTTAATTGGCACGCCCGCTTGTCTCTGGAACTCTAACCACAGCTTGCTTTCTTCACCCGGATCTGGTAGTGGAATGTGTCTCACTGTTATGTATTTACTAGATGCACCCGGCATGCGTTGCAATGCCTTTTTTTTTATAATTTTACATGAAAATTTATCGTACCTAAAATTATTGTATTCGATTGCCATCTTGCAACCCTATTGCGGATCTGTGGATGAAACAGAATAATATAAAAATCGCATTTAAAAAGTAGGGGTTGATCGTAGAGGGTTGAAAATTCAGGGTTGTATGTATTTTCTAATGCTGTATCATAAAAAAAATTGCCTAAAATTAAAAGTTAGGGGTGGACTACCCTTAACATTTAGGGGGATGAAAAATAGATGTTGTCCGATTCTCAGACCTACCCATTATGCACACAAAATTTCATGAGAATCGGTCAAGCTGTTTCGGAGGAGTTTAACTACAAACACCGCGACACGAGAATTTTATATATTAGATAAAATCTTGTAGCACTTAGCTTTACAAGAACTTTACTGATATCCGGATTATGTATCTATTGTCTTTTGAATGAATGAGTGAAATGCGAATGAAAGTCATCGATAGCCTGAACCCCCAAAAAAAAAACGGTATAAAGATCACAATAGCAACGTGTGAAAGATACTTTCTACAGTGACAGTAAATTATTATTTGTTCAAGCTACACAAATTTTCCTAAAGCCTTACTCCGCTTTTGACTTCTACGTTCAGTGCGCGTTTTGTTAAAAGAGTTTTCCAAATGTTAAAAGACCTGATGAAATAAGACGTTAATCTGTTATTCATCGTAGATTATAGTAGATAGATTTGATTTATTAGAATATACCTCATTTAAAGAATGAGTGAAATGCGAATGAAAGTCATCGATAGCCTGAACCCCAAAAAAAAAACGTTATAAAGATCACAATAGCAACGTGTGAAAGATACTTTCTACAGTGACAGTAAATTATTATTTGTTCAAGCCACACAAATTTTCCTAAAGCCTTACTCCGCTTTTGACTTCTACGTTCAGTGCGCGTTTTGTTAAAAGAGTTTTCCAAATGTTAAAAGACCTGATGAAATAATTAATTAATAAACATTTAACTGGGTTATTCTTAGCTACGTGTGGTTAAAAATCTGATAAGTTGTTTTGAAAGTGACGGTCTTTTTCATGTTTCGCGAATAATGCACAGCTTGTTACCTCTTTTATTAAGTGTCATAGTTTATTTAAATGCACAATACCAAATAATTCGCAGGACTAGAAGTTACTAAAAAGAGTAAAGATGTTATATTTATTTTTCATTTTTCTTTGAAAATTCCTAAGAATCCCCAGCGACACCGACGGTAGCATAATAGGTGACATGCGGAAGAGTGGTTGCGAGTTGGAACGCTTCCCAGTACAGTAACGACTTGAACTGATTCTAAACACAAGTATTTCGCTTAGTTGGAGTGGTTATCAGTGTTCACAGTAACAGAAATGTGTGACGTGTGACTAACACTACAAGTATACTTTATAAAAAACGAGAAAAGAAAGACAATCATGTAGCTAAGAGCCTCATAGGTGAAACTAATAAAAGCATATTCATATTTTTTATTATCCAATCATCGAGAGAGATTCTTCACAAATAATAATATGATGATAAGGTAGTATTTGACAATGTAAACAGTACGCAATGCGAAGACGAGTACTAAAGAAATAAACGTAAAACATTTGGCGCCGTCGGGTCGCCTGTCGCGCCGAGTGGAGCGCGCTCCTGGGACGATGCCAAACATTGATTGTGAGACAACAGATTTCGGGGTTGCAGCTTTATACTCATATTTCGTTTTCCGTAGCTCGAAAGACCAATATGAGTACAGAGTTTAAACTTTAATAAGCTAGTTTGAGATGGTTGTTTGTTACTTAATTGTTGTAGATTACAAAATGTATATGTAAAATACATATACACGTATTTTTATAGCCCTGAGATGCGCATTGGTCATTTCTTTAGTCTATTATGTACTTGCATTTGTGGGTAGATTTTTACACGTGTACTTTTAATGCAACTATAATAGCAAGTAAGTATGTAAACACCGGTGTCTATACACTGGTGCCTAAAAAACAGGGCTCTCTCTCGGCTTCAATGCGAACAGAAATCTTTTGTGGCCACAAATAATTATTGTTTATTAAAACTAAAAAATACTCTTTAATGGCGAACCGTATTAAAAAGTAAAACCATCGTTATTAAGCCCAACCTGTTGGACTCGTCAAAACGAATCATATGAGCCTTAACTCGAATGGTTTACTCGTAGCCACTGAAGGGTTCCACTATCCATCTTTTGGTTGCACCATCAAATTAGCTCTAATATGCCAAATTATAGCATTGTCATCCAAACTACATATTTATATACAAAATTTCATTTCGATACGATAATAAGAAGTATGAGAAACAAAGGAAAAATACCTGGAAATTCAAACGGTCAAACTAATAAACCGATAGATTTTTTTAATTTCTTTTTTGTAACTGCACGATAGAGTCATATCCTTTCAGTGATTTAAGTAAGTGTTCTATTTTGAAATACACCTTGTATACATAACTATGAAACTCGACACAAAAGAGCGAATCTAGTTTAAATGCAACACCTTAAAAGTATCTGTTTGAAACAACATTTTTATTGTAATTCATAGTTTGTAACAGAGACAGTTCTTAAGTAATTTTATTATGTTTCACCTCAACAATTAGGTTTGATGTCGGACTGTTTGAGGAGTAAAGAGGTGCGGGGCCACTTCACTTCGTACACATATTTTCAATTGTCTTGGCATGGAAGCTTTTATGTAATGGATTAGAGGTTTATGGTCAGTAATAAAACAGTTATATCGCAGATCCATTAGAAAATGTGCATGCGATGAGGCAAGCTGCATTGGTTTCTGATAACCGATACGAGAATTGAAACCAGGTCCTTACGATAATTCGTAATCACAAACGATAATTTAAGCTATTGGCTCAATTAGACAGTGAGTCACAGATCTATCCGATCATACAAAAAAAAATACTTTCAGATTTTCTCGAATTATCCAGAGACACTTTTCTAATGTTTGATTTTGAGGTTACTAATATTAAATTTCATTCCCTTAAAATCCGTATTCACTGCTGTGAAACTGTTATGAACGTTTTCAAAGCCGTTCAGCGGTTCTCAACTGATGCCCTTACCAATAAACGTTTTTTTTTAGGTTTTGGTCTTAGTTATTTATTAAATTTGAAATAGAAAGTTGTGACATGTTTCACAAAACTAAAATTTGAACATTTCGTACAAAGGATCTTAGGAACGCCCACTACTCTAATTTTCACGAGTTAGACTCTATTAGATATTAGATATTTCACGAACTAAATACTATATAGTATATAGTAACAAAATAAACTTAATATTGACTTACATTAACTTCTAACTGAATGGAAACTAATTTCAAAACAAAAGGAAAAGTCGATTAAATGAAGTACAGAAATAGAGTCCAATAAATGAACATATATTTTTGTCATATTTACATATGATAGTTAGATAACCTCTTTATTGTACTCCAAAGGGAGAAATGAATACAAATGTGAACATATAATACACCGTCTAAGTTTCGGCGTTGCGGAAAACTTACAAAAACGTCTTCCTGTGGACTCATCACAATGCAAAAGTCAGTTCATCATATAAATGCGAGATTAAGAATTTACAATCATTAGTTTGATTTTGCGCTACGCAATGTAAATGTAAATAACGTAGGTATCATTTTTGTGCGGTACAGTGAACGATCTTAATCGTTCGGCACCGCTCAAAAAAGCTGATTGCATAAATTATGTCCGATTGATTACATTACAGTTTTTGGCCGTATCGGATAGTTATTGATTTTTTCGGTAAAATCTTCTGTTTACTCATTGTGATATCAGTTCAAACTAAAAAAAAATAAAAATAACGATGAGTTTGCCTGCAGCAATTTCCAAAGATTTTTCACTGAGAATCATGATCTGAATCCACTATTTCAGTATTCGGCAGGATGTCACTTACACACTGTATATCCTAACTAATATTATAAATATGAAAGTAAGTTTGTTTGTTTGTCAGAGGTGCAAATAAGAACATAGGGTCCCTTTCGTCCAGAAAAAAAGAACTGTTCCCGAGATACAGAAAAATAAACTTTTACGCGAGTGAAGACGCGGGTCGATGGTAGTATTTTTATAACTTTGCAATTTGCGATTTTGTATGACTTTGCTTATATTGCACAAACATACCTACTAGTGTATTATTGCTTTAATGTACCAGTGTATAAACTTATATTACGACTTATATCAACAACAACTGATCTACACTCGAGGGCAATGAATCCGGGTCACATACCTGAAAATCCCGGAAACTAATAATGCTAGCTTAGTGAAATAAATTGTGTTTAATAGATACTCCTTAATTATAGCTTAGTGATATAAATTGTTATGCCTGCTCTCATAGAGGAATGGGGGAATATTCCCCCACACCGGATAAGAAACTCGGTGTACAGTATGCCAACTACATACCCGCAGTAATCGCAGCACGTGGAGGTAACACAAAGTACTAAAATTTGAGAAGACTGTTGTAAAAAACATATGGTGTTTTTCTATTTTTGTTTTAAGGTGATATTGCTTAGCTTGAAACCTGAAATTGATCGTGGGAGAGCCACGCTTCGGCACGTATGGGCTCACAGGAAACCAGCGTGAAGCAGTGCTTGTGTTGTGTTTCGCTGAGTAAGTGAGGTTACCGGAGGATCTAACCAGCCCCCCTTCGAGGTGACTTCCCACCCGGGCTCGGCGTAATCTGTTACGCCGAACTTTCAGGAGGCGGCGCGCCTGGCCACCAGGGGAGTCTCTCAGGTGATCGGGCGCATCGACGCGCTGGGTTTGCGGGTGGCCCTGGATAAGACGGAGGCCCTTTTATTTCATGGGCCCCGTCGTGGTCCACCCCCTGGCGCCTCTATCGAGGTCAACTCGGTCCTCGTACTGGTTCAGGCCCACATCAAGTATCTGGGCCTGATCCTTGACGGAAGGTGGCGCTTCGACGAGCACTTCCTGCAGCTTGCTCCAAAGCTGGTCGGCGCTGCGTCCGCCCTTGGGCGGGGGTGACTGGGTGGTGATTTAGGTGAACCCAGCGTCGCTACGAGACGGCTGTACACAGGGGTTGTTCGGTCAATTTTTCGCTTTGGCCGGGACTCCCCCGTGGGATTTGGAGGCGGAAGTGCTCGCCGAAGTTTATCAGCGGACGACTGAATTCCGGGCGGGAAGCGGCAGTCGGCCCCCGCCCGAAGAGGTACGCGAGTGGCGTGAGGCCGCTCGCCGAGCCACGATAGCTCGTTGGTCGTCCCGGTTGGAGGCTCCGTGGCGGCTGCCGTGGAGGCGCTCCAGCCGGTCATCGTCGAATGGGCAGGGCGGCAGCACGGGACCCTTTCCTTCCGACTGACGCAGGTTCTTTCCGGGCACAGCTGCTTCGGGAAGTACCTACACTCGGTCGCTAGGAGGGAATTGAGTCCCGCCTGTCACCACTGCGACTGCAGTGAGGATTCGGCTCAGCACACGCTGGCGGTTTGCCCCAGTTGGGTGGCGCAGCGTCGGGCCCTCACTGCAGTCATCGGAGAGGATCTGTCGCTACCGGCTGTCATACGCTCCATGGCCGGTAGCGACAGGAATTTTACCGCGGTCGCAACCTTCTGTGAGGAAGTCATCTCGCAGAAGGAGGCGGCGGAAAGGGTCCGGGAGGACGACCTCCACTCGGACTTAATTCGCCGCCGGCGAACCGGGCGGCGGAGGTGCGCTTACTAGCACCTCATGCCGCCCTGAGTGTGGCCACGGGTGGTTCGGACGGGTTTTCCCCTCTACCCGCTATAGTGGCCTCCCGCGAGGAGGCGGCGTCCGCGTGTGCCTGGACGTCGCCGAATAGAGAGGTTTTTACGCGAAGGTGGTGCCCGCGCTTTTGCGGGCAGGCGCTAGGAGTCTTAATAAAAGCTGTTCCCGGATCCCTCCTACTTAAGGCGCAGTACGGCACACCGTGTGGTTTTAGTCGGATCGATTCCGACACACCGCCCCACCGAAAACCCCGGTGGGGTGACGGCCCGAGGGAGTTTCCACACGCACAAAAAAAAAAAAAGAAAGGATCTAACCAACCCTCCCCCGTTCCCTTACCCCATCTTCAACGCCGGTAACGCACTTGTAAAGCAAAATATCTCTTCCAGTTTGACAAAATCTACATTGGGAGCGAAGCCGAGGACAGAAGCCAGTAGAACACTAAAGTTATTAGAGTTTTAACCCCCACGCAAGGGAAGTATCGACCTAGACAATGGTAGCATCTAACCACAAAAGCTTTTTCCTAAGATGTGTCTGTCCTGTTAAACCCTAATCCTGTCTGGTGATTAAAAAGAGTGGCCGTGAGTTTGTTTGCCCTATTTCTTCTCACAAGGCTCAACGAGTCGGAAACGGGTGGTGATATCTATCACCGCCCGTTTCCAAATCGTTCACAGGCAGATACCGTGGTTTATCTATTAGGTGAACTAAGGGCACTACATTTAATACATTTACCCGTGGTTTACCTATTGGGTAAACCATGGGTACAATATATTAACCGTGGTTCACCTAGAACCACGTAGGTAGACCTCGGGTAATAAACCTATTATCAATTTTGTTTATTTTATAATTTCACATCTGACATACTAAGCAACTCTGTATTTGTTGATCTACAATTTTTTTCAATTGACGTTTTCAAATAATTGATGACCAATTTACGAAATAAAGATATTGAAATTAATTTAATTTAATATTTATAATTAATTTAATTTAATATTTATAATTAATTTAATTTAATATTTATAATTAATTTAATAATAGTGCCACAACCAAGGCATATAATATATATTTTTTATTAATTAAGAGTACAGATTGTAATCTGTAACAAACAATGAATAAATTTGTTTGATTTGACATAAACATCAAATTAGTAATACATAAACCGTCTACAGAATCTCTCTTCGCTTCAATGGAAAAGTACTTGTCCATTTACTCAGCTACAAGCTACGCGATTACGCGCCTACACGTCTGCGGTCTGCTACGGTCTACGATGCAAGACAATCGGGTGACATTTAAAAGGACAAGCAACAGGACACATTCAAATGTCCTTTATTTATTAACGGGATTTGTAGAGGGCAGTTATTTTTACCTACAGCGAGACTCTTTTGATCACAATAAAATTAAGTATCTTATCTATCAAGTATCTATTAAATGTATAGTGTGTAGGTTTGGTTCTAATTAAAATTAAGAACTTTGTATTAATGGACAAAACGAGGACGTTTCCACGTTCGGTGAAAGTCGATTGAAATGTTCACTTTAAAATTGAATTCATCATTAATTGTATTTGTGGAGCTTTTCAAGTGATGATTATAAAATAATTTTGTCTGAAAGTTCATAACAGAATGAATGCTTGGCCAATTCATTATTTCTATACTTATACAATACCAGCTACTCGGCCACACGCTGCTGTAGCTAGGTAATTTGAAAAAAAAACTATCCTATCTATCAAGTTGGACCAAACTGCACACATTGTGCAAAATTTCATTGCCATCGGTTCATTAGTTTAGAAGTTCATCACAAACAAATAATGTGACACGAAAATTTTATAATATAGATAATATATAACGCGTATGTTTAGAAACAAAACACTACCGCGAGCGTTGCCGAGAACGGGTAATACATACTCGTACATAAAACTCCCAATTTTTTTTTATGGTATAGGGGGCAAACGAGCAGACGGGTCACCTGATGGTAAATGACTACCGCCGCCCATGGGCACCTGCAACTCGAGAGTCACAAGTGCGTTGCCGCCTTTCAAGGGGAGTGGGAAGGGGAAGGACGGGAATAGGGCAGGGTTAGGGCCTCCGGTAACCTCACTCGCGGCGAAATACAATGCAATAATTGTGCCGAACCATGGCTCTCTCACGTAAAATCTCTCTCAAACTCATCAGCTTCATCAACTTATTAAAGTTTAAACTTTTTTCACTAGATATGTTGATGTAAAACTGAAAAAGTGACCTCTACAAGCCTATTTTTAGCTTCTAATAGCACTGTGTATATATACATTTTCTTATGGAAGATTTAATACTTTTATATACATATACGTACTACTAGGAGAGGCTCGTGGCTAAGTGGTAACCGAGTAGTTAAGTAATACTAGCCAGATCAGTCTTAGGATGGATGACCTTCTTAACACTTTGAGACCCCTCCGTGTCTGGGAGAGCACGTTAAGCCGTCGGTGCCGGTTGCTATACGAACATCTGTGGCATTCGTTACGTGTAGTTGGAGCCCTAAAAAGTCCGACAACCTGGTCTAACTACAAAACTTCGATATAGCTTAGTACTTGGGTTGTGGAGGTCTGATGGCAGTCGCTTCACGTAAAATATCGATGTTCGGCCGTATCGTAGTTAGTCTCACAGCCGACCCCAACTTAGTTGAAAAAAGGCGCGGCGGAGGATGATGATATATAGATATAGATACATATATACGTACGTACGTACGTGTTTTAGTTTTTGATACGAATAGTTTACAGTATGTACGAGTATTTCACTTTTCTTATCGAATGACTTCATAGTTTAAGTGGATTCACCGGATGGTCGTCTATATACTGGCATGACACACTCATTATCTTAATTTTTTTAAATTTCTCTCTTAGTGAATGTCTACAATTGAAATAATAAAGTGCTCGGAAAGCCCTCTTCTGCCGCCCAAAAATGATTGAAAATTATATCTACAATACATATCTACAATCATGTCTATTTTATTTGTTTCCTGTCTAAAAATAATTTATCTCGTACAACTTTCGTTCCATATTCTATTTAAAAGACACCCTTGCGCGCATTTCTAATAAAAGTGAAGCCTGTGAAATGGGTTTCACAGGCTTCACTTTGAAAGAAAAACTTTGAAAGAAAACGCAATCAAAACTGGGGTTTTGATTGCGTTTTCTTTCAAAGTTTTATTTTCAAAATATATTTATTTATTGGTTTACTAACGGACGCCCGCTGCTGCTCCGCCAATCTTAGTTTCTGTTTACCTATGTATTAATTTAAGATACATACAATCATCATGATTTAAAAATGTGATTATCCTTCCCTTCCGTTCCCTTTCCTTCTGTTCTTACTTTTAGAGTAAGAACAATTAACTCATTAACAATATGAACTCTCGGTGGGTGTCGTATTAATTGATTTCAATATATCCGGCACCAGTATAATAAAATTTAAACAACTTCGAACCAATATTATCCCAACCTCAAAAATGCCGATTTGAAAATTTCACTCTATTTTAGTTATCAACGAGTGAGTTGAGTATGCTCTTGTTTGCCACTATAGAGGGTATTACAGAAAGGTGTGGTCATATTTTAGGTTCGTACAAAATTACTGATTTTTAATACAATAATTTTATTTTGAAACTGATAATTTAAACTTAAAAATTTACAGATAAAGGCCATATTTTGACATGAATGAAACGAGTGGTATTTAATACCAAAGATGTTGACGGAAATCCAATTTTTTCTGTGAATGTCTGCATACAAAATAAATCCATTGAAATTTACTTTACACTTTGAACTCTGAACTTATATTTATTTTGAACTGACTTTTGCATTGTGATAAGTATCCATAGAAGCCATTTTTGTAAGTTAGTATATATACATGTGTATGTATATATATATATATATATATATATATATATATATATGTATATGTATATGTATTTGCTAATGTACTATAGACGTATGTAAGTACTGATATAAGATAAGATATTATATATTGATTTATACGAACGAATTGATATTTATATAATCTATTCACTGTGAACCCTTTAAAGATTTTCTTTGATGTTTTAACACCAAAACCACCCACGTAAACCATTACAGTCCTGTCCATCCAAAGGTTGCCTTTGTCTGGAAGACATTGCTTTTGGCGATAAGGCCGCCCATTGTGCGTTTTATGTATATAATATCTATTTCTGTATATTTGATTTTCTTTGCTTTTGGTGTACAATGAAGAGTATTTATTATTATTCTCTTTATTCATCTTCTACCATATAAATTACATTTTTAAATACGTGCATAAAAAATATATATTTAAAAATATAAAAAATAGTACACCACCGACATTGGGTACAGGGACCAAGTTACCGGTGGTTAGGGCTCCAAAGACAGGAACCTCACTATACGGGCCGTGTCGAGAAGAACTGCCTTCTGCATCAGTCCCTTGATCCAACCGTCTAACGCGAGCCTCTTAAGATGTTGATCGAGGCTCTTGGCTATTAATCCATGAGCCGATATGACAATCGGAACAATGATCGCCGATTCGACATGCCACATATCGACAATCTCGTGAGACTTATTATTATTATTCTCTTTATTAACATTTAAATACATATAAATTACATTTTTAAATACATTATTATATAAAAAAAAAAAATATTTAAAAATATAAAAAATAGTGTCCCACGGTATCGGGTACAGGGACCAAGCTACCGGTGGTTAGGGTTCCAGAGACAGAAACCTCCTCACTATGCGTGCCGTGTCGAGAAGGACTGCCTTCTGCATTAGGCTCTTGATCCAGCTGCCTAACGTGAGCCTCTGAAGGTGTTGGTCGAGGCTCTTAGCAATTAACGCATGGGCCGAAATGACTATCGGCACAATGATTGCTGAATCCACATCCCACATGTCGACAATCTCGTGAGATAAGTCCAAATATTTTATTTCTTTCTGTTTTTCAGCCTTCAAGAGATTGTCGTCATGGGGAATGGTGATGTCAACAATCATTGCTCGGCGCTCTAATCGGTCTATCACCACTATATCAGGCTTATTGGCAACAATAGTCCTGTCAGTGATGATAGATCGATCCCAGTACAATGTTGCACGACCATTTTCGAGAACTGGGTCGGGCACATACGTGTAGTACGGTAACTCGACAGTCACAAGGTTATATTTAAGAGCAAGTTGCTGATGGACTATCCTGGCCACTTGGTTATGTCTATGCAAGTACTCACCGTTGGCAAGACGAGAACAACCGGAAATTATATGCCTGAGGGTTTCTCCGGGACGATGACATGCCCGACAAATGTCAATCGTGCCGTCCTTCAGTATATATTTTCGATAGTTATTCGTCATAACAACTTCATCTGTAATTGCACAGACAAACCCTTCAGTTTCTCCGAAGAGATCACCAAACCGTAGCCAGGACACAGATGCTAATAAATCGACATCGGGCCCATTTAGGGCCCGATAAAAACGTCCATGCAGCTCTTTGCCCTTCCATATCTCCTTACGATCAGTAATATTAAGTACTGCAGGTTTGCGCCAGTTCTCTTTTCCTAGAGCAAGTGGGGTGAGTCCGTTGTCAACTGCCACCGCATCCCGATGCACATCCACGTTAACGGAGAGGAAGTAATCTCTAAGATTGCATACCTCGCGATTATGGAGGGTCTTGGCGTTTAAAAAACCACGACCCCCACATTTCCGCGGGATATACAATCTCATTACCGACGATCGTGGATGGTGCATTCGGTACGCGGTAAGCAATGTACGAACTCTTCTATCCAGGGCATCTAGTTCAGTCTGAGTCCATCTAAGTATTCCAAAGGAGTAGATTAGGACTGGCATGACCCAATCATTATAGGCCCGCACCTTATTACCGCCTGACAAAAGACTTTTCAATACTTTTTTCAGGCGGCCAAAGAAGCGTTCCTGTAACGATTGCTTCATAATCAATTCATTTACACCTAACGCCTGTGACATACCTAGATACTTGTAAGTTTCGTTGGCGGAAAGACATCTAAGGTGTGTGGAATCTGTGAGTTCCATCCCATCGGATTCCACAATCCTGCCTCTTTTAACATGCATGACTGCACATTTATCCACACCAAATTCCATCCTGATACTTTTACTAAAGGTTTCAGTTACCTCTAGTAATCTTATCAATTGGAAATTGCTGCAGGCAAACAGTTTCAAATCATCCATGAAAAGGAGGTGGGATATAACCTGACCTCCTCTCCGCAAACGATAGCCTAGCCCTGAACTCTCCAGCAAAGTACTGAGAGGATTCAAAGCTAAACAGAACCACAAGGGGCTCAAACTGTCACCCTGAAATATACCCCGCCTGATCTTTATATGCTCGCCGTCACCGACAGGCCGCCGACATCCTGGATAGCAGAGAACCGTTCTCCATTGCCGCATACATGCCTTCAAGAAAGTGCATAGAGTCGTATCAATCTTGTACAACTCCATCACTCTCAAGAGCCACGTATGCGGCACAGAGTCATAGGCTTTCTTATAATCTATCCAACATGTCGCCAAATCCTTTCGGTTACGGCGAACTTGTTGGTTAATGATCGCGTCAAGTATAAGGAGCTCTTTAGTGCCACGGGCCCCACTTCTACATCCATTCTGAGAGTAAGCCATAATAGTATTATTAGTTATATGAGATGTTATCTTCACTCTCAGAATAGATGTTAGTAACTTATAAAGTGTTGGGAGACACGTTATAGGTCTGTAGTTTTTGGGATCCGTGGCACTACCAGACTTATAGAGGAGGTGAGTTACTCCTGTGGTCATAAAAGTTGGAAGCGAGCCTGATTCTAAGCATGAATGGAATTGAGATGCCAAATGTACATGTGAGCTACGGAGCCACTTTAACCAAAAGTTATGCAGTCCGTCCGGTCCCGCTGATTTCCAATTCGGCAGCGAACGAACTGCACAAGCTATATCAGTGCTGGAGATGGATATTGGCTCCATGGTATCAATTGACTCACATGATCGTTCAACATCTCGCATCCAATCACCCTCTGTGTGAGTGACAGGCATTGCCCAGATGTTACGCCAAAATGTATTTGTAATTTCAGCATCTGGGAAATGTGTGTCACTCACTACATCAGGCTGCTCCCACCTTCTATAAACCCACCTCTCATCCTTTTGGAATGAACGATTCTGAGTATATCGGTCCACTCTTTTTTTGTATCTTCGTATACGGTTTGCCCATGCATAAACCTTCTGTTTCAGAAAGTCAATGCGTTCTGTGACTCGTGCTGCATAATGACAGGAACTGATACCAGTTCCCGAAAAAGCCCGATTCACAAAACGCATTACTCTCGGACGTGTGTTACCCGATCTGAAACAGATAAGCTTGCCAATGAGTGCCCTCGCCTCAGTGATACGACGCTCAATCCTGCACTGCCACGCCGGAACAGCAAGCTTTAGCCGAGTAGCGGTATTATTTTCTGCGAATTTAACACCAGCTACTCGACATGCTGCAACAGCTGCACAATACAGAATTGAGTGTATATCACTGAGATCTTTGCTTTCTTCTAAATAAATATTTAACATAGAATCAAGGGCACACACCAGCGCTTTATTTCGTTTATGCATTGGCAAACGCGGCAAACGAGGTCTGTTTTGATAACTCATGGACCGATATTCTCGAATAGCACCTTCCAAAGTATTCCTTATTTGATCATTATACTGAGTACTTACAGATGAAGCATTGCTGTCCTCTCCGCCCTCATCAGGGTAAGGTCGTAATAAACCAGATGGTAATTGTGTAACTATTTGTGAAGGAGGAGAAGCCATAGTGCTAGTCTGCAAGTCCAAGCGCAGCCTCTCAAGCACAGAGTTATCCAACAAATGACATCGTTGGATGGCCCGTACTTGGTCCGATAGTCGTTGCGCCGAAACGTTAACAGTTGGTTCAAGTTCCTGAAACAGAGACAGCATACGATCACGGTACGCAGTGAGGTTAGTTCCTCCCTCTGTAGCCACAAAATATGCTCGCATGACGTTCTCATTTATTAAAGTCGTCCATCTCATGCGACGCACATTACCACCGGTAGCGGGGGCCCTATTCGAAGCCGGTGGGCCTCGGGATCCCAAGCCATTCGGTGGCCGGCCTCTCCCCTGCCGACGTACAGGTATTGGCGACGTCGGCGGCGAGAAAAACTCGTCACTCGATGTCGAGCTCGACGCCTCAACAGCGGTCGGTACACTTGATGAAGGTTCCGGGGGCCGCGAGGCGGAGCTGAGCGACGAGTCCGGGGATAGTATTTGCGCTTTTGCCCTGGATCTTGTAAGCATCTTCGGAAGTTTTTAATAATTGTATTCGTTTCGGTTTAATACATTTTTTCTTGTATGACATGACATATGTCATGTCTTAGTACTCTATTTATAGCTTGTTTTCGTCATTTTTTCCTTGTTTTTATTTTTATTTTATTTTGGATCTGCATTTTCGTTTATAGATTTCTATAATATATGGATTCAATAGAAAGTTATCTTGAAAAATATAAATATTGGAAATACGCTTATAAAAGAAGACTGCCTCTTAGTGTTGCCAGGTTATTATTCTTATTATTATAACAACACTGCGAACAATACCATCTTTATACAATACAAGAAAGGTTTATTAACAAAAGTTCTTTAAAACGACTTAAAAAAAAACTATTGCATAAAAGACTTAAATGGTTTTCTCATGAATGCCATTGTCAGAACTGGACTGGGCCTGGAAATGGAACCACACGAGAAGCACCAGCTATCAAATAAAAAAAAATCATCAAAATCGGTTCACCCAGTCGAAAGTTCTGAAGTAACAAATATAAAAAAAAATACAGTTCGAATTGAGAACCTCCTCCTATTTTTGAAGTCGGTTACAAACTCTATTATTGTTTCATAATGTGAATAAAAGTTACTCCAGTAATATAAATATGGCCTTTAAATAAAAAGAAAATACCTAAATTAATAGTCAGTGCAGTAAGTTTTCCAACCATTTAAAAACGCGAAATTGACGTCCTGAATTCTTTCTGTCCCGAATATATAAACATCCCCACTCCAAAACAAAACTTGGCATTATCAATCGCAGACGTTTCCCGATTTCCCTGTGATTCACCCACTCGCATGCTATATAAGACAGGGGTTTCCCTAAGCTAACCAGTACCATGTCGGCCTTAGTGAGGACCGCACGCGCTCCGTCAACAAAAACTTTTTACGTGTTACGAAAATGGAAACTTTCCAATTTTACAAGGTGAGGTTTTTACTTTTAAGTCTTTTTATTTTCACAGTCATTAGTGATCGTTAATGGCCAGTAATTTATTTCGACTAGCTGTAGGTACATCTACATTTGATCGATATCCATTTGCCATATAGTTTAAAAATAGTTTTCCTATTATCTTTATGGCGTTCGTTACTTTATGGCTTGTGTTAATGAGATTGCAATTAATGTCGGATTAGTCGGATAACTTCTACTTTATTATAAAAATATTGGAGTTATAAATATAGAAAACAATAATATGTATAGTTAGTGGTATTACAACACTTTTTCTTTCGAACTCGGATCTTGTTAAATTAATTAGTTTTAAATTATTGTCTGAAGACGGCTTATGGTAAAAGGCATTACGATAGAGCCATGTTGAGCAATAAACGTCCTATGACAATTTGATAGTGATGAATGATTAAGTTTTAAATTCATATATTATGAAGCAAGAACCCCATTAGTGTCAAGATAGGAAAATATGTAGGTACGTGTAGTTCGGGTTAAAATTAAAAAATGTGTGTACTTTTAAACGAAAAGAACAGAAATAACCGAATGCACCTTGTTTGCAATCAGCATACTCGTAAAATAGAATTCCTATTAGAATGTTCGCATAATATCTTTTGTAAATGATCACATTTCGGTTGGAAAAATACCGAATGAATGCAACTAAATAAAATTTATACGAATAACTTTAAACTTCAATGATCTATCTTTAAATGATTCCCGTTTCGCCCGAATGGTTTCTGAGAAGCTAATGCCATATAAGCATTTTAATCTGTAATCACAACACTGTCACACTCTATCAGTGTTCCACATTCCATCATCATTCGTTGAACTGTTATAGCGTGATCTTTTAGACCAAAAAGTTGATTGTCTTAAGATTCACCCGAATATGATTAAAAAAAAAACTATTTCATTTTTTAAATCTTTCTGGCCAGTTAGGATCCTTATGTATGGAAATTAAATAATTGAGTTACCCTGAACAACAAAATAGTTCGTAAAAGCATTTCTATTAAGACGTATTTCCAAGTATTGAAATTAATAAAAAACTGTTTAAGACATGATGATTTTTTGTGTAAAAGTAGGACAATGTATTTCTTACTAGAGATGGCGTAGTGGTCAAATTTCGATATTGAGACTTCGGTTTTTTCCTTGGAAAGTATAACTTGAGCTGTCATTGTATAGACTTACTTGCCATGACAGGTAATCACATAATATAATTATAATTTGTGTTTAATAAGCCGTTTCCACATAATTTTTAAAATTGTAAGACATATTGTTTAAAAATTTTAGCTTTCTGTACTTCTTCTATTTGTAAACTGTAAATATTCCAAAATTCACGTTACTACGTTGGCGAAATTTTCTTAAAAAGGGGTACAAAGAATTCTCTTCACGTATTAATATAATGATAAGCAGTACCATTAGCATTATCGCTAATCTTTCAATTTTAGATTCACTCAATTTCAAATTATTGTTTCTGTATTGAAAATCCATTTTCCAATAATTATCCTTTTCAATATACTCCCTATTTATCCATCTTTCATTTTCGAAGTGCTCGGTTGACGACAATAAACTTGCCCCCTATTAGCGGAACCAAATCATAGTTAACAACAAGTGAGTGTTTAATACACCTCTGGCTACCCCTTCGGAAATACAGGCGTAAATATGTATGTTAGTGTTATATGTTATTCACGGAATCTACTACACGACACTCAGCACGACTATAACCTTCTGTAGCACGCTGTTCATACTTTATACATGCATACATCTCATTGAACTACATACCTTTATGAAGGCAACATTCTTTACGCCATTAATCATGAATGGAATTCTTGGCAGTGAATAGAAAACTAATTCAAGAACGCCTTAAAGCCTTGCCGTATTTTCAAGGCCTTTTAGGTGGGTATGCGATTATTTTTTGCGTATACGTATTTTAGATATATACATATATTAGCTCCAACTCTTAACCCCTTGGAAAAAATACAGGTCTATGCTAGACGGTTAAATGCGGTATTCTATTGAGGAGATTCCCTATTTGGACGAGTCCACTTTGCGCAGGCCTCTGTCAGCCCTATTCCCCAACAGAAGAATATTTGTGTGGGAGAGCCATGCTTCGGCACGTATGGGCCGGCTCGACTCCACTCGTTACCACAGCCTCACTGAAAACCGGCCGTGAAGCAATGCTTGCATTGCATTTCGCCGCGTGAGTGAGGTTACCGGAGGCCCTAACCCTTCCCTCTCCCCTATTCCCGTCCTTCCCCTCCCCGCCTATTCCCACGCTTCCCCCCCTCCCCCTCTTCCTTACCTTAAATGGCGGCAACGCACTTGTGACTCTCGAGTTGCAGGTGCCCATGGGCGGCGGTAGTTATTTACCATCAGGTGACCCGTCTGCTCGTTTGCCCCCTATACCATAAAAAAAAAGAAATAAAGTTTCCTCATTCGAGAGGCTTCAGAATGTCTTCTTTCTGCTATGTCTTATATCCCCCTGAAAGGACACAGAAAATTTATTCTTGGATGAAAATTTCTAAATATTCAAACGGATCTAGCATTAAACCATGTTATTGTCTGTTCACAATCATGTCACATAGACCAACCGTCACCTCCCCTTCTTCTTTTCCTCGCTGAATTAAAGACTTGGCGTCATAACGCAAACACATATTACATATATTATCTTAAACCTAGATCTTTATATTTTCTTATTCACAATAAATCTGCCTTATTAATGAGTTGATCGAATACGTATTGTACGTATAAAGTTTCAGTTTAGTTATTTAACTTAATTTCGTTTACATATTATTTTGATTCTAAACGATACGTCTTATGAAGCTTAAGTACGTAATCGCTTACGTACTTACATGGAACATAAATGAACACGGTGGTTTGTAACTGTTTTACTGTTGATTAAAGATGTGCATTATATTATAATAGGAATACTTCTACGCGAATAACAGCATATGAACTTCAATTGCACTAATATTTAACGACTGATAATAGTGATAAAAGACCTCCTTTCGTAACTATATTTTTCACTTGCCGTCCCCGCAGTTTCACCTACGTTTATGGGCACTGCTCCGCTCTTATTGGTCGTAGCGTGATGTTAAATAGCCTATAGCCTTCTTAGCTAAATGGGCTATCCAACATTAAAAGATTTTTTTAACTCGAATCAGTAGTTTCTGAGATTAGCGCGGTCAACTAAACAAACAACCAAACAAACTAGTAGTAGTTTTATAATATTAGTATAGATTAAAAATTCAGAGTGAAGCATAGCCACTTTAGTTTTTAGGGCTCCGTACCCAAAGGGTGAAAACCGGACCCTATTACTAAGACTCCATTGTCCGTCTGTCCATCTGTCACCAGGTTCGTATCTCATGAACCCTGATAGCTAGACAGTTGAATATCTATATTTAAAAAAAAGGTTAAACTATACTGTCTAATGTTGTATAGATAACCCTTCGTGCGCGAGTCCGACTCGCACTTGGCCGGTTTTTTATTGGTATTTAAAAGTATTTATACTTCTAGATTTACCATTACCATAATTATAAGTACCTATAATTATTTTTGATATTCTGTCTTCCTCCTTGAACAAAGTTGTCTCAAATAAATGTGACCGCACGTTTGAATAACCGCATTGAATGTTGGGGTATATTCAACCAATCATTTCGCACGATAAAGACTGAACAAAAAACTTTTAACGTGAAGTTGTTAAGCTTAGCTTACTGGGAAACATTATTTCACACGTTAAGTTATGTCGTAATTGCTCATAAAGTGGAATTCTCTACCACAGAAGTCTGGCTTATTGTCGTTTCTGATTTTATTACACTTTTAAGTTGTGCAACTTGAACTTAGATTTACTAGACGCTAGAAATTCGCATAAAAACACCTTAGATATTTCCACTAAAAATTTACTTAAACTTTAATTTAAACTCAAAGGCTAATACAATATTAGGCTCTTAAGAGTTGAGATGCATCATGCTTAGTAAACTTGTGGAACGAAGTTCCTTTAGGGGGCGTTGCGGTACCCTAGCCGGCAAAAAACGTCCGTAACGTAAGATTTTTATGTATAGTCTATGTATGATGGCTATACAGTGTCTAATGTATAGTCTACGTGATGACTGTTATTATTATTATTATATATTTTTATAAATCATTGTAAATAAAATGAAGGTGTTAAGATAATTTTGTAAAGTAGTTCTTTTGATTTTATCGATAAAAAAATCATAATAAAAAATATATACCCGAATAATTATTTTCTTTATACCTCGAATAGAACTTGAAATTAATATTTTTGTAATAAGGAACTTCGTTCCTATCTGGTGTCCCACGACACCACACAGTTTTTTTTATAAGAAAACGACAATGGGGTAGGTGCCTGCCTATGCTCAAAATAAATTATTTTGCCAAGTCGCTCTTTTCTAGGGTTGTATGAAATCTTAATGGCATTAAAAGATGTTTAGGGAAATTCCATATTCTGATGCTATGCAATAAAATATATTAACGATTAAAAACGAGACTGACTCCAATAGCTGGAAATAAATACATAATTATTTACTTTTTTAACTTTATAGATCAGCCATCACCTGATTTAATAGCGTTGAAGCAATATTTAGTATTGAATGCACAAATTTGCAAGGTTAGGCGTAGGCGTCATTTGATCGTCTTTTTGACCCCCGACACAAAAAGAGGGGTCTATGTGTCTGTATTTTATTATTATGGTAAAGGAGTCAAACGAGCAGACGGGTCACGTGATGGTAAATGACTATCGCACCCATGCGCACCTGGAACTCAAGAGGGGAGGTGAGGGGGAGAGCCTCCGGTAATCATTTTCTGGTTCACTGCCTGGTTTTCTGTGAGGCCGTGGTATCACTCCGGTTGAGCCGGCCCACACGTGCCGAAGTATGGCTCTCCCATGATGTGTGTATCTGTGTGTCTGTTTATCTGTATGTCTGTCTATGGCATCGTAGCGCCCCAAGGAATGGACCGATTTAAGTGGTTTTTTTTTGTTTGAACGGTGGCTTGATCGAGAGTGTTCTTCCTCGGTTGAGCTGTTCGAAGATCATCAGCTTTTTTCTAACCGTTGAAGAGATAGTCGAGATTATTTTAGGTTTTTACAGATTAAATATATGAAAAAAAGTCTAATAATGGCGCTCATTTATGAGTTACATCACTATTTCTATAGAATAGCTAAAGTTAGTGCCTTTATGGAAACAAGTATAATGGGGTCAGGTCAACCGTTCACCATAGCTTTAGTACCTCAAGTTTTCTTCAAATCACCATTAGGATCGATTCCCATATGGCATAATTGATATCGCGTACTACTTGATAGCGAGATCATACATAATTCGTGTGAACAAAATCTTGTTCCAATCTTATTCAGTTGGGTATACGCGGTAAAACAATTTTGCCATGAGCATCTTTGTAAGTTGCTCCAACAATCGCTGTATATTTGTTTGTCCCCGTGTCTAATAATTCTTTAAAAAAAAAACCGACTTCAATAAAAAAAACTATTCCATAAAATACTTATATATGGTTTTCTCATGGATGCCATTATCAGAACTGAACCAAATTGAAATGGAACCACACGAGAAGCACCAGCTTTCAAATAAAAAAAGAATCATCAAAATCGGTTCACCCAGTCGAAAGTTCTGAGGTAACAAACATAAAAAAAAAAAACATACAGTCGAATTGAGAACCTCCTCCTTTTTTGAAGTCGGTTAAAAACAGTTAATTTATAACAATAAAATGGTTGTTTTGCATATTTTACTATCAACCTAATATTCAAAAACAAATCGAAAGAAGTAAAGAGATCTTTATTATGTAGATGTAGATAAATGTAGATGTGAAATTATTGCAGTAACCCGAGATCGCCTGCAATACAAGGGTCATCATAATTTATTTGGCAAACCTGTAAAAACCTTTGTGGTAGTCTCAGAAGTAAAGTAGACTTTTTAATCCATCTGTCAGACTGATTTTATGAAGTTTTGTGGTTGGAAACAAATGTTGACAAGCAAGTGACATTCAGGTTTATGGTTGTAGAGAGATTTTACCAGCAGGTATTGTTTGTTGGCAAACTCTACGAGGTCTAACCAGGGCGTAAAGTTTCCCAACAAACGATCAGCCACAAACTAAACGCAAAACACGACCGCAGCTTTACTATTACATAGGCCTACACCTCAGTGCGTTATATTTTATTGTTACAAGTTCTTTATTGTTACTTTTTATGCCCAGAGTTCTCGCTTTCATTTCTACCATTTGGCGAGGAAGGTGTATTGAAGGTGTTTTTTTATTTGTAACGTAATTTGTTGTTCCACGAAACAGTATTACTTGCCGTTTCCGCCTATAATAGACGTGTGACAATAGAATTCAATGGCTGTGGTAGCTATATGGATTTTTTAGAATTCCCTGACATGAAATTTGGTTTTACGACCTTGTCTTATTATGGTTAGTGAATAAGCAGTTCGCATCTGGAAGGCAAGTTTACATCCCACTAATCTTATAAATGTGAAAGTTTGGATGGGTGGAGGGCTGGATGTTTGTTACTCTTTCACGCAAAAACCACTGAACCGATTGCGATGAAACTTGGTATGTATATAGCTGGAGACTTGGATTAACGCATAAGCTACTTTTTATCCCAAAATTCTAACGGGATCGGGACTTACGCGGGTGAAACCGCGGGGCGTTGCTAGTATCATAATATATTGAAATCCTTAAAGGCTGAAAGGCTTGAATCCTAAAAGACTTAAAGTTACCGAACGAGGGTTATACTTGGTGTCATGTTTTGGATCAAAGAAAGCAGTTGGAGCTCATAAGTGAAAGACGGTGCTCTTGTCATTGCCAAGATGGCTATGGGCCTGTCGTATAGTCTGGAGAATGGTAGACCGCTGGATCCGTATCCAGCCCGACGGACGGAAAAGGCTAAATATCCCCTAGATTGACTGACGACACGGTCGAAGTGGCAGGAAGCCGATCAGAGACCAGTCTTTGTGAAAATGTTATTGGGAAAGGCCCGTGTTTATTAATGGATGACCTACGGCTAAGATATTCCTGTCCTAGAGGTCTCCCAGTCACAGGAAATACAGGACATTTGGGAACGCGACCCCGGCCTCTGCGAGCTACTACAGTCTCAGTCCCGTTTCCCATCCGAGACTTGCGATATCC
Source organism: Euplagia quadripunctaria (assembly GCA_963859945.1). NCBI lineage: Eukaryota > Metazoa > Arthropoda > Insecta > Lepidoptera > Erebidae > Euplagia > Euplagia quadripunctaria. The sequence continues at coordinate 4,678,338 of OY982573.1, forward strand.
CTTACCCTAGGTTCCACTCCCTACCAATTTCCCTTCCTTATAAAAATTTACCTTCTTCCTTCTTTCCCGTCTTAAAACGATTACATTCCCACGCAGGGTTGGCGTCAGGCAGGCGGCCGGCCATAAAAACCAGCCGACACTCTCTTGCAATGTGTATATCTGCAAAACACATTGTACCGACCCCAACTAAATTTGAGATTAGGGGAAGAAAGCAGATGATGATGATGATGAATTTAAGGAAACACCGCTACACCGCAACCGAAAAAAACACTATTAAGGTTTGGGCAGGTAACCGGCGGGGCGGGACGGTGACGTGGCATGAGCGGTTGAAATGTATTACGGTTGGGATAGACAGCAGGCGGGATGAGACGGCGCTGTGTGACATCTTCCTTCTATGAACTAGTTCATTACAACCTGCTCACGCCGCGACGCCGTCCTGTCCCCACTGTCTCCCCAACGATACAATAATAGTATTTTTTGGGTGCAGTGCAGGATGATTGCCGTTGGTGACTATAGTAGCTAAGGTCAGGCGGTCACTACTAGTACTATTCGGAGAGCCGTATGCTTGTTTGCCATCTTAGCCGGTGAAGAATTTTTTTTCTACGTCTCATTCTCTCTCTTTATTAATTTTACTCTTTAATGTTTCTGGAATACAATAAAGAGGTATATTGTTATTATTATTATCTCTTAAACCATTAATTTTTTTTATGGGTCACTGATTAATTCGACTAAGTACTTATATCTTCACCTGCCGTCACAGATTTTGCATAAAGAAATCAGTTAATTATCTATTGTTAAATAAATTTAAAGCTACTTTATGGTGAAATATTATACATATAAGTCAATTGAAATATGCAAAATAAAATTATCATAAACGAGCCTGATATCCGAAACATAATGAACATTTGAGTTCATGTTTCGTGACGACATACATGTACAAACCTTGATGTAAATCTTCTACAAACACACCCACTTCAAAGAGGTCGTAAGTATATCAAGAAATTCAACAATCAATAACATTACCCCACGGTGTTATGCAACTGCCCCAAGGTGCACCCGCTAAGGCGACAGGCCGGTCGATCCTATGCAGTCAATAATTCACCCCAAGAACACGAGTGTGGCTAATTTTACACCCTAACCTACCTAGATTGCTTGTTTTTACTTCAGATTGAACGTCATGGGGAGTGTTGGTCAGTGTTATGATGCTCTAAAGTCGGTTATTTTCATTGTCAGATATATTTTTCAGAGTCAAATATCATCTTTAGAAACATAAACATATAAAAGAACTTCAGACCCCCTGAACGCAAATTATTTTTAAGTATTCTTAACCCCAGAATTGAATTCCTCCAAACTCGGGATTTGATTTGGAGCTCAGAACTTTACTCGTAATATCTTTTTATCTAAAATTTTTAAACGACTTTTATCACTAAAGTGTTATAAAAGGCTTTAATTCTGTTTTGTCAAATTTCGGAGTTTTTTTACTTCATATTTGACCACCTCCTGAGATTTTAAAAGCATCCCTTTTTAAAAAAGGAATCAACGCTTTGACAGCGCCTTTTTGGTTCGAGTCGCCAAGGTTTGAAATGAGCTGCCAGCGTCTATTTTTCCAGTCAATTATAAGCCTGGAACGTTCAAATGTAGAGTGAATAGGTTTCTCTTGGATAGGCGTGTACCATCTTCGTCTTCATCGTCACTTTCCATCAGGTGACTTGGAAGACAAACGTCTATTCCATTTCATAATAAAAATTAAATGAAAAAAAAACTGGTATTCTGAGAACGACGGTTTTGTTAGAGGACAGCCGTGTTTATAAATTATCTATTCACAGGCTGAGAGACTTTTTTCAGCCTAAGATAGGGAGGAACCCGGAGGTGGCCTATCATAAAACTCATAAGAACAGGTGGTCATTCTTACTCTAATCGATATTTTTTGTTGGTGGAACTTACTTTCGCGGTGTTCTTCACGATTTGTGATGATAGGTACGGCCAAAGTTAAGCATGATTTCGATTTGATTGATCTTTATAAATATAGATAGATAAACAGAACTGTACAATCCCACTAATATTATAAATGTGAAAGTTTGGATAGATGGAGGGATGGATGGATGGATGTTTGTTACTCTTTCACGCAAAAACCACTGAACCGATTGCGATGAAATTCGGTATGTAGATAACTGGAGACCTGGATTAACGCATAGGCTACTTTTCATCCCGATATTCCCACGGGATCGGGACTTACGCGGGTGAAACCGCGGGGTGCTACTAGTAAAAAATAATTTAAAAGTTAAAAGTTTACAGGAATTCTTATTTAATAATTTTTCATCTTTTATATAAATAAAATCAATTTAAGTATGTTTGTCCAATTATTGTTTGTCGAATTAACGGGTAATTCGTTAACTACAAAATAAGGGGTAAGACATATTTACTTACTAAAGCAGTTTTAAGGTTTTAATAATATATCACTAAGGTTCAAAGAAGACGTGAGACCTGGTCGTGAGTGAGCACCATGGAGCAAATTATCACTCGGGCGATTTATTCACCTTTTTGACCTTACACTGAAATTTCGGCAGAAATTCATTGCATTTACGAAATCAGTAGGTTCACGTGTGTTTGAGTTATGAACTTATAACAATCGTGAACGGTGGTCAATCTTTATCACCCCGATACAATACTTAACCACAGAATCTAAAGTTAACTTTACAAATGTTTAATATTACCCAGACAAATGCTATTTATGTTTGATTTAGGCATTTTCATTTGACGAAACGATCACGTAGTTGGTGTCTAGACAATTTGTAAACGAACTGTGGTATGGCTTGTATATTTGAATTGTTTTTGTATCATCGATAGGTTATTAGAGGCCAGTCAGTTGCCGTCACTGGACTCAATTTCAGACTCTTTGCCGTAACGGAGAATTTCGTATGAGACAAACTTAATAATAATTTCATCACCGCATTCGAACCAAATGTCCATAAAGTTTAAATAAATAAACATAAATTTTCTGTCAAAGGTTCTTTGATACTCATGCACGTTCCTTTTTTTCAATATTCGAATTAATAATATGTGAAAAATAATTTAAACGACTTTATTTTTAAAAACGTGGCAATAAAGTTTAATAAAGGAGTAAGAAACTTGTGAGCTAAAGATTTTTAGGGTTCCGTTCGTCAAAAGAAAAAAAATTAACCCTTATAGGATCACTTTATTGTCCGTCTGTCTGTCTGTCAAGACCCTTTTTCTGAGGAACACTTATCGGTATCAAGTTGAAATTGTTTGCGGTACCTTGAAGCTGTAAAAAAATCAAGCTTCCAAGTGAAATCAACAAAAACATAAGAGCTTAAATGGCCTGACAAGGCGATATTTGTAAAAGGTAAATCAAAACCTATAAGGTTCCACTTCCGATTGACCTAGAATCATGAAACTTGGCTAGAAGCAAGGTCTCATAGCAAAAGTAAAGAAAAAATCCGAAAGTCCTTAATTGATTGTTTTGTTACATAAAAAATGGTTTATGCGTACAAACCTATATTTTGCCCTTGGAAAATTGTCTGTGGCGTATATCGATGTATAGGAGAGTATTTTAGAACGTTTTTTAAGTTAAGTTTGTCACTCTGAAAAAACGGGCTAAGATCTTTTAGAATCGGCTCCCGAGATAGACGAACTGTATAGGTATAGTTCGTCCATCTCGGGAACCGATTCTGACTGGGGTGCCGGGCAAGCTTGTGAGTATCCTATATTTACAAGCTTGCCCGGTGCCCGAGTCAGACTCGCACTTTTTTATTTTAATTAAAATCAATGCAAGTCAAGTGATAAGTGATAAATAAAATTTCGGCCTTAAAAATATAAAATTTGAGCTAAAAATTCGTGACTGTACTTTATTGTGACCTCGCCTCCTCACTCATATTTCCCAAAACACAACCCAAAAATCGCTGAAAAATGACACAATTAAAACCCCAAAGTCAATGACCGAATTATACACTTAATGCTAATTACTGTTTCGTTCATAACAGCCATAACCGCTGGAATTTAGACTTCAAACCGGAGAACAATATTCTCGGTATTCAGGCCCTTGGCCCTTAGCACAATTTTGACAGGCCCGGCCTACGTTGTAACGTCACGCCAAGTCTTTAACATTTTGTGCTAAAAATAGCTTAAATGAGGATAACAATCTAAGACTGACGGCATTTACAGCACCGGCCTGCAGGCCACTGAGTTATCTCATTTGTAAGTTCATTTATTCTGCGACCTTATTATGTATGCTTAGCGATTTGGCACACCGCCACCCGCGATTAAATTATTTGCTTAATTACGCCTATTTTGTACAACCATTTTGTTTTATGTCATGTTACGTGAATTAAAATGAAGGTACTTATATCGTTTCGGATTCACTGGATGGAACTGTAGCGGGCTTTGATCATACGCAATCAGTTGGATAAATAATGTTCGACGTGCATTGTAGTTATGAATTTATAATGAGTATATGTATATGGTATTGAATAGGTACATCTTGTATAGTGATGAAGTTGGATGTTCTAGAAGGTTTTTTTTTTCAGAGTATCAGAAAATCGGAAAGACAATGTTTAACGTTTGTTAAATGTATGTTTTAATCGTAATAAGTTTGGAAACCTTTTGATATTATTTTCGAGAAATTAATCTAAATTCCGAAATTATCTAGTAAGCGTTAAGTGTAGCTGTTTTCATAAAAGACTAATCTCTGTTAGTATTCAGATAATAATACCAAAAGGCAGTGCCGCACTATGGTTTTGGATTTAGATTTATGTTTGAATGAGAGTCACCTTGAGGGTCCAACCCACAGTAAGGACGAATGTGTATTATGTGTCTGTGGGATCGCTATTTACTTGTCCCTAAAAAAAATTGTTGATATTTTTTTTGAGTGTCAAGTATGAAGTAACTATCATCATTTTACAAATTACAAATGGATTTTTAACTTCCCACTTTGTGTCATTATTTGTTCCACAATAACCAATTTAGGAAGAAAATTATTTTTTTCTGTTCTGGAAACCATTTTGTTTCGAATGTTAGTTTCATAGAAGCATATTTATAAACCTGAGTTCTTATAATTAATTTTGTAGTTGAATGTTGATTTTGATAATGACGTTCAATTCAATTGATTAAACCAAGTCCCATTCTGTCACATGAATATGTCTAACGCAAATTTTTGTTTTTTCCAGAGCTGATCCCCGCAACATGAGGTGAACTTTCAACTTCTCAGGAGAGCTGCCTTCACACTGATGGATAAGCCATAGAACCTTGTAGTATTTTTATATTTTTTTAAATTTTAGCAGTGTTAGTTGTTGGGACTATTCTATTATCAAAGATTACTTCGTAACATTACATATTAATTCCCCGAACTGATTACTGAAATGTGGATGTGTGCACGGCTAGCACGGGCACGACTCGGCGTGAGCACTCGAGCATGTCAAGCGACCAAGCGCGGTTGCTCATGACGACCGGGCCAGTGTAGCCGACAGCCGAGGCGACCACCGTGCACACTCCGCTCCCTTCCTAACAGTCCTAACCTCGTCCCAACTGCTGCACTAAAGATGAGCCATTTCAAAGTAGGCAGGGAATATAGGAACATATAGATGTAAAAAATCTGTGGCAGTCAACCATTTTTACCGGGCGTAAATGCTCCTGGATATAATGGTCGACCTTTGTCACTTCTTTGGACCGGTCATAAAACCAAGTATGCATCGGTGTGTGCAGGTGAAACGCTGAATGGTCAGCGATTGATAGAATTTCGACTCGGTGCGGAGGCCGAGTCGGAGCAGGGAGAGGGGCTGGCAGTGGCATCGGCCGAGCTGATGGTGAGAGCTGAGACCTCACCGCGGGCCCGGCGCCTGCGCTACA